>VDFB02047230.1:508665005-508716351 GCA_007258455.2 Sequoia sempervirens | reverse complement strand
CTCTAGCTATCTATAAACAAGTAATTTCCATCTTGTTGTTTTTCCAACTCATCCATAAAAAGTTGCAGCCATATCATCTCCTTTGCTGCCTCTATTGCAACAACATACTCTACCTCTATTGTGGATAAAGCAACCACCTTTTGCAATTGAGAAATCCAACTCACGGATATCCCACCAACTGTAAATACATAACCTATTGTACTCTGCCTAGTATCTATATCCCCTACCAAATTTGAGTTAACACAACCTTTTAAATTAGTATTAGATCCTCCAAAACATAAAAAATTATTGGATGTACCTCTCAAATACCTGAGAATCCATTTTACCACATTCCAATGCTCAACTCTAGGATGACTCAAATACTTGCTAACAACTCCTATGATATGTGCAATATAAGGTCTTGTGCATACCATGGCATACATTAAACTTCCTAGAAATAAAGCATATGTTACCTTGGAATTTTTTTTCTTCCTCTTGTGTCTTTGGACACATATTCTTAATCAATTTAACATGACTAGGAAAAGGTGTGCTGACAGATTTTGCGTTCTCCATATGAAATATTTGTAACACCTTTTCAACATAATTAGCCTGAGATGAAAATAATTTTCTATTTCTCCTATCTCTACAAATTTTCATACCAAGGATTTGTTTTGCTGCCTCCAAATCCAAGTTCATAGAAAAGGATTTTGCTAACTATTATTTTACCTCACTTATGTGATCCATGTTAGACCTAACTACAAGCATGTCATCAACATATATAAAAATAAAATAATGTAGCTTTCATTATCCAACCTCTTAAAATAAACACAATGGTCAGAATTACACCTGTTGTAGCCTTGCTTAGCTATAAAACTATCAAATTTCAAGTACCATTGCCAAGGTGCTTGCTTCAAGCCATATAAAATTTTCTTCAATTTGCACACTAGTTTCTCCTTGTACCTTTGACCTCAAATCCTTGTGGTTGTTCCATATATATTTCTTCTTCCAAATCACCATGGAGAAAGGTTGTTTTAACATCAAGTTGTTCTAAATTCAAATCTTTAGTAGCCCAAATACTTAAAACAATATGAATAGAAGTCATTTTAACAACTAGAGAAAAAATCTCATCAAAATCAATACCCTTTTTCTATGCAAATCCCTTTACAACTAATCTAGCTTTAAATATTTTCTTACCTTTGTCCTCCTCTTTCAACTTATAAACCCATTTTTTTGGAATAGCCTTTTTACTTACAGACAACTTGCATAATTCCCAAGTCTGATTTTTCAACAAGGAGTCCATTTCTTCTTCCATTCCATGTTCCCAATGAACCTTGGTATCCACCTGTATAGCTTCATCATAATATTTTGGTTCATTAGCATTAGTTACCAAAATAGTATACAAAGAGGGAGAGAATATTTCTAGAGGTCTACTTATCCTTGAAGATCGTCTAACAGGAGTTTATGGTATTTGTTTTTGTTGTCAATGCCTAGCATGAGGAACCACTAAAACATCATTGTTTGGAATATCATCCAACACTAAATAATCATTTTTTTCTTCTCATGTTACAGCAATAGATCTTTGTACAACACTTTCTTATTGAAAATGACATCTCTGCTTCTCACAATTTTCTAATTTTCAAAATCCCAAGGCTTATAACCAAATTCATCAATGCCATATCCAAAAAAATATGTTTCTTTGATTTTGCATCAAGTTTGGTTCTATTTTCAGAATCTACATGTGCAAATGCTTCACAACCGAAGGTTGTGAGAAAAGAATAACTCACCTTCTTACTTTTCCATGCTTCCTCTGGAATACCACAACCCAAAGGATTAGAGGGACCTCTATTAATTAAATAAAAAATAGTGTTTATAGTCTCTACCTACATTTTTAAAGGCATCCCAACATGTTATCTCATAGTTTGTGCACACTCCATTATTATTCTATTCATGCGCTCAACTACTCTATTTTCTCATGGAGTCCTTAGAACCATTTTCTACCTACGAATAACATTAGAGGAATAATAATCTTCAAACTCTTTACTACAATACTCACCACCATTATCAGATCTAAGACATTTTAATTTTTTACCTATCTCATTCTCAACCAAGCTTCTCCATTTTTTAAAAGTTTCAAATACATCATATTTTTTCCTAAGAAAATAAATCCATACCTTCTTAGTTGTATCATCAATGAATGTAACATAATATAGAGAGCCACTGAGAGAAGATACTTGAGGTAGTCCCCATACATTTATATGCACAAGCTCCAATTTCTCATCTTTCTTTGCTTCGCATCCTTGAGAAAGCTTACTCTTTTTTTTTTATATATAAACACAACTTTCGTAGAAATACATATTAACACATTTTAGACCTGATAAAACATTATTTGAATGAATTACTTTCATACCTTTTTCACTCATATGCCCAAGTCTATTATGCAACAGTGTTGAATCAGAGTTCACAACAACTGTATGATCTTCCACCTTCTAAACTGCGACAACTGTTCCTGAACATTGACCTTTTTTTGTAACAATTAGAGTAGAAGGAATAGTATGAACTGTACAAAGATATGAGGTGCCTACTTTCACACCTTTTTCCTCCACTAAGGCACCCTTTGTGACCTTCCAATTTTTAACACTAAATGTAACAACACAATCTTCATCATCCAGTTGCCCTACAGAAATTAAATTTTTGCTTAACTTTGGAACATGCCTTACCTCACGTAGTAGCTAGTGATTCCCATTATGAAACTTAATCTTGATTCTTACCTTTCCAACAATCTTGCAAGGTTTGTTATCTCCTAAATAAACTAGCCCAAAATCCCCTTAGACATAATCAAGAAAATAACTTCTATGGGGGGTAGCAAGAAATGAAGCCCTTGAATCTAACACCCAAGAATCATCAACATTATCAAGGGAAAGAATCAAAGCATCCTCATTAGATTTATTACTTACTACTTTGTCCTCTTTACTTTCTTCCTTTTTGTCTTCTTTATTTTTTTGAGACCAACAATCTTTCTTTAAATGACCTAGCTTACCATAATACCAGTAATCCCTCTTGTCTCTAGGTTGGGACCTTTTTTCCTTTGATTTTCCTTGTGACTTCCCATGATTTCCAAAAAAAAATTCTCTCTCCTTTGTTCTACCCCTACTTTCTGCATTCAAAACACTGCCTAATGTGGATGTTCCACCTGAAATTTTCCTATGAATTTCCTTACTCAAAATAACACCAACAACATCATCAAATTTCAATGTATTTGAACCAAAAATAGAATTGCTAACAACCATTACCAAGATATTCCAACTTTTAGGAAAAGAACATAGAATCAAAAGATCCCTAAATTCTTCATCAAGTTTACTTTTACAGAAGTTAATTGATTGGTGATTGTATTAAACTCATTTAAATGATCAGTAACTAACCCACCCTCTCCATTTTCATATTAAATAAACTCTTCATAAGAAATACCTTATTCAAGTAGAAGGCTTTTCATATAAATTCACCAGGGTTTGCATCAACTGTTGAGTTGTCTTTTCTATACTAATATTGAACGCCACCAATTGTGCTAGACATAAATGAATATTGCCAAGAGCCTTTCTATCCAAAATATCATAGTCCTCATCAGACATTGCTATGGGTTTCTTGGTTTTCCCTTCCAATGGCCACCATAAATCTTTCTAATAGAGATAGTCCTCCATCTGCATCTTCCATAACTAATAGTTCTTCCCATTAAACTTCTCAACCTTCTTAGCCTTGTCTGACATTACACCCACTCAACTGTGAGACCTTCCTGCAAATGATAATCAAAACAAAACCTACTTTGATACCACTTGTTAGGGTTAGAAATGGAAGATATCTATCAATTAAATGCAAATTTAATTAACAAACAGAGAAACTAAAATGCACACAAAATAAATTATAACATAGAGAATTTAACGTGGTTCACCCAATGTGGGCTACATCCACCAAACTACATCCATCCAATAATTTTATTATCTAGTGAAAAAACCTATTACAATATTGTGAATAATCATGTTTTTCATCATACTATAACACCTATCTGAACCCATTTTTAACAAGCTTAGAAGCTTCTAGATTTTTGTGTTCTACAAAATTAGATTTTTCCTTTTTCATTTATTTTTCCCTTTTTTATTGATGGGGTGTATAGTATGCCATTGATTAGTTGCCACATACGAACAAGAAGATCCAAATTTCTATAAAAATCTTGGGGGTATTTAGTGAGACACAATTTTTTCCCCACTCACTGAATTTTCCATAAGATTGTTGGGGAGGTGGAAGCTTTGATGATCAACACAAAATTTAGTTTTGACTTTCAAACAATAAAACAGGGAGAATCTAAAATCCATCTCTAGAGGACCCTAAAATTTGAGCAAACAATCCCAACAAAGACTCGTTCACCCCAGGGTGAATCTGTCCCAAGAGGACACTCAACAAAAAATTTTGGTGACAAGTGCATAGTTTCTTTAAAACCTTGTCAAATTTGTCAGAAGTCTATTATTTCTTATTTTTTTATGATTCAAGCTTCACATTGCATTGAATTTAGTTCATTTACTATTTTTAGTTTTTCTCCCCAAAGTGTTGTTTGGGAAGATTTTACCTTGCATTTTCATGAGGAAATTTGCAAGATATGCTATAGGGTTGACTCACCTAGGGTTGTGTAGCATAGAAAAATGTATCTCTGGATATTTTCACCCTCATTTGGGTCTTTCTTATGAATGTTGGCCTATTTTTGTCTTGATTAAATGTTGTAATGTAGTCAACACATTCACATTAGGTCTTGGACCCTTGTGAATCAATAAGAATTTTATGATGCCTTGCAAAAGTGTTGTAACACATTTTCACACTTTTCTAGGACCTTTTTACTATAATTCACTTAAACAACCTCTTTTTATCACTTACCAAGCCTTATATCAAAGTGTTGTAACAAACTTTCATACTTTTCTAGGCTTGTCATCAATAATTTGACCCTTTCTTATTCTTAATTGGCCCCTTTGTACACTTATAGGCCTTAGTTAGGTGTATTTTTGAGAATAATTAGGTAATTAAACATCATTTAATACATCTTTATTTTTGACACCAACTTAAAATTCCTGAGTGGGACCCATTGGCCATGAGGGGAGAATGAGTCCCCTTTGGCTCAAAAATCAAAATTATTTTAAAATTCTAGTGAGATGTTATTTTCTAAGACCAAAGGTTGGCCTGTTATGTGGTATTTTTAGGAAATTTTATATAATCATGTATAAATATAGGGTTTTCCCTCTCATTTCACCCCCATTCACTCTTTAATTCACTCAAGCATTTGAACATCTAAAATGAAAACCATGAGCTACAAATTGTACTTTTGAATTTATTGAAATATAGAAGTGGACTAACTCATCATCAGTGGCATATGAGTTCTACCACTAGGCTTGAAAAGTGGTTTTTTGCAGTTCTAAATACCCTTTTGTTTGAAACCTGTTTCAGTAGAATTTCCCCACAATAGAACTAAGTCACCTAGATTTTCATATGAGTCCCAATAGACTTCAATAGTGAATTATACAAGATTCCAAAGCTCCTCTCCATCACTTTGTAGTTTCCAAGGGCATCTCTTTAGTTTCACTAATTTCTATTACAATTCACTTGCATTTATAGTTCATTTTTCATATCACAATATGTTTTCAAAAACTCTACATTTTCTTAGTTTTGTGTTAGTAGTCAATATATTTTATCAATTCTTTGCATCTAGGACATTCATCTTTTCATTGGAATCTCAAGGGAACATTCTTTAGGGATCCATCAAGGTTTTTGGATACCTCTCTCCTTTTAGGTGCAAAACCCTAGAAGTGTAAGAGAGCCCCACATCACAAAAACATTTGGTTCAAGTTGAAAGTAAATCCTACCTTTGGAATCTAATTTCCTAATGAGATAAGAAATATAGGTGCATCATATATCCATTTTCCATCTATTTTGATGAATCTATTTTTCTATGTTTTACATAGTATGAATATATTATATTCCATTTAGTAAGAATTATTTGTTCATTTTTCATTAATGTGAAAAATAAAGGATATTAAATCTTGGTTCATATAAATATATTCTTATAAATGGTAAAATCATGTGGAATAACTCTTAAGGACTAATACTCAAGAGTACAAATAAAAATGAATCCCAAAGGATCATGGGTGAAGATCAATAGGGGGTATGTAACATGCCTATTGTTCTACATAGTAACTTTCCTATGTTTTAACCTAAAGTAAAAGTTTCAATCATCTAGCCATGATGAGAAATACAAAATTTCCTTTAACATAAAAGATAACATGCACATTTGAAATAAACATATTTCCATACTTTCACCATTGCATTATATCAAAGTATTACAACTTTCCAATATATTGATAACATAGTAAATCATTCATGTGATAAATTTCTCTTTTACAGTCTTTCCATAGACATAGATACAAAATACACATGATACAAGGATCCATTGAGCTTACTAGAAAAAGATGTATGAATAAGCATCACTCAAGCACTTTTCCACCAACCTTGGACTATTTGCAGTCCCCCACATATCTATCTAACTGATAAATGTCCCTACCCTTTGACAAAGAGATTGGTTTGGTAACCTCATAATAACAAGACCTTTTTAGAGCTTGGTGGTGTGTCCTAAATATTTATAGACCTATCATACAATGGCTAAAACCTACACATATGGAAATCCCTATCTAGTACATAAAAACATAGTGAATTGATAGTGTAAACATTGGCTAAAGTATTCATCACCCAAAATTATGAAGTGGTTGTCACATGCTCACCCACCTTCCTAGCTCAAATTATATATGACCGTTCATAACCTATGCATAGGCTATCCCCTTCACTGGAATATCCTAACCCTATGATTAACCTATTGCATCTATTTTTAGCTCACATCTATGAAGTAACCATAGTAACTTTAAGAATCAATTATTTTAAATATTAGTTATGTAAGATATATCCCTAATATAGTATTTATCCCAACTATATCCACCCATTTTTTAATATGGAATATGTACAAACACTTTAAGAAATATAAATCTTTATACTATATACAACAAGCTTCCTTTCACTAAAAGAATAGAATAATATTTCCCTATTAAGAAAACAGAACTAACTTCCCAAACCAAAAAAATAATGTGAAACAATCTTTTTAAGAACATAAAACAAAGTATAAAAGAGTAGGAAACAACATACATATTTATGCTATGCTCCAATTGATCGATTTGGTTTCCCAACATAGCCTTCACAAAATGGTAAGAAACCCCCAATTAACTTTATACCACTTTTCCAATGATTCCCTCTAAAACATTCTCTCACAACTCAAGAAATCAGAATATAATAACTCAAAAAATTCACAACAATAATGTAGATATGTGTCCCAAATGAGATAGATAGCTTCTTTATATATAAACAAATATCAACAACTAAATAATAGAAACATGTTTTCAAGAATGATACTTCTCAGCTCAAATGATTTGACTCAACAAGGTAAAGGAAAGGTGAAAGCTAAAATTAATGCACAATGAACACATACACTTCTCAAATGAGCAAATAAGATAATCATAAATGCAAGGTAATGGTCTTTTATAGGTCAAAATACATATATAACTGCACACTTGACTATTTCCCATATTTTAAATACTTCACAATATGAAAATTCATAATGAAAAATAAACTTCTAATTGATTCATATCATTCTCAGTTGATGCCACATTATGCCATTCACACCATATAACATGGGTTGTTGTTTTCTATTTTGACTTGGTCAACTTCTTGTTCATGAGCATTTACTATTGTTTTGTTTTGGAAAAGTCTTTGGAAACTTATTTGAACATTGAAAAGCATTGGATACTAAGTGCTTTATATGGCGTTGTTCATATTTCACAATATTATGCACTTTAAATGTTTTAATCATCATTCAAACATATATGCATCGTTAACTTAATAATATTCTTTTTTTTAATATGTTGTGTGCTACACTTAGCATAAGCTATGTTTAAAATTATTCTATGTGCTATATTGATAATTCAGTGCTATAGAAATCATTACAATATATATATATATATATATATATATACACATCAAGTTGCCTAACTCTAATTTTTCTGAATTTTTCACCACTTAAGGGCCTATTTTTTCCATGATGATCCTATATATATATGGATATGTGTAGGATCATCATGGAAAAAATAGGCCCTTAAGTGGTGAAAAATTCAGAAAAATTAGAGTTAGGCAACTTGATGTAAAAATTTGAATAAGTTATCTATATTATTTTAAAAATATGTAAGAATAGAATCTATAGAAAAATGAATTTAGTTTCTAAACTACTAAGTTTATTTTTTATTTTTCAAATATATTTGGTGAAAATTTTAATTTCAATGACATAGTACTTAAATTTCAAGGAAAAAATAAGGTGTCTATATGGCCACCCTAACTACATTAAAATGATAAAAAAAAAATTATAAGATTTTAGACATAAGTAGAGGACTCATGTTCAAATGTGATGCATATTTTTTTGTAATTTTTTTCCAAGTAAATATTTAATTATGAATTTTTTATTACAACTTTTAAAATATATAAAAAATCGCATGTTTCACCACCTTAACTTGGTCAAAACTTCATGAAATTCATTTTTTATTTTTTTCATCCTATAGTATGTGAAGCATAGAATTTGACGCATATTTTGGATTGAAAATATGTGATACCATTTGAAAGCTATAGATGTTTCTGACTCAACCTATCAATTAGGACTTTAGTCATAATTCAAATAGAAAATGAATAATAATAGTTTATTAAATTCAAAGTAAAACATAATTTAATATATTGGTGGAAAGCTAAGAATCTCCTTTAAAAACCCTTTTTATTTCCTCAATTTTGGGTTAAAAAAAAATTGTCAACCACATACCCTACAAATACCCATCATATCACCACTTTTTGGCCCATCATGATCCTGCACATACCCATATATATATACATCATGAATTAATATGTATATGAGATAAATTGTAACCAACAAATATCCAATTTATAACATTTTGTTAAAGTTAAGATCCTAAACTACTCATAAACTAACTAGATATGCAAAAAAATGATCAAAATATATTATATTTTGAAGGATGAAACATAACTACAAATAACTAATGATGCACTCAATTTTAAGCTTGATCTTGAAAGGTCTATTGAAATCCTATTTAATTAAAAAAAATCCTAGACCTAGTGTGTAGATCACTAAGACCAATCCTTTTTTAAAATAACATTAGAAGATAAATTGGTAAGGGTATGAGATTGCCTAACAACCTAAATGCAAAGCCAATCTACCCTGGATCTATTTCTTTAGTTGATCTAGAAATTGGTTGAATTTTTATATGACTAAATTGATTTAATTTGATTATGCAACCTAATCTAAAAATATAATTTATGATAGAGTACAAAATTAGAAAGTACACAAAAATATTCAAATGTGTGACTAAGATATAGAGAGGAACTTGTGACAAAAATTTGGAGCTGATTTGATTGGTCAAGGGTGTGGGGCATCCTTTAATGGTTTGTTCTTTTTTTTATTTATAAATTTTGATATATAGGTTATAGTTTTCTTTGTGTTTTCCCAAAATTTATTCTTCTACAACTATCAAATCTAACTTGCACACATGAAAAGAGTGGGAAAGGTTGTGGTGTATAAGGGGTTTCCTAAGTCAAACCCTTTTTTGGTATTTCTACCTCCATGTAAAACAAATGATTATGACCAAGAGGCATACCCTAGGTTGAGCAGAGGACAAAAAACAATAATTGATTGAAATGATAAATGATAAATGATAATGTAACCTTGATGAAGTGATGCCACATAAGTTTAAAAAATGTTGATGGATGATACCTTGATTTCTTGATAGACCTATAAAAGGGTAGTTCCCAAAACATAATATATTACTACAAATAGCACATGTGTACAGGATAACTCAATACATCATAATTTGGCATGATTAATCATAATAGCTCCTTTCACATAAATTGCTCCATTCTTCTTGATGTTTTGTAAGCTTGAATTTGATTGATGAAAGTGTTGTAATAATGCTACTAATTTTTCCCTTGAATTCTCTTAATTGATTTTAGGATCCTCATTTTTCTCAATAGTTTTTCTAAGATCTCAAATGGTGAAAATAATTTATATTTATATGTAATTCTTTTAATGTATAAAAAATGAAAGATCAATGGCCAACAAATGAAATTGGAAATTCAAATAATTAAATATCGACAGTAATAGATTTGAATTTAGGCCCAAAAGGGTTGGTCAAGGGCATTGGGTGCCCTAGACCAAACATATCCTTGTTACCTAGCCTAAAGTTTATGGGGAGAATATTATACTTATTTCCATTCCCATCATTTAATTTTTTGAAAATACTCATAAAATGGGTAATTAAATGCATAATTAGTTGTAAAAACATATGGGGGAGAAAAAAATAGTGTAAAATTGTCAAGAGTGACAAGTTTTGATGCTACATTTAGCCCCCACATTAGTGAGTATTCAATCTTACATTCATACTCACACTTTAAAAGGAAATAAAAATGTTGAAAATATGAGGTGACAACAAGTCGAGGGGTGCACAAGCCCCTAACTTATGATCACATCAATCCACAATGTGAAGAAAAACATGCACATAAGACAAGAAAATATTCACCCACATATAATACATTCAAAGAACAATCAATAAAGTATATATTTAAAAGAATACATAAAGTATGGGCAAAGAAAACACATCATTCATAAAGAATACTCAAAAAATGCATGCATAATACATGAAAACAATTAAAAAATATAGGGAACATGCACCAAAGACAAAGTAGACGCATAGAAAACATAATACAAACAATAAAAAAAAACAGTAAAACACAAATGCAAGGGTTAACTTACTAAAAAGGAAATAAGGTAAAGAGACCTTAGTCTTAATTTTTTTCTCAAATAACAAATGTTATCTCTCAAATGTCCTAGAAAAAAATGACACTCTCATAAGGATTAGCAAGGTGTGTTATGATAAATCACTCATGAAGCACATGGCTCCACTGGAAAGCAAAGTATGTTATGCTAGGTGGCCATATAAAAATTCTCATGTGCATGAATCAACGAGTTACATTATGCCAAATATATGGACTAATTTTCCAATCATGCCTCGAAGAGTGCATGAAATTTTAATATCATGAGGGATAAATTTCCATCCACAACTAAGGAGGTGTATAAATGTTTTAACATCACAAGTGATGAATACATGCTCAATTTCACATGGGATGAATTGATAACCATGCCTCAATAGGTGTTATAAATAACATAACTGTCGAAGGGGTATGCCAATAAGTCAAATCTCAAAAGATGTAAATGGATAGGGTGATATGTCCCTCCTTGTAAAAACTTATCAAATAGAGCTAAAACCCTTTTCCATCTTTTAAGGACATAACCATTGAATTGTTGGTGATTTTAATAGATAATACTAGCTACTTACTTTTCTCATTCAATTCTAATAATATCTTGCATATTTTTGTGTCTAAGGTTCATATTTTTGTTCCAATTCAGTGTAGGGTTCATATTTTTTTTAATTTAGTTTAGGGTTCATATTTTTATGTGTAGGGTTCATAATTTTGTTTCAATTGAATTTAGGGTTCATATATTTGGTTAGATGATTCATACAATATATAAATACTTAAGTTACATAATACACAAAAAAATATAAATACAAAAAAAAAGAAAAAATAGAAAAAAGTGGAAATAAACACTTACCTAGACTATTTGATGGTTGCAAAGGTCATTGGAAATTGAGACCCCATTTTGGTTTTATATTCACTACTGGTAAAAATGAGCTCATAGTCATTTTTTAAAAAATTCAATACATTTTTGAAATGGGATCCCATTTCATATAAATGAGATCCCCTTTATTACAAAATTGGATCCCATTTCATAGTAAATAGGCTCTCATTTCATGATCCTCAACTCAGGATCTTGCCACGAAATGGGATCCCATTTCATAAAAATAGGATCCTATTTTGCTCTTTCCAATTAGGTGTTTTTTTCCTAATTTTGAAACTTCTACGAGAAGTGGACTCAACTTCTTTCCTTTACCTGATAACAATATCCTAATTTGACATACTATGAAAAATACCTCCTACTTATCAATAATGAGTTAAAGGGGATCTATAATGAATGGTTCATGAGGCACAAAAATTGCTAAAGGTTTTCGAAATGGGATTGCAAGGTAAGTGGGCTTAAGCTTGGGGAAAACTTCATAGTTAGGCACACTTTAGTTAGATTAGTACTAGGACAGTGACCTCCCAAGAAGGTCCAATGCTTGACCTCTATGAGCATAGCCTATATATGCAATGAGTGTTAAGAGGACCACTCATATCATGAGAGATGAATTATTGTGAACCACTCCTCATGAAACATGATTCAATGAGTTTGACTTAAAAAAATATTTGCATATGGCTTCTAGTGTTGCCATTGATGGTAAATGAAGTCATCTTTATTGTCCACAAATCTGTATCTAGTTATACTGGTAGATAAAGTGCAATACTATGTGTTACCAGAAAAATATCTAAAGAACAGGGTATTTGGCCAATTAGTTAATCTGTCTGTACTTCACCGAATCATCATTTTGTGTTGTGGACCCCTGGGATTGCTTGGTGAGCATGTATATTTTCTTATTGTTGAATTTTGTGGTGTTTCATTAGTGGAAATACGAGCTTGAAGGTCTAGTAGGATGTTTTATGTCTATTTGTTCCTTGTAGCTGACTCAATGAATGTGGCACATTGTGGATGTGTAAAGTGGAATTATTTAAAAAAAAATTATGTTCAAACATTTAATTTTTCCTCTTAGCTACAATCTAGCTGACAATGTTAGATCTACATTGTAAATCAAATTGTAATTTTGGGATGACAGTTAATAACATTTCCAAGTTTTATTAAGGGCAACCTATAGCAATTGTATTTCTAGTTGTGGATATATAGGAGATTTGATATATCATTTTTTTTTTGTGAAAAATTAGTGTGGCGGTGTGTTCCAATCATTAGGAAGAGTGATTAGGAAATTATGCATAGTTTCACTTGTGCATTAATATTTCTATAGTGCAAGTTGTGCAGAGTAGAGCAAAATTGTTGAATCTATCTAAAGGATAGAAAATTGTCATCAGAACTAAATCAGAACTATAATCAGACATTGTTGTTTCTATTTCAGTTTACCTCTTTTGGATTTAATCCAAATCTTTGTAGGGTAGTGAGCCCATCCATTTTGAGTAGTGAGCTCTAGGCAATGAGCCTGAATGCAAGTGCATTCCCATTTTGTACTTCTTATTTTGGGCATACTCATATTATATTGTGGATTGGCCATACACCGTGGTTTTCCACTAATAGGGTTTCCACATAAAAATTCTGGTGTTATGGTGTTGAGATTATTTTCTTTCTATTGACGAGTGTTGCTTTTACTAAATCATTAAGTAAGTTAAATCACAAAATAATAAATTTGATTTTTTTCTCAACACTGATTCACCCCCCTCTTAGTGTTGCTTGTTTCGAACAATTGGTATCAAAGCTAGTTCCTTAAAAGAAGTCTTATAGCTTAGGGAGATCTTGGAAGGTGTTTTTCAATGGATATAAGTAGTCTTCAACAACAACTTATGGTGGCCCTAGATGATCTTAACTAGATAAAATCTGAGAACTGAGAACTGCAAGAAAATATTGAGAATACATAAAAGTTCATCCGGTCACTAAAAAACAAGACCAATAAATCAAGAGAGAAAATAAAGGAACTATGTGGTCAGCTCAAATAGAAGAACAAAGGTATGGAAGATGAACAACTCAGTCTGGCTCTGAAGGAGAAAACAAAAGAATGTGAAAAAAATTCCAAGGAAAATGTTGCCTTGAAGTGAGAGATGGAATCCAACATGATGAGAATGACCAAGGAGCTTGAGGAAAAAAAGAAGAATGAAGAAAAGCTTGCACATTGCTTGAAAGAAAAGTTTGAACAATGCAGCTGACTAGAAAAGGAATTGTCTAGCAATCCAAGAATAGTGAATAAATGCTTGAAAAGCAACTTGATGACCTTCGAGATGAACTTGCTACAAAAAATGAGTATAAGGAGAAATTCAGAGCAAGTTCATCCAAACTTGATGAACTGATCAAAGCACAGAGGACTGATGGTGACATACAAGGTCTTGGATATGAAGGAGAAATTTTTGAATCTAGACAAAATAGCTCTAGATAGAGGAATTCCGGACAAGGAAGACTCAAACAAGGAAGTTAGATGAAAGGAACCAGAAGAGATCTAGTAAGGAAACCAAATGCTCAAAGATTTAATGGCTATTGTTATGTTTGCAACAAATTTGGTCAAATGGCTTCTCAGTGTAGAAGTAGGGTGTATTCAAGTATACCATCATTTTAAGGTTAGTGCTTTAATTGCTATAAGTATGGTCATAAGTCAAGTGAGTGCAGAATTGTGATGAAAAAATTTCGTAGAGATGTTAGATGCTATGCATGCAATATATTTGGATATATTGCTAACCAATGAAGACTAAGACAAAGTCAGTGGAACAATTGGTCTGGACAGAGAAATGTTGTGTACTACAATTGCAACAAATTTGTCCAGATTGTTAGATTCTATTGGAATAGAATAGGTCTAGTAAAACAAAACATGCAACAGGATGTTAAAGGGAAGGGAAAAGTTACTACTAATATGATCAAAAAGAAAATGAAAAAAATGGGTGAAGAATAATCCCTCTGTAGAAGCAAATAGACCTACACTAGAAGCAACTTTTGATATTTGCTTAGGGAATTGATTTTAGGTCTCTAGCATAGGGGGAGCTATGAAGAAAAACTCTTAAACCCCCCCTTTTGTAGGTGAATGATACTGGAATCCAAATATGTCTAGTAGGAGAGTTGATATTTTTTTGTTAGAAGCATTAGTGAAGCATATTGGTGATCCACATAAGATTCATCTATCTCGATGCTTGAAAGGAAGAAAACCAAATGAGTTGGAGCAAGAGCATTTATTGAAAAATAAAAGAGTTAGGTATGTGGACAAGAAAAGGAACAACTTCAACTCTCATTTATCATATTGCATTTGGAGAAAGACGTTTTAGAGAGCTCTGATGTGATCATTGTTAATGCATGTTTATTTTATTGAATGGTTAAGTAAGTTAAATCATAGAATAATAAAGTTGAATTTTTTCTCAACACTAATTCCCACCCCCCCTCTTAGTGTTGCTTGTTTCCAACAAAAACTACATGGTTGAATTTTGATATAAATATCATAATTTGAAATACTATGCAAAATACCTCCTACTTATCATTTAATGAGCTAAAGAGGATCTATAATGAATGGTTCATAGGGCACAACACTTGTTGAAGATTTTATAAATGGGGTTGCAAGCTAAGTGGGCTTAACCTTGGGGAAAACTTCATGGTTGGTTGGGCTTTACTTGGAGTATTACTGGGATGGGTGACCTCCCAAGAAGGCTCAATGCTTCACCTATGTGAGCATAACCTAGATGCAATGAATGTTAAGTGGATCATTCATTTTAATGAGAGATGGGTTCGTGTGAACCATTACTCATGAAACATGGGTCAATGAGTTTTAGTTGAAAAAACACATAGCTGAATCTTCATAGAAATATCATAATTTGACATGCTATGGAAAATATCTCCTACTCAGGTATGTGTAGGATCATGATGGGCCAAAAAGTAGCAATATGATGGGTATGTGGCTGACAAATATTTTTTTACCCACAATTGATGAAATGAAAAGGGTTTTTAAAGGAGATTCTCAACTTTCCATCGATATAAATTATTCTTTACTTTGAATTTAATACGTAATTATTATTCATTTTCTATTGAAATTATGACTAAAGTGTTGAATGATAGGCTAATTGAAAAAAATCTATAGCTTTCAAACAATAACACATTTTTTGAATCCAAAACATGCATCACATTCTATGCTTCGCATAATATAGGATTAAAAAAATAAAAATTGAATTTCATTAAGTTTTGACCAAGTTAAGGTGGTTAGACATATGAGTTTTTATATTTTCTTTAAAAAAATGTAATAAAAAAATTATAATTAATTATTTACATGGAAAAATTACAAAAAAATATGTCTCACATCGAGGCATGATTCCTCTTCTTATAAATTAAATATTATAAAAAATTATTATCATTTAAAAAAAAAAACTTAGTAGTTTAGAAACTACATTCAATTTTCTATAGATTCTATTCTTACATATTTTTGAAATAATATAGATAACTTATTCAAATTTTTACATCAAGTTACCTAACTCTAGCTTTTCTAAATTTTTTGTCATATAGGGGCCTATTTTTTCCATGGTGATCGTACACATACCCACTCATCAATTAATAAGCTAAAGGGGATCTATAATGAATAATTCATAAGGCACAACATTTTATTAATGTTTTATAAATGGGGTTACAACCTAAGTGGGCCTAACCTTGGGGAAAACTTCGTGGTTAAGTATGCTTTAGTTGGAATAATATTGGGATGGGTGACCTCCTAGGAAGGCCCATTGCTTAGTCCTCTATGAGAATCACCTAGATGTAATGATTTCTATGTGGACCCTTAATTATCATGAGAGATGGAATCTTGTGAACCACTACCCATGAAATATGGCTCAATGAGTTTGACTCAAAAAACTACAAGGTTGAATCCTATTAGCAATATAATAATTTGATACACTATGGAAAATACCTACTACTTATAAATTAATGAGCTAAAGGGGTTGTATAATGAATGGTTTATAAGGCATAACACTTGTTGAAGTTTTTGAAAATGGGGTTGCAAGTGAAGTATGCTTAACCTTGATGAAAATACATGGTTAAGTGTGGTTGAGTTGGATTAGTACTAGATGGTTGACCTCTCAAGGAGGCCCAATGCTTCACCTCTGTAAGCATAACCTAGATAGAATGAGTGCTAAGTGGACCATTAATTATCATGAGAGACAAGGTTCTTGTGAACCACTACTAATGAAACATGGGTCAATGAATTTGATTCAAAAAACTACATGGCTAAATCATGATAGCAATATCGTGCTTTGGATACTAAATTACATATTCTCTTATGAAACCAATTACCATGAATAACTTCTCATGGTGTAAGAAGGCCATGGGACTCAAGACCATTGTAATTAATTTTATTTATATATCCCATAAATATAATTGCAATAATATCAAGTGGGAGAAAGTTAGGATTAGTGACATTAATATTGTTATCCTAAGTCAATTCATGTGTCTCCATGTTCCTTGAAAAGTGTTCTAGGGGATATGAGAGTTAAAATATTTAAAATTTATTTTGTATAACAAATTATAATTGCATTCCATATAGGTGGACACATGTCAATGATAGTTACAAAGAACAATGGGGGAATATTCTTCTTGGGAACCCATTTTGTAGTGAGGACCACTTTGATTTGCATGTTGTAGCATGTAATTGCATGCCAATGCATGTTGGGGTGTCATATCTTGCATGTTGTTGCATACATATTTTGTAGTTGCCAAAGAGTTATGGAGTAGTTAGGGCTTGACCATCTTTGATGATTTATTGTAATTTACTATGCTTACAAGCTATCCACTAAGGCAGGTGTATGGTTTTTTGATGTGGTTTTACCACTTATTTCAAATGAGATACCACGTAATATTCTCACCTCCAACTCTTCTATAAATTGGTGCATTGAGATAGTAGATTTATGGGTTGTTTTGCAAGTTGTTGAAGTAATAAAGTGTTGTTGAAATACTATTATAGAGTAATGTTGTATTGATGTATAATCATGTTTGAAGGATTAATACAAGAATTGGATCTCTTTAAGTGTGGAGTTTTTTCTCCTAAAAGGGTTTCTCCTTGTAAATATAGTGTCACTTGTGGCATTATTGTTTCCATTCTATTATTGTGAATGTGCTAATCACATTATCATCATATTGGATTAATCTTGAGCCCATTTTCAGATTTGTGCTTATTATGTTAAAGTTATTATTACATCATTTCTACCTTGATTTCTAACAAGCCAAATCAAAAAGTTGATTTAAAAGATCTTTTTTAAGCTTCATTTTGACCTATCACCCTAAGATGCACTTCAACTTATTTGAAAATATGATTACCATACTGACAATAAATTGTTCTAAAATTTATAAAAAAACAATATATGATAACTCATAAAATACAATAAATGCACTTATAATTAGAATATGAATAAAAGATCATAGACCCTAACAAGAAGAACTTTTTACAACACAATAATTTTATGAAACATACCTGTTTAACCAGCGTCTCAGTTTCTCTAAGCTAGACAAGTTGTAGCAGAGCATTATGTGAGTTCGTAGAAACTCAATCGCCTTCTCTTAATATATAAAAACGATGCCCTAAAACCCTAGTGTCATGTTTGAAGCCACGAAGCTACCAACCACCTTTTGCATTGAATGTTCATACGAGTTGAAGCCTGTATGGCATGATATATGTTCTTTCTTTCCTTTAAACATTAGTTTTGGATCTCTGGGAGAAGTCAAGTCAATGGGAATAGTAAATTGAATTTTTGGCTAAAAGACCATAGCAAAGAGTTTAAAATAAATTCTTATCAAATTGCTGTATGAAGTTAACATGCAGTTCAATAATACAATGACACATGCCTTATCTGCTTATGTCTAATGCTAATAATCTTGAGATGATCCCCGTCATTCGGCTTACTCACTATTTGTGACGTGTTAGCAAATCTCACCTTCATTGTTTTGAAAGGGAAGCGTTGGTATGAAAATACGCTAAGAAAAACTGATCTGCTATAATCAAAAGCAGCGACATAAAACCACTCATTCTCTAGGGAAAGAATTTAAAATTTTTCCCCTAGCTCGATGTAGAAATGAGAAAGTGGGCTCAAACATGAAGTTGCATTGTGGAGGGGTTTCAATGTACAATAGGACATTGATACGTAACCCATGAGACAAGGCTCCTTTCATTTATTCCCTCTAAGAATAAAGATGAATAGTGAACATCAATGAGGGTGCGCAAACTAGCTAATGATGATGCTTGTTTAGTGGGTCCACCAAGCACAAATTCGCTCTCCAAGACACATGTTACTAAAGCTAAAGTTCACAATTTTTTCCCTTAGAATTTTTAGACAAAACTGTGTTGCACTAGATCGCACGCAATGTAATCGAATCCTGACACATACAGAATGAGCAAGAACCACATAGCTTTTAAAAGAATGCAACATAAGCCATACAATTTTATCGATAAGATAAAGTCTTCGACCGATAAACTAGACGAAGGGGTCGATCAATTAATGAGACTCAAGACATCCAAGGCATGACTTGGTGACTTTGGAATGGTCTCGTGAGTCACCATCAACTTAGAAATTCCAAGCAAAATCATTTGAAATGTGAAAATCATCAGGGTTTTAATTTTAGATAGGGGAGAGGATCTAGTAGTTGTGCACTCTAATTTTGTGCTTCTAATTATTCTATCTGGAAATTTCAAATCAATCCCAATTTTTTACAGCAGCTTATTTGGCAAGTCCCCTACTTATAACTTTCATTTCAAGGCCACATCATCAAATATGATGCCATAACATCATGCTTTTTGTCAAGGTTTCCAAAAAGACCCAAAAAAAGTGAGACCAATAGTTGTGCATTCACATCATGGGTAGTTGAGCACTGATGTGGCATCACATGATTGGTTGCTTTTTTAGATCAAAGGAATACATTTTGTTTAATTATGGGCAATCAAGTCACAACTATTGGACATTATATAAACAACTACTATCACAACTATTGGGCATTATATAAACAATTACTATCACAACTATTGAAACATGCTTAGGTGTTGGGTCCTCTCCCCTAAGCTCTACGGAAGATGACCCTTCAAACTCTCAAAAATATCACATAGTCCAATTGATTCTATCATAAGGTGAAATTGACGAAGATTTCAATCTTAGACATTCTATAAGGGCAGTTAATATTTGTAAGTTTGATCTTTAAATTAATCTTATTATTAATGTCTTCTTACACATTAGTCTAATTATTCTAAAGAATAATAACAAATAAATAATATCCTCACTCACAAATGATTCAAAGAACATACATTATCTATTATCTAAATAATTAAATTATAATTTAAAAGAATTAAAGACCTTGAAAAAAATTATTACATAATCTTCACACCCATCACATGTAGAAGAGGGACTTTTGTTAGCTAGAAGGCATCTTGGAGAATTTGAGTTCACCTCTATGACATGTGTCCTGGGATTAGGGAGGGACAAATAAAAATGAATCATTAGGGGAAATCGATACATGCTAGCTAATGCCATGTCCCCCACAAGGTTCACAAAATGATCAAATCCTAACACCCTCGCAAGTATTTTTTGGTTTGCACCTTATACTCTTTGTTTAGATGCTTTCAACATGCATGGGAGATCTAATGTGTAAGTGACATGCCTTGGATTGAGGAGAGAAGGGCATCCCAACATCAACGTTTTGAATAAAGGAACACCTATTAATACTTATTGTAGATGATTGAATAAAGGAATTAAACAAAACAGTAGAAGGTTTTGAGAAAAGGCATAGATTGTCGTAATCATCCATGATTTAAATATAACTTACGCAATGTGCTTGTACGGAAATATCTCTTCTTTAGTGACCCCATACTTGTCCTTTATTCTTTTCTTAATTACACATTGTATATGCTTCCTCAGTCACTTCAACGAATCCACTTTATTGTTGGAAAAGTAATCTCTTTCTAATCCTCATATTCATTATAATGTTACACTAATTGGTTTTTAATTACTCTTTTATTTTCTTGGGATACCACTAAGGATAGCCAACACATATCTATAAATAAGAGCTCTAAAAGTGCTTGAATCCCTATCTAAGGGAATGCATATGCTTATGCAAATTTGTAATTGATAGATTTTTATTATAAAAATTTCTCAATTTTAAATATTGCTGGTCTTTAACAATTAGAAAAGCAAGGTGAACTAAGAAATAAGAGTGCATATTGTACTAGATGAAACATCAATCCATAAAAATATAGATGTGACCTTACAAAGGGTTGATCAATTATTTTGATTTTAAGATGAAATATATACAAATATTAATCAATTTCAATCATGAAACAAATACAATTTAATACCAAATCATATTTTTCTTCTTAGTTCACCTTAATTGCTGGTCTTTAATCAATTTCAATCATGAAATAATTGAATAAAATATTGAATATCCATTGTCATTAAATATTATGAATTATAAGTTAAATTATAAATCATCCCCTATTATCAATCCCCCTTTTTTTTAAATTATCATTTAAAGAATAAATGTTCTTAAATTTATAAATGCAATAATATTTTACTGTCTCGTTACAAAGCTTTTACGGAAATCTCCTTTCAAAAGAAAGTATTTTTTTCTTTAACAAGTTGTATAAATTGCATTATAAAAAATAATAATAATCTCTTTCATAAAACATGTCCTAGAAATGTAAGATTAGAGATTTAAACTTATCTAAACCCAAAAGAAATTAATAAATTTTTATTTTTATTTTCAAATGTTTTATATATTTTTTATTTATTTTAAAATTATGAATATTATGTATAAAAAAATTATTTTATATTTGTAATTAAATTAAGGATAGTAAAGATTTTACAAAAGCTATCTATGCTAAGCTAACATCTAAAATAAACAACAAAAAATAAAAAATGTATAATATTAAATTACAACAAAGTATTTTTTCTATAAAAGATCTAACATATTTTAAAATATAGTAAAGTAAAAATATTAAATTCATAATTTAATTTGATTGGAGAAGAGATAACTCTCAGAAGAAAAATTTAGAATAAAATAAGATTTTCTTGTACATGTAGAACCTTGCAATTTTCTATATAACAGAGCAGCTATAACTTGTGTTTATACTATTTCAGAATGAAATATGAAAATTCTTATGCAATTCAAGGCATACCATTGCCAATCCTGTGTTGTAAATATCCTCAAATTTACATGTGCTCACACAATACAAGCATTCAGCACAGGTGTGTGCAATTCATCACAAATATGCTTCAGTATCCAAAAATGCCTAGTTTCGTCTTAAATTCACCAACATAGATGTTTACAAAACCACACATGTTGTGACGAAAATTAATATAATATCTTGATGGTGAGATCACATCATCAATTTTCAAGATCATCTTGACCACCTGTGTCACAAGTAAAATCTGTTGTTTCTTGCCAATTAGAGTTTCAAATACATTTTTCTTCATCATGTCATTTGTACGAATATCATTACAATCTATTCTCAAGTGAGGGTTATTTTCCTACAAGCAATTAATCATTCACAGAATTAGACAACTCAACCTTTCCTTTAGATCAATCTTTCCAATAAAATTTACTTACTAGCACTTGCACCCATGGGGGGTTCAAGGAAAATGCCGATAGGAGATTAAAGGATTGCTGTCAGAGAGCAAAGAATTTGTTATTTATCTTTGTTCCTCATTGCAAAATAAGCAAGTAAAAATGGTAGTTCAAAAACACGAGTTGTTCAAGAAATTCCAAATCCTCCAGATAAGACTTGCTGGAAATTGTCTAAAAAATAGTAATGAGTTGTTCAGAAATTTTCAAATCCTCCAGATAAGACATGCTGGAAATTGTTTAATAAATTTGAACATTACATAATTCAATATATATAAATACAAATCTATAAATGATACATTACATTATATAATTGTGGCAGATGTCTTCATTGTTAACAACTAGATTCCATTGAACAAGTAGTAGCCAATTCACACTCTTCTTTTGAAGTCCTTATTCGCTTAGCATTCTTTTCTAGATTTGGATCTAACCAGTCAGGTATCCTTACATTCAATCCAAGAAGATAGCAATAGAAGCATTCCAACTCTAAACCAATTATTCGTTATGTGTTCTTTTAAACACTTTTTGAATTCATTATCATTATATAAAGTTAAACAATCGAGAGCCATTTCCATTGTCCTTCATTATTTCCGCAAAAAGATTGTAAAACTCATTTTTTCCAAAAATGCAAATGCAACCGCAACCTTACCTGTTAAGAGCACTCAAACAATGTGAGTTTAAGTTTTCAGTATTCTAAGGCTTGAGAAAATGATCTGGGCATATTGAAGCACTTCTCGGAACTATTCGTCCACCAACATGAAAGCTTTGAAACCGTGAATGCAAGTTGCTGACTATGATACAGTTTATAACGAGCTTAGGTCCAAACTTGTGACATCCAATGGACCCCAAGCATAACACATTGGATTTCAAAACCTTAGTCGACTGCAACAGTCTGCTACTAACAAGACACCAAAAAGCCAGATTCGAGTTGCCAAATACAACTCGGTGTAAACTTGGACATTACTCCAAAAGGTTTATCATATCCATTGCTGATTACCACTAAAATGATTGATCATACCTCCAAAATTTTTATCATATCCATTGTTGATTGATGCAGGGGATGTAAGGCTCATGTTATCCAATCATCCAAATTACTCTTTGAATTAATCATTGCATCTTTACATTGTTATATTATCTTCTGTTCCTTTCAAAGGGGTTGTGGTCAATTGGTAGGACCCATTTGGTTCTCATATTAGAGACAAAGATTCAATTCTCCCCAAGGACATCTTATAGTGCCAGTAGGGTGTGCTAGAGTGATATTCCAGCTGCAGTGATATGTGCAGTAGGACCTGCAAGTGGAGAAGAAAATCAAGGAAGAATATAGAGTAGTTGTCATATAGGAGGAGATAGAAGGACATCGTGTTCAAGCTATAAAAGCAAAGGATGGAGAAGAAAAAGTGGATTCCCTACAAGAGGACAAGAGGGGAAAAGAAAGCAATTCATTCAAGCCAAAGGAGTGTTGGAGGTAAAAACGAGTTTGAAATGTAACTGCAACAGCATCCCCGACTGGAAGAGCATTAGTTAAAGCGGTATTGCCCCAAATGAATTATGTGGGATGGATGTCCCGTGAACAAACCCTTACAATTCAAGGGCAGGGGCCACAATAGAACCTATATATATAATTCATATATTGTTCCCAACAGATTTATAATCATAAATGTAAAGGAATGGGTTATGATGCCCTTGCTCATAAGAGTGAGTCTTGTTCACCTAAATTAATCTTTATGCTATTTATGGGATCCATATGATAAGGTGTCACATTTATTTACCTTGCTAAAAAAGTCAACCAATGTGGTATAGGTCAAACAGTTTTTTAATAACAACTATTTCAACACTTCCAGAAATTGTCCAGTAATTAACAACTGGTTGAACTTCTCTACAACCCAACCATTTCAACACTTTAAATGGACATTACAACCTTAGATTATTTTGAAAACTAATAAGACATGACTTTGTTATTCTATCCATCATAGATTAGAGGTAGGTTCAAAGCACATAATTACAGTACACTTACAGAAGGTTTTGAAGAAAAACAATTAGAAGCTGACCACTTTAGTAGGGAGCTTTACCTAGCATCTGAAGACTTAACATCCCTTTAGTTTTGAAGTTTGAACTGTGGTGGACCTTAGTATGCCAAACATAGTCTATGGTAAGTAGGTATCAATCTAAGATATGCGTGGAGGATGTATAATGATGCAGTATACAATTCAACTCTTGTGGTTGATACAGTGTAAAACAATATACAACTAGAAGGGTATAGATGATAGATACAATTAGTGACAGAAATCTTAGCTTTGGGGGAGCTTGCTGATATAGTTTTCTCCAATGCAAATGTAAATTTCACAAAGCTTTCCAATACTGACCTACAATAGACCAATTGGTTCCATTCTCTCATTTACCCCTCACAATCCTTTCCCTTACACAATGTCATACATGCAAGGAATAAACAATGCTCACTACCTATAATGAAAGTTGTAAAGAGAAAGAAGGGGAAATTGAGACCATACTTAGGTTCATTAAGTTTGTTTTCTCTCAAAAAAGTGAAAATGAGGATCAAAATCTGGGCAGAGATTCAAAACATTATGGTATTTTTACATCATTGCAAAACATAGTCCAACTAACTTGGGTAACAAATATAACCTATAATATATTTTTGTATGATTTTTTGAAGTGGATATATAGCTTAAGTGGATTAGAACTAGAATAGATGAATACAAGTGAGGATAGCTAAGGTAATGAAAGGAACAAATTTTGAATGGCATGAAAATTGAGTTGCATATGGATGACATAGTCTACAAGTAAGCTGGAAATTGAAAGTGTTTGTAAAGAAAGGAAATATAAAATATATGCACTATTTATTCATGTTATAGAATGTGAATATTTGTGATAAATGTAAAGCAATGAAAGGTAGAATGTTTGACAGACCTTTAAGAGCATAATAGTAGGGGAGTAGGAATGAAGGTTGCAATTGAAAGAACAATACCTATTCTGAAGGTCCCATTTGGTATAGGTAGGGAGGATGGTAGCAAAGGTTGCGGCATTGCTGAAATTATTCGATATTAATTAAAATACAGAGAAGAGGATAAAATGGAATGGAAACAACAGGTAGATATGGATAGTAAATATCTTTGTAGTAAAGGCAATAAATTCTGTTAAGAAAATTGGAGTTACCAAATGCTAATAACAAAGTAGGATTTTCACAAATTTTACTGTTAGTCCATATTTTACTGTTTAAAGCAGCCATGTTATTGTCATAAATGTTTCATGCATGTGAACTGTTAGCTCAAACATTATTATTGATTGTGTTTGAGTTAAAGACTCAACCTTTTCATCAAGGAAATACGGTACCTAAGGAGGTAAGAAAGTTGAGAGTGAATGAGGAGTTCTGTTTGATTTACTTATGTCCATGAAAAGATATTACAAGCTTAGCTCGAAGCCAACATAACAGCATATATATATCAATCTATGGCATCTTAATTATGAAAATCATAGGAAGCAAGGATATTGTAGATTGTGATGAGCAATAAAAGTTTCATGCATACATATTTAAAGATATAGGGTAGAAGTTTGTAAATGAAGTGAATATTGTATTATGTGGTATGGTTATGGAAGAAAGCTTAATTGGTTGAAAAAAATGTGCTTAGACCAACACAATAAGTATCCACTAACCTCAATTATACTCTTGCCTTACTGCACACTTCCAGCAGTGTGTCTTCTAAAAGGAAAATTCATCATTCTCACGCTGACCAACTCTGCTAGTGTATGGTTTGTGGAGCTATTTTTGTCTATCATAGCTACTAGAGTTCTAGAGGTGAGATGGAGCGGGGCGAGTAATGAAGAATAATGGAGGAATTATTTGATGGACAGTCATATTCAGCAAGGCATGATAGTAAGAGTAAAGCCTGAAATGAGCATGAGGATGCTATGGGATCAGTTGAAACAAGAAATGCATCCAGTGTTCATACTAATGAACAAGAACAATAAATTATGTCAAAAGAGCAAGTGGATCAGAACAAAAATAAATCTGATATTGTTGCTCAAACACTACCTTATAAATGAGCACCGAAGGGCAATAAAGGTCAATCATTTAATGTTGTTTATAGTTCAAGTAGTATTGGAGGCTTTAGATGTAGGGAGCGACTATTGGTTGGCATTTGAAACATCTGACTCCTGTAGGAAAGCTTACAGGAAAAATTCTTCATAGAAGTATTTGTCATACTTTTAGATGGAACATGGATGCATATACTTTTGCGCTCCATTTTGGTTACAGAATTTCGACTCTAAACCTCATAGATATTTTACAAACAAATGCTCTACAGCATCTTCCGTGCTCCTATGTCATTTTTTCTTATACGACTCCATGAGGCAGTGTCTTCTTTATAGTAGGCCATATTCTCATACTGAAGTTTTGTTCCAAAGTCCAAAAAGGATGTGATGCAGGAGGAAAAAATTAAGAGATGAGGTTTTAGATTGTGGTATGACATCCCAAAAATCTACGGATTTGAATTTAACACATTTTTGTAGAAAAAAACAAATTACAGGTCATCGGAAACTACTCACATAAGAAAATACAACGTGTGCAACGCTGATTTAACAACACTAAATGAAACCTCAATTTGCACAAAACCCTCCTATCACTACAAATATTGCAAGTGACTGGGCGTGGATAATTATAAGCAATTTATCTTAGCTTCTGCAAAAATAGATCTAAAGCAAATATGTGTGGCACTGAGAATTATAAAAAAAATTCTTAGCTTTTGAGAAATGTAGCCAAACCAAATAATTGTGGCATGGGAGCACATAATTCGTAGTAACAGCTAACCAAAGTAAATGAATGAGACTCAGAAATTAAATAGGTTAGGATAGCAAGTAAGAGTCCTGCAGTTTTCTAGGGGCCTTCGATTTGGGTTCAACCCACATTGGTTTGGCTCTGTCTAGGCTAACATCTCTACTCAGATTCATTCTCAGTTCCATTTTACTTCTTGGGCTGATTGCCATATCATCGCAATGGTTTGAAGACGAAAATACGAAGTATTCCTATTACTCAACCTTCATTAAATAACCAGTCTACAAAGAAGATGAGAATGGTGAACCAACGCGATTTGTTGGGTATTAGTAGTGAGAAGAGCCTACCCAGAGCCCTCGCAAGTCAAACAGAGGCCCTAGACTCTAGTGTTGGTCCTCACAAAAACGTGAGCAATACACCAACATTTAACGGCAACAGGGGAATTTCCTGTCCAACCTGTCAACGCCGCGGACAACACGTAGGCTTGAATAGCGAAAGGAAAAAATTCTCAACATTGCAGACTTGGAACTTCATCAAGATATGAAAAATGAGGAATAGCGAATTTTAGAAGAAATTTTTAACATCCACGCAAGAACATTTAGGAGAGGATAAGAAAAAGGATAGATCATTTCAAAACAGGGTATCGGAGGCAGATATCACATTTAATTGATGGTGATGTGTTTACAGCATAAAAGTCCGGCCTAAACCTAATGTGGGTTTGCTGGGAAAATAGTCCGCACTCAAAACCGTTACCAAAAAACCCTAACGAAGCACGTCAAATGAAGGGAGGCCAGTAATTAGAGAAGGCATGAAGTTTGAAATGAAGAGGAGGCACGAATCTTACCTGTTCAAACAAGAACCAGTGCTGGTGCAGAACTTTTGAACCTTCGAGACTTTCATCGTGAGAGGTGGATGATGCCTTGACAAGTTGGAGGCGATGATCTTAGGGCAATCAGGGAATGTATAAATGCATAATCAAGAACAACATCCTCTGGCAGTACAAATGTAGGCAGAAGATCTGTTTTGTCTTGAGATTAGCCATCGCCATTAAGATCGTTGCAATATTTTGTGACCCCTGTTGTTCCTGGTGCAAGAAAAGGAGAGCCACTACCTCAATATTCACGCTGGGGCATTCAATTTTCTGAATAGCATGCAACGTCTCTGCCCTGGGTTTGAAAGATGCCCAATTCTTGAGGTTGGCAAAAGGTTTTAGCGGCATTTACAAGGGAAATCTCATTTTCTTGTCCAGTGAGGAGAATAGGAGGTTTACAGTCAGCTGGAGACTGCTTGACGGCGGGCATAACTGTTTCAGGCGTGAGACAGGTTTGCAGGCGGAGTGTGCACTGGCGATCCCAGAAGTAGAGCCTATTGGCTTAAAATAACAACCAAATTTGCAAATTCAGATTGTTGCATTTACATAGCTCCAAGCCATTAATTGCACCTCAATAATCATATGATTCAAATCACAAAAAAACAAAAAAAATAGCCATTACACTCATCTGTTGAGCTTTCACTGCCGTGAAAGTATCAATGGGTTGCAATCCACTATTTTCTACAAGAGCCATAGGTACAACATCAAGGGCATCTACAAATGCCCGAACTGCATACTAAAATGGGTAAGAGGTCACTGATATTAGACTCTAATCAAAACTCAAATAGTCAAAAGCATGCTAAATGATACTAAGTGTAAGCACTTGCACTAAAAAGTTGTAGTGGCAGTGGACTATGACACCAATGCAACATGGTCTCAGACCATAGACGAAGTCCTAGGATACATGAAAGGATAGGGGTACTACAACTGTGCCAAACTCAACAGTTAAGACCAATACGAAACAAATATAAAAATACTACTTGTTGGACTCCTGGAATCTTACCAGTAGCAGCTTCTATAGCAAGGGAAGACGAAATTTCAATTGATCCACTACCATACACGATGTATTTGCTATGAATCAAGTTGCGGGCTATGTAAAGCGCATCATGAAGACTCTTTTTTGTTTCTTCAATCATCATCTTGTTTCCTGAAATCATAAATAAAAAACATAAAATTCCAAAAACCCTGAATCATAAAAGGTAATTAGATCAAATTATATACTTTAAAAATTCTTGTTAATTTATAAAATGCTTTTTAAATTATCAGAGCAATAGAGAACATAACAAAACAGATTAAGAATGCCTAATCATTAGAAAGGAAAAATAGATAACATCTGTTGATGATTATCAGAAAGCACTTATTATGTGTATATAAATGTTCCGTCATCCTTTGGGTGTTTCATATGGAATCTCTTAACATAATTGTTTTCTTGAAGAGAAGTACAAATGAAACATACAATTATTAATAAGATTTCAATTGATTGGTGACTCTAGGAGTGCAACAACTGATTGAATGATTTTGAATAGTAAAGCAATTGATTCCCTCTAAAAAGCAGACTCTGTACGCTTTGAGTGGACGAAATGGAAGGCATCTATCAATGGTCTCATTAAGGATAAGGATTTTACAAATGATGTCCAATCCATTTAGTTTTCCGGGTGGAAAATCATAAACATGCAATGTGGACTTTAGTGTGTGCCTTAAAATTCCAAGTTAAAATATGATTTTGATAGAAAAACAAAGATCTTAGCAAGGATGAGGAGATTTTTATGGATATAAAGATGCAAAAAATTCATAAAAAGTCTCAAAAATTTACTAGAGTTGCACTTACCCAAACCCAATTTGCTGATGGAAAAAGGTTAGACATGTGCATGGTTGACGATAGTAGAGTACTGGACCTGAAATGATGGTAGAACTTGGTTGGTACATGTATCAGAGTTGTCAATGCTTGTCATTCATGTTCTTTAGTAGCAGAGAGGAACTAAATTGCTTACATATCGATTTATTAAGCCAAGCATAAAATGGTAGAAATAATCCTTTGCTCGAAAACCTTAAAACTTGACACCAAAATCCATTAATGATGACTACACTTCAATCTATTGACATTAAATGAAAATTAGGGGCTAACAAATGCTAAATTTCCTCATTGAAATGCCACGCATCAACAAAAACACTTGGTGCAAAAACATGAAGATATCAAACAACATTATAAAACCATGAAATATTTCCAATGGCAACAGAACATTACCAATTGATGAAATTATTTTATACCGAGACATTTTGCACTTATTTAGACCTAATTTTCATTTTTCATTTAATAGATTGAAGTACACTTGGCATGCATGCGTGTAGAGAAAAGTACTTTCATTCTTAATTGTGGCTAGTAGAGAAGTCAACATTAATGAATTATGGTGTTAAGTCTTTAACTCAACAACATAACTAACCCATAAAAGCACTCAAAGATAGGGAAGAGTATACATTAACTCATAAAATGTAGAGAACAATAAACAATAGACATTAACCCATAAAATGCAGAGATGTAAAAAACTATAAAACGACAATGTAAAAGATATAGGAACTTACAAACGCCAGAACCTATCATTGCATTATTTGCATCATAACTACACTCCCAAGTTGCATTTATGGGGGGGTGTTAGTGTGAATGGGGATATTTCCTAACTAGATATTAGTGAGGACCTATTCACACAATTAATAAGTTTACTTAGGAGTTAGTTTGCTAGGTGACATTCTAGAAACTAGTATTTAATGGGACCATATCTCACTAATAGGCATGTAATTATCTAGGCATTTAATATTTCTCTCATGCATTTAAAATTATGCATTAGTTATTTAATGATTGCAACTAAGGTGGTTATTCAACCTCCTCTCACCTTGCCTATATAAGGAAGGCTCTTGTACATTTGTAAATCATTCTAGATCAATTCAATATAGATCATCATTTGATCAAGTTCTCTTCTTGCTCATGTTGCAACACCGAACTTCATTCATGTGGATGGTATTCTTCTTGGTTGATCCTTTGAAGTGTGTACAGCTTCATCTAGGTTATCGCTCATATTTCCAACAAGGGAAAATATCACATTGTAAGTGTATTAACTTTTAAAACTTAGTAGAATGATTACACGAGCATCTTTGGATATAACCTACATCAAAACCCAAAATGTTAATAATTAAACATCTGATACATATTTCTTGGCTACTTGTGCATTTGATTCAATGTGTCGTGCTTATCTTATCTCTCGCATGAGAAATGTCCTCTACTGCATGGTGAATAATTGTACAACACTGGCCAACTTGTAGATATTTCCCATACCATGTTTTGTAATGGAGAAGACCAATTTAGTTTATTCAACACAAATATCCAACAAGATTGTGTAAATGGACACTAAAGCAAGAGGTGATCATAATCCTCATATGCAAAATTACACATGACATAGTGGAAGTGATCTAAAATGTGCAGTTTGGAGAGTTTGTCACTAGTTAAAATATTCTTCTTCAATGCTTAAAAGGAAAAGCAACCTATCTTTGGGAGGATCATTGCATTCCAGCAAAATGATAGTGCTCTTTTAGATTCAAGCTGAGTACCCTTATTGATGATTGATCTATAACCCTGGAAGACTGTGTAATTTCTAGACTTTGACAAAGCCCAAATTAACTTGTCAGGAATATTAGATTTGTATACTATCCTATCCCTTAAGATCTCGTACAACTTCTATTTTTGATGAATAGGAAAGGGAATTTTTGGGAGGTCTTTCCATATTACTCTGCCTGTGTATTCATCAAAACTGTGGAAATAGTCTTAAACTCTTGTGCCCCAAATATATGTTAAGTATTCACTTAGATTTTGAAGTTCATGAATTGTACTCAATGGTGGGTGACCATTCCAAGAGTTTACCCCAAAAAGTGAATCTTGACCCTTATGAACATCCCAAGTAATAAAGGGTGTAACTACAACTCTACATGCTGTCAAGAAATTCCACATGGCCAAACCTGTTGATGGATTGGAAATGGTGAAGATTCTTGTTGGAGCCAGGGAATCTAAATATTTACCTTGCATTATCTTACACCATTTAGGATGAGGTTTTGAATATATATTCCACACCAACTTAGCACCCAAGGACATATTTCTTGATTTTCAAGCTATGAATTCTTGCACCTCCTATAAGTTTCTTTGAGCAAATCTTTTCTAAAGAAATTAAAGGTATTTTTTCATTATCTAGATTTCCTTTCCATAGGAAATTCCTGATCATATTTTCTATTTCAAACACAATGGATTTTGGTGCTTTGAGAACAACCATATAATAATTTGGGATAGGGTATGTGTAAGATCATCATGGGAAAAAAAGGCCCTTAAGTGGCAAGAAAATAAAAAAAATCAGAGTTAGGCAACTTGACATAAATATTTGAATAAGTTGTCTATATTATTTTAAAAATATGTAAGAATAGAACTTGTAGCAAATTGAATCTAGTTTCTAAACTACTAGGTTTGTTTAAAAACATAAATTCTATTTGGTGAAAATTCAAAATTTCAATGTAGTAGTACTTAAATTTTAGGGAAAAAATAAGTAGGTGAGTCTGACCACCCTAACCATAATAAAATTTGGTTCTAAGGTTCCAAATTTTAGCGACCACACAACATTATGGACCAAGACTGTTAGATAAATTTTTGATGGACGGCTATAGTTGCATTCCAGAAGTATATTTATCAAGCACTAAATTTGTGAATGGAAACCTCTAGAATAACACTAGAACCATTAGATGTGGACACGTGGCTAGATCAAGGGTCATCATCGTGGTAATGAATCCAACGGGTTGGATTTTCATGATGAGCAATAAAAGAAGTTAAGTGGTAGAAATATGCACGTGCATTAAGTTTGTTTTAAAAGAGGGACCGCCTAGGGAGAATGTAGGACCAATGCTTAAAACCTTAAGAACATTTTACACAAAGGATGTTGCAAATCAATCTAACCACGACCATTCGATGAATTTTTGATGGACGGTTGTAGGTGCATTCTGCGAGTAAATCTCTAAAGTAGTAGAATTACGAATTGAAACCTCCGGAATAACACTAGAACTGTTAGATGCGGACACGTGGTGAGATCAAGGCTCATTTCTCTCTTTTTAATGAATCGATGTATTACATTTCATTTAATTGAAATTCTCAATCCTTTTGAAGAACGTGTGGTAGTCGTACTGCTTGCGGTGATTAATGCCATATGAACAACGTGGCGAGATCAAGGCTCATTCTGCTCTTTTCAATGACTCAACAAAAACTCACTATTTGGTTGTTTTTCCTTCTCTTCTTTTCTTTGTCCATTTGCAAAAGGAGTATCGAAGAATGAGATAGATATAGACATAGGCCCAAGGCTTACTCATTGCTACTCTACACTAGGAAATTGATTTTTTTCCTCTAGGTGAGTCCTATAACCTACTCCACACCGTACTCACGAAACAAGAAGATAGCCGCTAGCTGAGAAGAATGTTGATGTGTTGCCACATCCATAGCACAAAAATAGAAAATGAAGGGTAGCCAGGGCACGTCTATGCCAAAGTCCACATGCCTCCAAAGGTCCATGGCACTCGAGATTCTAATTCCAAGGATAGCTACTTGCACTATATCTTCGAGCCCTTCCATTAGCGAAGTGTTAAATGTCTCTTGAAATAGCTCAATTATCATAGGTTTGGACAGATTCAGGTCCAACAGTGAGGCCACAAAGTGAGAGAGCACATTGCAGTTGTTCTGAAGCTGGTTCTCATTGGAAATAAAGTCAGTACCCACCACCCATCTGAAAGTAGTCATGATAAGTGGGTCACATTTTTTGATCAACTGTTTGATTCGGTCACTAGTGATTTCTCCCATGAAGCTATATTGTGGCCTATGTGGAAGGAGATGAATAGGAGTCTGCAAGCCAATAGAAATTCTAGTAAGGTGACGAATTCTAGTAGACTGGAAAGGAATTAGATGGAAGGCCAACTAAGTTAGAGAGCTTTATGTTCAATTAAATGTTGCAAAAGGTGGTGTGACTATATATAGAAAAGGTCGATCAGTGAAAATGATTAATGAAATATTTGTCTTCGATCGGATGACAACAAAAAAATTTGAGACAAAATGAACTAGAGTAGATAAATCATACAAAGAATCCTAGGGAATGTCTTTAGAAATAAATTGGGACGTTGGGAGTAAATTATGCTCTAGTGTGCCGATTATTGACATGTGTCCATCGCCATCATTAGTTCCAACTATCCCATTAATGAGAAAAGATGGGGTTAACGTGTTTTAAAAGAAAGATCTCTATAAAATTAATGGTTTCATTTTTCAAGGGTACCTTATACTACTTCAACACATTTAGTATGATGGGAAGCACACTTCTCGAGGCAATATTTCTTTTTCAATCAAGAGGTGGTGAAAGGAATATACTAATTCCATCCTCAAAATATTTTTGGCATTCCCAAGAGGTACAGATTTTAAGTACACACGTATCATCCCGATGGCATCATTTAATAATCTCAGTAGTGATAGCATAGCCTTGAGTGCATGTACTGACAAAAGCATTAATTGTGCTCAAAAGTATACTTTTATTTCCATAGAAAAGGGTTCCTAACCATTATCCCTAAGAGGTCTTCTACAACTTTGGATACAATCATGAGGAACCCTCAACTTCTGGGAGACATGCCACAGTATTAAGCCAATGACCTAGTTATGTTAATATTTTTTGGCGAAAATATTTTCCCAATGCTCCATCTATAGAGGAACGACCTTTTGAGTATTACAAGAAGGTGCCTATAGATAAGCCTATAAAAAGAGAGGAGTACAAGACATCGTCGACAATGTTTTTGATCCTAAGTTTTCGGTCAATCCTAAAAGCCTCAGGGAAGGTGCATTTCAAAGGAAAGGAAAGTATGAGACATCTAATAGCTTTGCATTCTAGTTATGGGATTGTGGCTTTCCACAATTCATGTTGCTCATTGTACATCCATGTCCTGAATTAGTCAATGCATGTGCCAGGAGATTTGATGAGGTAATGGGGATTATCCAAAGTGGCAGGATTAGAATTACCATATCGACTCAAGCCATATAAGATATGTTGTGTATCCCTATGGTTTGGGACTCAGAGTTGTTCAACAGAGAAAAGATGGATCTTGTTGGGGAAGAAAGGGCCAAAAGAACAAAATTTTATTAAGAAGAAATAAGGGAGTGGTTGGATAGGGGCCACGTTCCTTTCCCTCTATCATACGATATTTTCAAAAGGGACACTCAGGTGGTATTTTCAATGTTGGCCTGGGTATTTGGCCTCGAAAATGATACCCAAGTTTTTCCTTTTTAGTTCAGCATGGCTTTTGAGCTAAAAAGAGAAAAAATCCAAAAGCATTATGATTTTTCTAAGTCAATAGCTAGGAACATGTTGGACCAGCTAGGAACATGTTGGACCCTTCCTTCTTGGATCATTTAATTTTGCATCAAAATTTTGAGTATTTTGGGAAAAATGTGCTAGTATCCAGGCTAGATGAAAAGAACTTCCTTTAGCCAGTTTCTGTATGGACCCGTCTACTTTCTAAAAAAGGGGATTATTATGGGTTTGCAAATTTATTTTTAAGGCCCATACTCCAAGAGTTATTGCCTCACCCTACGAGACATTTTTCTCTAGAGGTTTTACAATTGATGAGGATCTCACAAAACCCAATGGATTACTTCCTAGGTGTGGATTTCATGTTCATTAGGTTTCATGGTTTCCCTAATGAGTCTTTTCAGCTCCCTTGGTTTGTGAGAGATAGGGTTTTCACACTAGAAGCATGCCACCAGTTGACCGTTGTTGACAAAATCTATGGTACAAGAAGGAACAAAACGAAGTTGTATTCGCTTCCTCTCACTATTTCTAACAATCCGGTATCAATCACAAAGCAATTTTGTGAAAGAGAACTCAAGAATTTATTGGTATTTTTGGGCATGGTCCTCATTTGTGATAAGTGGGACTATAATTCGAGAGGAATTTATAGCGTAAAGCATGAGGAGTGGGAATACTTCGAAAGAAGGAAGAACGCGACTTAGGAAAGTGCATAAGTATATGTCGACTTGAAGTACATCCCCTTCAAGAGATCAGAATGGCTAAGTTTTTATACTCCGATGGTCTAGTATGACAGGAACCTTCCAATAAATAAATCCATCAACACACAACTAAAGAAGAGGGTATGGTCAGAAAGAAAGAAGGAAAATTTATGGAGGTTTGGAAAAAAGTTGTGTTGTCCCAACTCCCTTGTTGGATAGTTCCCACAAGATGAATAATTTGAGTATCTTTATGATAAGGAGGCTAGCTCTAGCACCAGTGATCTGGAAACCAACCATGAAATCAATGTAGAGAAAGTTTCATTGTGGATCCACCAACTTTGAGAATTGGGTGGTCACAAGGATTTGAGGTAGAAGGATTTGTAGGCCTCGTCCACCTCTAGTGCCCAGAGTAATGGAAATAAAACCTGAAGGTCCACAAGAGCATCATCTATTGTAGTTGTGGAGGATCATTTTTTAGAGGGATTGGTGGTCAAAAGAATAGAGCTTGTTGGCTCTGGTCGAAAGAAAAGAAGGGGGCTAGAAGGCCTAGGTCTAACCAAAGTGTCGACTTGAGGAGAAGAAGTGGAGTTTCCTCTCCAAGATATTTCGACCACTTTCTACCTCTTTGGTTACCCATTTTCCTCCTCTTCCAGGGAGGAATCCTCCATCCACAGACCCTGATTTAATAATCCTAAATACCCCTTTCCCTGATTAGAATGAAATCACTAAGGTTATCTAGCACTCTAAATGAGCAACATCTGTTTTAGTTGCTGCTGACTCTTTATTCCCCCTATCAAGGGCCCCTTTTGAAAAGGCCTAAGCATCAATACTAACCCCTAGACCTAATCTGATGGTTTCTGAGTAGACACCTTTTCACCCGCCGATGTCTTTATCTACTTCCACCAGCAAAACCCCTACTCAGTCCTAGCTGGGTGTTCCCCCTTTTTCCATGATAACACTCCCTTTCACCTCTCCCCATACCCATACATCTGAAATCTCCCCCTCTATTACTCTTTTTAGTTTTCCTCCCAGTGCCCCTATTGTAGCATAGAACATAGATGTTCCTCAAACTCTCCAAGATCATTTCAATGCGACAAAGATGCTTGATGAAATGCTAAACAAAGGCTCCTTTTGAAAAATGTTGAGTTACCTACTACTAAGAAGGTCGAGGCTTGTTATATTGAGAAGCAGAATTCTCTTTTGATTAGTACCATGACCCCTCTTATGGCTAATCCTGAGGGGAAAATGCAGCTAGAGGACTATGACATCTTGACAATAGGCCTAAATCTAACTGAAACGTGTCCCCATGACAAAGTGGTCTTAGCTAAGACACCCAACAGGTTGTATACTCATACTATGGAAAGCTGGATAGAAGGTTAAAAAAGTGAAAGGTGGAGCTGGTAAATGTAAGGGAAACAATAGGCAAATTGTACATGGAGCTCAAAGCTAAAGATGTTGAATTGGCCAGCATCATGTAGGTCTAGAGTAAACAGGGAGAAGACTACATACTAAAATTGAAGGGTTAAAATCTGATCTTGCCATCCAACATCAGATCAACGTGAGATACAAGAGTACTCAAGAAGATTTGCAGAAGGAGATGGGTAATGTTCGATCTCAGTTTTTTGATTCTATTTGCAAGGTGCAGGTGGACATAGAAAAGCTAAAGCTAAAAAAACAAGAAGCCATGTCCGCATTGCAAGCTTGTGATTTAGAGAAATGAAAGGTAAGCTCTGAACTGGTAGACACCCTCAAGAAAAAGGGGCAACTAGAGGAAGACACAAAGGAAAAGGAGATTCAGCTCAATCAAGAGTTGGTTATTGCTCGAGAAACTAGGTCGCTCCCATTGCTAAAAAGATTGGTATCTTTGCATTGGGAGTAAATTGTAGTTGCAGTCCTTGTTCTTAGGCTTGTTTTTCAATTCTTGAAGGAGGTCCAAGAAATAAATTAGACAATTAGCTCAACAGTCGATCATGTCTTACAGAAATGTGACTCTCGAGTGCTAGAATCACAAAGTTTAATTTCTAGAATTTGTGTGCTTTCTGATGAAACTTTAATAGATGCTGGAATTGCTGATAGAAGAACTGCCTACATCAGGGCTAGTGAAATCATTAACTCCCAAAAAATTGCTAAAAAGTGTAAAGATTTCCAATTAGTGTTAGCTAGGAAAGTCAAATAGATTAAAAAGGATTTTAATGTCTTGATCAATTACAAATTACCCCCCTTGTTTTCCCTAGAAGGAATTGTGCAAACTATGGAGAAAATTACAGAAGCTATCAAATATAAGGACCAAACTACGGCTGAGTTTCCAAGTTCAAGTGTAGTGCGTATAGTTGATGAAGTTGAATGCGATATTTTTCTCCTTTCTTGCCTTTATCATTGCCTTGGGGTGGTTACTGCGAGATGGGGTTTCATGTCTTTCAAAGAAGTTTTACAGCTTGATAAATCCTATATGCTCATTTGTAATATGTCTTTCAAACTTTAAGAAATTCCAAAAAGTTGGGTTCGTACCTCTGCAAGCAAAGGCCCTTGTGAGTTGCGAGAACTGTGAAAGAGTTTTTCGCATTGCCCTAGCCTTCCAATTTTTGTTTTTACTTTTATTCTAGTAAAAGAAACAAGGGATAAGGTTAGGCTCATAAGGAGGATGGGCAATGTACCACGGGGTGGCCTCACATTTTTCCTTGAAAATTTTCCTTTCCAGAGGGGTGCCTAAGATACATGTCAAAATGGCGGGGATTCACTGCAAAACATTCTTCAGAAAATCATAAAGTTCCCCACTGAGTGACATGTCACCTCTGTATCAAGGGAGGACTATATCTTTTAAAATATTGGTGAAACTTTCTCTTTTGTCTTTGCTTGTCTCAGGACGGAAGCTTCTAGTCAGTGCTACAAGGCGATATGATTGAGTCAAAGGAATTAATTGCTAAAATATCATTTTTGAGGGATTGGATCTAATATTTCTCTCTTCTAAATATCTAGAGCACATCAATGCAGTAGTTGAAAAGTTAATGCAAGGGTCTTTTGTGGCCTAACCGATGGCTTACAAATTAGATTGCAATCTATCAGGTATCAATATCTGGCCACATTTACTTCTGGGCAAGGTGGTGTTTCTCTCTTTGATGGCTATAAAAGGAATGCTTCAACATCAAAAATAGGGATGGGTATGTGCAGGATCATGATGGGCCAAAAAGTGGCAATATGATGGGTATGTGGTTGACGACTTTTTCTTAACCCAAAATTGATGAAACGAAAAGGGTTTTTAAAGGAGATTCTTAGCTTTCCACCAATATAAATTGTTCTTTACTTTGAATTTAACAAGTAATTATTATTCATTTTCTATTCAAATTACGACTAAAGTCCTAATTGAAAGGCTAATTGAAAAACATCTATAACTTTCAAACGGTATCACATTTTTTGAATCCAAAACATGTGTCACATTCTATGCTTCACATAATATATGATTAAAAAAAGAAAAAATGAATTTCATGAAGTTTTGATAAAGTTTAGGTGGCCAAACATATGAGTTTTTTATATTTTTTAAAAGTTGTAATAAAAAATTCATAATTAATTATTTACTTAGAAAAAAATTATAGAAAAATATGCATCACATTGGGACATGAGTCCTCTACTTATATCTAAAATATTATAAAAAAATATTATCATTTTATTGTGGTTAGGGTGGTCATACAAACACCTACTTCTTATTTTTTCCCTGAAATTTAAGTACTACTACATTGAAATTTCAAATTTTCACCAAATAGATTCTTTTTTAAAAACAAACCTAGTAGTTTAGAAACTACATTTAATTTTCTATAGATTCTATTCTTACATATTTTTCAAATAATATAGATAACTTATTCAAATTTTTACATCAAGTTTCCTAACTCTAATTTTTCTAAGTTTTTTGCCACTTAAAGGCCTATTTTTCCATGATGATCCTGAACATATCCGAATTTTGATTTTTTTAGAAGAGGAAGTTGTTTTCTCTGAAAAGAGGAATTGCTTTCCTTTTAAATTTTCTTAGAGTTTATGAACTATATTTCAAAAAGCAAGTTATAGAACTACTTTGTTTTGGAAAATTATATCTATTAAGGTTTAAACTATTGTCAGAGTGGCATCCAACCTTTGTTTCAAAGTTCAGTTTTAATTAAAGCATAAACTATTAAGGGGAATTTTTGAGACTGTGCATATATGGCCTTTTTCAAGTCTTCTTTTTTTATACTATCATTTTGAATGAAACATTGTGTCTTGTAAGCTATATTCTGATAGTTTCAATAGCAAATTTCTATGCTTTATGCTTGTACTATGAAATAACATTTTTGGGAAAAATAGGACTATGCCATTGGACTTTTTCGTTATCTTTGAAGTTGTTATTTTTCCGTGCTATGCTCTATTAGGAGACACGATTCTTATAATTTATGAAATATTATTCTTTTACTTTGAGGACTTTTTATGTTTGATCAGACCTCAATGAACACTACCTGCAGAAAGATTTGAAAGTCTACACTATGCTTGAAGTTAGCCTTTGTTGTTCATTCTCTTTCCAACGATGAGGGGTTGTGGTGTTTTGTGTCATATATATCAATCATAGGAATACTTTGAGTTTGAAATGTTGTAGAAGCTTTGGCATATCACCTTTCATGTTTTACATTTACATTTCTTTTTCTCCCTTATCTCAAAACCTTAAAAGAAGAGCCAACTTTCTATAAAAAACCCGGAGGTGTTCAGTGAGACGCAATTAGTCCCCCACTCGCTGAATTTCCCATAAGACTATCAGAGAGGCACAAGATTTGATGATAAATAGTTCCTATATAAACAAGGTTTGAAATCATTATTTCACCTAGAGAAAGTGATTCAAGATCCAAGCATTCATAATATCAACTTGAGCATTCAAGTATACTTTCACAAGAGAATTCAAGAGCAAGGAGCACATAAAGGTCAATTCTTGGAGCAACATTATAGTTTTTTTTACAGGACTTCAAGCTCACTTTCTTTCAAGATTGAGCATTGTAAAGGATTGAATATGGTTTCCTATGGAGAATCATAATGGATTCTAGGTTGGGGAGATGCAACTAGCCATTGAACCAAGCCTAATGACTTGTTTCCTTAGTGATTCCATCCTCTATTATCATTATAATTTCTACCTAAAGGAAGGTTCAAGCATTACTATGGCTTATTAGGGTGATTGGATATCTCTTGAAGTGAATCATCATCTCTATGTTTCATTCATGCATCTTATTCTAGCACATTAGAATAGGGTTGTACTATATTTTAGATCTCCAAATATTAGATGCAATTAAAATATCAGGGTTTGCACTCATATTTACTTTCAAGATCTATTATTTCCATCAAGTTTTAACTACCAAACTATGGGTTTGAACAAGGAAAACCCCCCATAAGCAAATTAATACAATATTCTATTTTGCAATTTTTTAGCTGGTTCATATTTGGAAGAAAAATTTGGAAGAAACAACAAAGATAGGAGAATAGATTCAGATCTTAAATTTTCCAAAAAGAAGAGTGGGATTGATATGCCACTTGTGGCATATGAGTCCTAGTATAACACTTTTTCCAAATTTCAGAGGATTCAAACTTATCACTATGAAAATCTAGTTTCTACCTAGAAACCCTAAACTAGGACTAAATCACCCCTACTAGAATTTGAGTCTTAGCGTGCTTAAACATTTATTTTTTTAGGATTTTATACCTTGTTCTAAGCTTCTTCAATTTTCTAGGTGCCCCTCTATACTTTTTCAAATTTTTATTTTGATTTGAGTTTATTTTTCTACGACATATAATTAGGTTTTTCCTATCATTTGCATGTTACTTGTCTTTGTAAGCCTTTTCTTGGTGGTGAACCCCCTTTCTATCCTTAATCACACCCTAGAACACCTTATTGCAATTATCTTTCTCTCACTTCCATCCCTATATTGAGATCTCCAAGTTTTCCTTGAATGAAACTTGAAGGAAATTGGTGGAGGAACTCTAATCCTCCTTTCATTCTATTTCCCAAAACATAGAGAGTAATTTTTGCAACCTCTTTGTAACTTTTTGACAAATTTTTCTTCCTCTTTATCTAATCCAATATTATAATTTGGATCAACTTTCTTTTTAGATTCTTTGAATTTCACTTCTTTCCTTATAGAGTTTTCACTATTAAACCTCATTTCATAGGTAGTCAAGATTCCATGTAGTTCATCAATTTTTAGAGAGTTCAAATATTTAGCTTCTTCAATAACAAAAAAATTAGAATCAAATATTAAAGGAAGAGATCTATGTATCTTTTTTACTATTATACTTTCTTTCAATTCCTCACCAAGACCTCTGATATAATTGACAACTTCATTAACCCGAAGAAGGAATGTGGCAATGTTTTCTTCTTCCTTCATTTTTAGAATTTCAAACTTACTTCAATGAGTTTGAAGCTTTGATTCTTTGAATTTTTTATCACCTTCATATATGGTGTGCAATTTATAAGATACTTCCTTCCTCGTCCTTCACTACATGACTTTCACAAACTTAGAGTTAGATAAATGACATAAAATAGAATTGCTTGCCTTAGCATTATTTTCACAAGCCTTATTTCCAGCCTAATCTCTTGGAGCATTCTCAAGAATCTCATATCCATTTGAAACTAATTACCAAACATCAAGTCCTAGGACCATCAAGTATGCTTCATCCTGATTGGGGTGAAAATAGGGTCTACCAAATGAATAAAAAAAGTGAAGGACTACTTAGTTTTCTATGACCTTAATCATTTAAATTATGCAAAACAATATTCTAATAACAACCAAAAATTCAATCCAATTGTTATAGCAACTAAGGTTGATGTTTTTAGAGCATTAAAATTTGTGTACTTGGCCAGATAGTTGTTGGGTCCTTTTAGGGTTTTGAAAACTTATTTCAAAATCTTGTTCTTTGATGTCTGCACTCTTAAAATCCCTATTTTCAAGTTCTGCAAGTATGCGAGCAATTTTGTAGAGCTCTTTCCATGATCTTGCACTATAAATGACAATCTTGCAACTTGAAAACTCTTGCAATTTTGCTCCAAATATTGCTCTTCAACCTAAAACCTGCAATCATACATGCAAGAGGAGAGAATTTTTTTTTTTTAGTGGATAGGGGTTTTCCTTGGTCAAACCCCTTTTAGGTAATTAAACCAATTGATGAAATAATGAAATAGAAGGATGAAACATGAAATGTGCAATTGATGATACCTTGGATGTTGTCTTGGAGTAAAAATCTGCAAACTAACATGAAGTGGCCATGGTGAATGTAGATATTGATCTCAAATAGATGTGAAACAATTCTTGCAAGAAGGATCTTCAATGCTACATCAAAAATCTTGGCTCAACAACATGCATGAATGCATAAAACCCTTGACATGATGAAATGATCTTGAATTGTTGCAATAAACTCCTCTAATCTTCCTTGAAGTTCCTTGTAAATGATCTTGAAATGCACTTGTAGACTCAAATTTTCTATAAGGATGCTTTCTAAAAGTTGCTAGATTTTGTTAGGAGAAACAATGTGAATTATCCCTTTATTTATGCTAAATTAGGAGATTAACCCCAAAATTCAAAGAACTAAAGTTGACAACAGATCTGGAAAGAAAGATAATTAAATTCCCACTAGAATGAAATTCAAAAATAGGTGTCTCATTAAGGGAGGACCCAATGTCCATCTTGGGCGAATGGGTCCTGGCTAATTTTTTAGGACCAAGCTTCGGGGGACTAGAAAAAGGCAAAAAACCCATTCTAGATCAACTGAAAAAGGGGGGTACTATAAAGGGAGGACCCATTTGCCATCAATGGAGAATGGGTCTTGTCTCAACTTACTAAGGCCAAACTTGTTCCAATGAAATAATTTTTTATTTAGATTATGATTATTGAGATAGATCTTTGGGAGGTGTCAAAATTAAGGCCTAAAAGGGGGTTAATAACTCCAATTAACAGCAGTTAATTAAGACCACCTAGATAAATGTGAAAGTGCTTTAACAAACTTTATAACACTTAAACAAGGCACACATTATGTACATTTTTTTAAGAAAGGGGCCCATTAGGATTAATCAAGCAAATATATCCTAGAAAAGTGTGAAAGTGTGTTATGACACTTTACAACACCCTTGAAAAGGATCGATTAAGGCATATTTTAGTTAAATAAGGGTCCTAGAATAGTGTGAATGTGTACAAAACATTACAAAACCACTCCAAGACATCATTAATTTCACTTTAATGTCAATTATCAAACCAAGCAAGGAAAAGGCTACTTTTTCCATTACTACAAATCCTTACTTTCCAATATGTATAATTGGATCTAGATCAAAGAGTGATGCCTTATTTGTAGACAATGTTTCTTGAGCCACTAAGTATGCTTTCCTGAATCTACTTCAAGTTGTTAGGATTTTTCAAAGAATCTTGGCTTTAATACGAATTTCAAAGGACACACAATCTATTAAGAGGTGTGGGAGGGTGAGGAGGGTAAGTTGGGCAAGGGCATGCATTAGTAAGTGAAATCATTTAAAAGTGTAGGTGTGTGTATTAGTCGATAAAATTAATTTAAAACTCTTTGATTCAACACATATGTCAATTAGGAGACTTGAATCAACATAGCTGTTAATAATCGAGCAACCACACAATCACATACATTGACACATGAGAACATTAGATATATGTGAAAACTTAAGATAAAAAATAATTATGAAAATAACTACTTGGATCTACTGTTCAAATCCAACCCCACATAAATAATAAACAACTTACAATAATTAATAACCTTAACCACAAACATTGAATGAAAACTTGTAAATAAAAAAATATAACATACAGTTTGGTGGGTGGGTATGTGCAGGATCATCATGGAAAAATCAGGCCCTTAAATGGCCAAAAAATTAGAAAAATTAAAGTTAGGCCACTTGACATAAACATTTGAATGAGTTATCTATATTATTTCAAAAATATGTAAGAAAAGAATCTGTAGCAAATTGAATGTAGTTTCTAAATTACTAGGTTTGTTTAAAAAAGAAAATCTATTTGGTGAAAATTTGAAATTTCAATGCATATAGTACTTAAATTTAGGGAAAAAATAAGAAGTAGGTGTTTATGACCACCCTAACCACAATGAAATGATAATATTTTTTATAAGATTTTATATATAAGTATAGGATTCATGTCTCGATGTGATGCATATTTTTTGTAATTTTTTCCAAGTAAATAATTAATTATGAATTTTTATTACAACTTTTAAAAATATAAAAACTCATATGTCCGACCACCCTTGTCAAAACTTCATGAAATTCAATTTTTTCTTTTTAATCTTATAGTATGTGAATCATATAATGTGATGCATTTTTTGGATTCAAAAAATGTAATACCATTTGAAAGCTATAGATTTTTTCAATCAGTCTATCAATTAGGACTTTAATTGTAATTTGAATAGAAAATGAATAATAATTACTTATTAAATTCAAAGTAAAACATAATTTATATTGGTGGAAAGTTGAGATTCTCCTTTAAAATTTCTTTTCGTTTCATCAATTTTTGGTTAAAAAAGTTGTTAGCCACATACCCATCATATTGCCACTTTTTGGCCCATAATGATCTTGCACATGCTCGGGTACATGAAAATCTATAAATCTATATCCATGTGCATATGGGCTTCTGAATCAATATTTCTTAACTGTAGTTTTATATTTCTTGTAAGTTGTTTCTTAGCTCACACTACTATAAATTGTTTAGGTTTCATTAAGAAACTCCTACAATGCAACCCTGACCTGGCAAAGCAAATAGATGGATGTGGCAGAACAAAAATGCACATGCTTGTATTATCTTCCCCGGTTCTTGGCTTTATGGGGCATGCTTGGACATCTCCTCGTAAGATAGCCAAGCTACTTTTTGAAAAAGATAATTCTTTGTGTTACAAAGAGGACAACAACAAACAACTGTTGATTCACATGGTAGTAGAGCGGGAAAAGTATCATCTAGTGCGCATTCTATTAATATATGGCAAAGACTACATAGAAGTCGTTGACAGTGACAGTAGGAAACTTCATCATCTAGCTATCCTGAATGCAATACAGAGTACCTAAATGAACAATATTGTTGAAATCTATTCTTTCAAAAATATGTTGTTATCCTTAATTTCAAGCGAGTTTCTTAATCATCACGAAAAAAGAGAGGACGAACTGCATTACACTTGGTAGTGGAGAATAATGAAAAAGATGTAGCACTTTATCAGAGTGTAAGTAATTGGATTGAATGATTTAGAATGTTTCTACTCTTTTATATTAATATTTAGAATCATATTTTATCATTATGATTCAAAATGTTACGAGCTTTCTCATTTGTGAAGATCATAAAAGTGCTTCAAACCAATGGTGTGCTGCTTACTCCAAATATTTGGAAGATATAAGGAGGATGGAGCTATCACTTGCTTTTAATCGAGGATCAAGCCAAAAATATATCCATATATGCGGTGTTGATCAACACAATGTCGTTTGTAGCATCCTTCACTTTACCAAGAGGACTTGTTTCACAATCAAGAGAGAAACCAAAATTTGTATTGATTAAAGCCCTTCTCTTCAAATTGTTTCTAATATGCGGCACATTATCATTTTGTAGTTTGATTGTGTCAGCTATTATTGTCCATCATTCAGGTGCGGGTGACTAGCAAGACCGATCCTAGTTTGTATTTATTTTTTACTTATTCTGGTCAGCACTAATATCGTTGCTTATAGCATTTGGAGCAGCGGTGTAACACTTGGTAATAACACCATCTCCATGTTTAGCAGCGATTGTATGGACTATGGTGTCCCTTGTTCCCCTTACAATTTATGTCATGAGATTTCATTCCAAACACTTTACTTTCAGGACAAGAAGGCACAAAATTTGGTTTGCATTAGGAATTCTAGTTGGTGCCATTCTCACAATATCTTTTATCATATGGGAGATAATGAATGTATTCTTGTTCACTAGTCTATTTTACAACGTGGCCCACTAGATTAAAAAACTTCTCAAATGGCGACGTTAGAGATGTAGGAGAACAGAGACAAGCAAGAACAGTGAACTGCACACTGAAATGAAGAAATAAGCATAGAAACAAAGATAGAAGGAACTCAGGAGGATTCGACAATCGAAGTTTTTTTATATTAATGCCATATTTTCTTACATATAGAGCTTCCATGCTCTTAAAATAGTTATGCCTCGTTTTTCCTAAAAAAAAGTAGAGTATATTGCTTTCTTTTTAAAACCATTTCTAGGAATACCCTAAGAAAAGTGTCTAGATACATCAGAGGAGAAGATAGAAGAAGGAAGATAAAAGCGGGAAGAATGAAGGAGTAAATGCGGCGGATAGAGAGGTAGTTGGAAATAGTGGCATGGAAGATTAAACTTGCACAACTGGAAGTCCATGTCACCAACACTCCTCCTTAATCTTCACTACCATGTATATCTGCAATTCCAATTCATTTGCTCTTCATTTTCTTTTCTTCTTTTTGTCTTCTTTTTCTTGTGGTTGCAACCAAGTCTTCAGACTTCTTCAAATCATTTTCTTTTCCTTCTTGATGATTTTCATGCCCGACAATGCTTTTATCTTTGTCCAACTACTGTGGTAGTTTCTCAAACTTTTGTTTTTCAAAACTTCAATTTTGAACATCCTACAAACTTGCCATCTATAGATGTCTTGCCAAAAGTATTTGTTGTGCCTTCAAACTTGCCATGATTGCTATTATATTTTACATGCAAACTTTTATATTTGAACAAATTCTTGATCATACCTATAATTTTCTGAATTCGATCCATAAACCCATCCACAATTCATTTTCACACAACCTGCCACAAAATATTTCTTTGATGCATTATTCCAATATTTATTTTCATAATGAGTTTTCAAACCACATGCACTGAAAGGGTGTAAGTTCCAACATTTATCTTTTGTATGCCCTTTTCTGCAGCAATAAGAACATTGAATACATTGTGTTTCTCGAACAAATTTACTTGAGCCTGTATTATTTCTTTTGCCTCTTACCTACCCAATTCCTTCATGTTTTGGTCTCATAACTGGTTCTATTGGCTCTTTCATTCCTTGCTCATTCTTTCCCAATCCTTTACCTTCATAGCCCATTCTTTTCATTATTTTTAATCCAACATTGTTTTCATTACAAATTTTCTCAATCTCATAAGATTTGACAAGATTTGTAGATTCACGCATATTATCTTTATGCTTATATTCTTTATCACAAATTACTTCAGAAAAGTTACACAATCCATTTGATAAAATCTTCTATGCCACATGATACATCATACACCAATGGTTTTGAATTCAAACATCTATTTTCTTCTTTAATTTTGATATTTCTTCCTTTTGAAAATTATTTTCTTCTTCTAATCTCTTTAATTTTTCTTCCAATTCTTCATTGTTTTCCTTAATTTCATCAAACAACTTTAGCTTTACTTCTAAGTCTTCACATTTCTTCTTAACTTCATCATACATCTTCACTTTTTCTTTTAACTCTTCATTCTTTGCTTTAAATTTATTCAATTCAATTTCAAGATCATAATTTTTTATCAGTTGTACAATTTTTTCAATTGAAACCTTTTTTAAATCTTTTAACATTTCAGAATTTTATTTCCTAACTTCTAACAATTCCTCCTCCAAAACATCTATCTCTTTTTTTACTCTTTTTCCAACTTTTCCCATTAATTCAAATAATTTAAACTCACCAATTTACCTCTATTTTCCTTCACTCCATTAAATTATCTAAGCTTCTTTGTATTTTGATTATAGTCTTCTAATCACTTCACAGATCTTCAAAATAAAAAACAATAGTAAAACTTGGGCTATGCCTTCAGATCTGCATAGATTCCTTCAAACCCTTCACTTTTTTTTCTTTCCTTCATCTATTCACTACAATCTCTATCTTCGGCTTTTCAAATAGCAACCAAACATAATCCTTACAAGCCGTGATTTATAATTTGTAGTAATCTAGACAGATGACAACACAGAGAATAATAAACTATTCCAACACAAATTTTATCAAGTTGCCTGAATCATTACACAAATTTCATTTTTCCTATAAACATGTATTCGCCTCTATATTAAAGACACAACAAAATGTACACAACAACATATAGGTACAATATCCTCTGTTGGATTACACCTTTGATTCCTCCTTTGGCTGGGCAATTTAAACTGCATTCTGGCAACTTAAACAATGATCTTCTTCTCAGTTGTGAATTCCTTTCTACCCTCTTCCTTTAAACACTAACACTCTCCCAAATTCTTTTGGCTCAGATAACCTTGGATCTTACTGCTTTGATTTTCTCTTAGCTTTTGTAGTCTCCCTAGATCGGTATTCTCTGATAACAAATGTAGGAGAACAGAGACAAGCAAGAACAATGAACTGCACACTGAAATGAAGAAATAAGCACAGAAACAAAGATAAAAGGAACTCAAGAGGATTCGACAATCAAAGTTTTGTTATATTAATGCCATATTTTCTTACATAGAGCTGCCATGCTCTTAAAATAGTTATGCCTCATTTTCCCTCAAAAACAACAGAGTATGTTGCTTTCTTTTTAAAACCATTTAAAGCAATAGGAGAAGCTTCCATATTACCCTAAAAGAAGTGTCTAGATACATCGGTGAAGAAGATAGAAGAAGGAAGATAAAATCTAGAAGAATGGAGTAAATGTGGTGGATAGAGAGGTAGTTGGCAACAGTGGCAAGGCAGATTAAACTTGCACAATTGGAAGTCCACGTCACCAACAAGAGAGCACATTTATAGGATTTAATTAAGAAGTATTGGATGAAGAAGAGGACATTAAAGCTATATTAATGATAGATTTTATGCTCACTTAAAACTTTATTTTAAGCATTTATAACGTGAATGGTTTGTCGTGTAGTTTCACTTGTAAAAGGCAGCATATACTAAGTCAAGATTGGTTTGGCATCCATCTTATTTCAAGTTTAACACAGAAATGTTGTGTGAGAGATCTTTACTGAAAATTTTTGGTTTTCACGATTGGTAACAAAAAAATGTTGTGTGTGGGATGCTCTTATTTTAATTCTAGTATAGAAAAATGTTGTGTGTGGAATCATTAATGAATTTTTTTTTGGTTTTAACGACTTGTAACAAAATCAATTCAAAAAGGAAGTGGTGAAATATTGCAAAATATGGTTTTATTAGTATAGTAGTATAAATATATGCAAGAAAAAATCTAGAAACCATGTGATTAATTTTATTGAAAAGATTTGATGTCAAAAATAAAAATATGTAGTGCTCATCCATGTGTTAAAATCTTGTCTTGTCATGATATTTTTTGTGATTGCATTAAAAGTTATAGTGAGTTTATTATTATGTGATGTAATTTTAGAATAGAAGGTTCCTTTATAAATTACTTGTTCTCATTGATCATTATATATTGTTTCGGTTAGGGGAGAGGGGCTAGTAGTCGTGTGGGTTAACTTCATCAACATGTAGTGATTGACTAGAATATCGTAGAACATTCGTTTCTTTTTTTTGAAATGTAGACTGTCCTCTTATTTTTCTATAAATAAGGTTTAGAGGTGTGACTCATCATGCAACTCATCACATTAGCACATCTATTGAGAAGTGTCTAAAACTTGACTTTTTAAAGATTCGACCAAAACTTAATCATGAGACCCCCAGTAGTCAAACAAAAAAATATCATTTGTTTCTTGTAGAATATCATATTTTTATTTAAAATAAAATTAATATGCAACCTAAATGGACCAAATACCTATTGGTAACCATAAATCTTTGACAACTCTAGTTTTTATATTCAACACATATGGGCCAATAGTTGAACACAAAAACTATTTGTTGTTATAAAAACAACACATAATTGTTTAAAATACAACTTATATCAAACAAAAATGGACCAATAGTTGAACACTAAAGCTTTTTGAAAATCCTTCACATTTAATGGAAAAATACCTGGTATTTAGGGGAGAGGGGCTAGTAGTTGTGTGAGCTAACTTCATGAACATGTAGTGATTGACTGGAATATCGTAGAACCTTTGTTTTTTTTTTTTTAATGTGGACTATCTTCTTATCTGTCTATAACTAATGTTTGAAGGTGTGACTCCTCATGCAACTCATCACATCAGCACATCTATTGAGAAGTGTCTAAAATTTGACTTTTTAAAGATTCAACCAAAACTCAATCATGGGACCCCAAGTAG
>VDFB02047230.1:508588513-508664905 GCA_007258455.2 Sequoia sempervirens | reverse complement strand
CTCCCTTGTGAAGTAGGTGAGAATATGGGTTCTGCTTGTCTGCGAGTTGTGCTATGAATTTGCGAATGGACTAAAGCTTGCCCTAGAGGCATCTCAATTGTTTCAATGTTTTGGGTGCTTCCATCTCAAGTATTACTTTCACCTTTGCAGGATCTATTTCAATACCCCTCATTGACACTATGTAGCCTAGCATCTTTCCTAACTATACGCTGAATATGCACTTCTTTGGATTTAAGCAGACCTTTTACTCCTCTAGCCTATCAAAAATAGCACTTAAGGTTGCTATGTGATCTATCCTCTTTCTGGATTTGGCTAGTATTTCATCGAAATAATCTTCGATAGTTTTATGGATCATGTCATGGAAGATTAACGTCATGGCTCTTTCATATGTTGCTCCTGTATTCTTCAAGCTAAATGGCATCATATTCCAATAGTAAGTCCCCCATGGAAAAGTGAAGGTTGTTTTGTGTTGGTCTTCTTTAGCAATCATTATCTGGTTGTATCTTGAGAAACCATTTGTCAGGGAAAGCATTTCATTTCCTATTATCATGTGTACAATCATGTCAATGTTGGGCAATGAGAAATCATCTTTTGGATATGCTTTGTTTAATTCCCTAAAATTTGTGCAAATTATGATGCCCCCATTGGGTTTTGAGATAGGAACTAGGTTTGACACCGATTCTGGATAGTCGATTGGTTGAATGAATCCTACGTCTAGTAGTTTTTTTAGTTCCATTTTGACTAGCAAGGCGATCTAAGGGTACATTTTTTTGAGCTTTTTCCTAATAGGCTTTGCTTCAGAGTATATTGCTAGGTCGTGAACTATAATTTCTAGATCAAGCCTAGGCATGTTTGCATAGCTCCATGCAAAATTAACTTTTCTTTCTCTCAGGAAGGCTACTAGGAGCTCTTGTTCCTTTGATAGTAATGACTCCACATAGAATGTGATGTGCGAGGTCTCCTCTATTCCTAGATTAACTAGATTGAATTCTTTTGCTAGGACCGTTGATTTTTGTTGATGAAGAGATCTGAAAGGAAGATTGCATCCCCCATCCTCAAGTAGCTCAGAGAGGTTTTCATTGTTGGATGTGTCCTTTGTTTTTACTTTTTTCAGGTCGAAGAGTGCCACAGTGTGGTTTTCACTCAAGGACCTAGAGATTACTCTCAGTTTTTTGCTTTTGTGACTAAGGGATTCAATTGTTTCCCCATAGTATGCATGTGTACATCCAGCTTGATGATGAATCCTACTTTGTGATCCCCACATGGAATATTATCCCGTAGTCCCATGAATTCTAAGAGCGCCTCATCATTTTTGAATGTGTCAAGAATTGGTGGTCCTTGTTGGTCATAATCGATGAGTTGTGGGTAGACTAGACGAATTTCATGGTTTCTAGTTTTCAAACTAATAAGATAGGGTGCTAATCATGAAAAGGGTGGTGTCCTCGAAGAGCATGGGTAGGTTGGTTATGGGATCCTCAACATCACTACTACTACAGACGTCAGTTATGTCAAATGTGAAGTTGTCTATGACTTGACCTGTAGATACAGGTAAGCAAAGTTCGGTTACTGATTGTTGAGGAGGACTATTGACCTTTCTAACTAGAGGATTTTAGCCACGTATGGTTGTAATCATAGGGGTACATTCAAGGCCAAGATGTCTCCTTCACATCTCTGAAATGTTGGGTATTAGAAGCTCATTGTCGTTTTGCCCCAATTTCTGGTTTCTATCATAGCCCACTGTGAGCATCATTTGCAAACCTTTGTTGTTGTCATCCATTGGTAGATCGGCTATAGGTCTATTGTATCATTATAAGAGATAGGATGGGTCACCCTCTATGACTTCTCAGCTGAGATCTCCCCAAATTTTGAAGTTTGAATATCCTTCATTGGGTGTTTGGGATGTGGAGGCTTTATTTTATTGCAAACATCCTCGTGATCTAGGAGATTGTGGTAACTCTCGTACAACAAAAGCATTTTTGGGAATCATATAATTTCCACAACCATTTTCCTAAATGATGACTTTGATATCAAATATGGTGGGGATGGTGGGAGTGGCGGGTGTCTCTATCGTAGAAGTGGAAGCGAGAGTGGCTGGATCAATGTATGGTGTTGATGGGCCTTCATCATTTTTAGGTAGTTGAGGAGGTATTTTGTAGTATTTTTCCTCTAGGTTCTTGCAGTAGGAGAATGGTTCTAGATCTCCATGTATGGTTACTTCTTGTCCTTCATATGTGAATTTGACAAATTGATGGAAGGTTGATGCTACTGCTTGCATTGCATGTATCCATGGATGTCCCAAGAGAATGTTATAAGGAAATTTGAGGTCCATGACCTGGCAGGTAGTTTCCACGATAGCTAGCCCCACTTGAATAGGGATTTGGATTGTGCCTTGGGACACTCTTTCTTGATCATCATATGCTTTGATTGTAATACCTTTGCCTTTGTTGATGGAATCCTCTAATATTTTTAGGTTCTTAATGAGCTTGAGGGAACAAATATTCAAGCCTACACCTCCATCCACCAAGACTCATTTGACTTTATTTTTATGCCCTAGGACCTCTAAATGGAGTGCATGGTTGTGAGATGGTTGAGCAGGAAATTCCTGGTTAGAGAATGTAAGTAGATTCGAGGTGATGATGTTTTCGACCATAGCTTGGAATTGTTCTGCGTCAAGATCTACGGGGACAGTGGATGAAGCCAATGCTTCCTCAAGAATTTTCTTGTGGGCGGATGAATTTTTTAGCAAATCCATGATGGAGATGTGTGTTGGGGTTATTTTTAGCTGATCAAGGACATTGTAACAACTAGGAATAGATCTAGGGTTGGGTGTGGGTGCTCTTTTTGGCTGAGATGATCCTAAAATGGTAATTTTGATGCCTCTTTTGGTGACTCCATAATCAGTGTGGGCTCCTTTGATAGTGATAGTGGCACAATACTCATCCAATGATGCAACAAAATGGTCGTATACAAGATTGATGCTTTTGAATGTTCCCTTCCCATTGTTGTTATTATTGTTTCCTTTTCTATTATGGTTTGGCATCATATTTGTGTATATTTTGAGGTTCTGATTTCCAGTTGGTTGCTCCACGTTTATGAATTATCGATCAATGAGGTCTTGGACTAGGTTCTTCAATCTCATGCAGTTGTTAGTGGTATGTCCTTTGATTTTTTGAAAGTCACAAAGCTAGTTTTCATTGTACTAGGGAGGTTTCACATCTAGTTCCTAATAATTCTCAAGATCAGGGACCCACATTGAAGCTTTGAAGTCAATTAATTTTAAGTGATAGTAGGTGCAATAGATAAGGAGGTGTGACTCCTTAATAGAGATGTTACATTTCTTTTAAGACATAATCTAGGCCTATGATTTCCCTTCTTAGGCATGACTATGATTGGTGAACGTGAGATCTCAAAAGGAGAATATCACTGAAATACAAAAGCCTCTCAAAGTATATTGCCATGGATTTGTTGGTACATATTTCTGCAAGTATTAATGATTTTGGGAAGTAATCATAGCCTATAGTTATCACTACTATGAATATAAATATCACTACATTTAATATTTTCCAAGCAATGACAAAAAAGTGTTTCAAAACTTCTACCCAATCATGAAAGTCCCTATTCAATAAAGGAATATCTTTATGGAATTTACCTATTGTGTTTAGTAAATGCATATTCATGAACCATGTGTGTCTTAGGAGGACGTCCTTATCTGCATTTGATTTTGGTAGAAAATCTGAAATGGTGACATATAGGGATCAAACTAAAATTTAGAATGTGCTTCCCATCATGAACATTTGGTGATATTTTTTTTAAAATTTGGTCAATTTTGTTTTGAGTTTATTGCAACACTTGACTCATTAAATGTCCTTGTTGCAAAGATTTGCAAATCCCACTTTCTCATAAAGAGGAAATTGTTTATTCTTTTTTAAAAATCTTTGTGACATATCAGATCATCTCTTCAGCTGCACACATTAAATATCTGATACAATGCTTTGGTGTTACGTATGATTATAATTACAACCTTGTTTTCATTCATATGATTGTGTGAGGTGACACTCTTCCAATATTTAAAAAGAGGGGTTTTTAATTCTATTTGTACAATTATCATTCTATCCTCTATATTATCAATGGTTTTGAAGTTTGGTGGTATAAAGTTCTAAATATATAAATTCTTTTTTTCTATTATTTTGCAAATATCAAGTGTCAGATTTTCTTTTCTCCTCTGACATTGAAATAAATCTTATTTGTGGTATTGATAGGAAAAAGGTGAAGGTTGAAACTGGAATCGAGTGTTGGAAATAGGTGAAAGCAAAGTGGGATTGGAGTTAAGGAATTGGGCATTAAAACATGAAATTCACAAAGCATTTTCCAATTCTTAAGGCTTATGTTCTATGCTTTATTTTTCTATTTTAAATCAACTCACATCTTTTTTGGGCTCTTAAAAAGAACATTTTTGCTACAAGGAACTTAAAATGAACTTTAGGACACAAACTTACTAGAGTTGGATTTTTTGGATTTAACAATTGAACAAGGAAAATTTTCACATTTCCTTTGGTGTTTAAAAAGAAGTCATTATTGCTTTGTGGGTTTACAAAGAACATGTGCTACTTTTTTTTGTGATTTCTTACTCAAACTAACACCATTGAAAATACATATTCCCTTCCCTCGCATGTCATGGCGATCTTGAGAATCAAAAGGATTTTTGGTGGTCTTAGGTTGGGATAAAGTAAATTTCCTCCACATTTCATTTTGGGACTAAAATTGAACAAAACATCTTACGAGTGTGAGTCAAACCTATCACGTGTATTATCTCTTTGTTTCTTAACAAAGATTGATCAAGTTACAAATATGTTTGCTTGCTTTTGTTTATCTTAGAGGGCCTACCTTGGGGAAAAATTTCTGACCCAAGGGAATGACTCAACCAATAACACTCTAAAGCATAGAGTATTTCTAGCCAGGATATAAAAGTGAGTATAGGAACAAAGGCTAGTATCACGTGGTTAACTCTGATGAGAAGGGAAGCAATTGTCTCTCACCTTGATGGGTCAACTCCTATGAATATAAAATCAGAATTAAAACCCTTGTAGAAAGGCCAAAATCCCTATCTATTTGGTGGTGCAAGAACGGTCATTTTGAAGCCACCCCACACTTTTAAATTTTTTTGTAGAAATGGAAAGTACGCCATGGGAGCTTCATGGGTACTGATGCTTGGCTGCCCCGAAAGAAGTGTTGAGCCTTGGAGGGGAGCCAGTGGGGTCAAGGATCTAACCATTCACTAAAAATAAGTGTAGCTGAACTTGTCCAAGTGGGGACTCAAGAAATATAGTCTTTCATATCCATATGATTGTGCTTGTTCTTGGTTACAAAACACTTTGCTTGTTCGTAAACATTGGGAAACAAACACTTAACATGTGTCATCAAAAACTTCAAACCCTTTAGGAAGAAAATGCAATCGACCAAATTCATGTGTTATTTCTTTCCCTTGGTATTTTATCCTTAGATGTTTCTAAACACTTGGACTTATATCTGAATTTACTTACTAAAGTTAACAATAGGTAACCCTTTCCTTGACTTTATTAAAGTCCCACATGATATATTTTGTGGAATGAGAAGAATTTGAGACACTGTACATCTAGTTTGAAAAGCTAATCAAGAAATGTTTGTGGTAAAACAAAGTCATTAAGCAAAGACTAAAAAATAATTGGACCCCACACATGTGTTTCCAATGATTTCATGCAAGATCAAGATCAAGAAACCAAAGGTAAAAGCTCTTAGTCCAAAAGATCACCAAAAGCGTCTCTCAATGCTATGCGAATTCAAATGAAGACTGCTTTTTAACTTTTACAGAAAATCCTCAAGAAACAATTATGGTTTGTACTTGTTCTATTATTGTCAAAACCCAAATATTTTTAGTGAGTTTGAGCATCTTGTTTAGAGAAAAACATGTTCTTCAATACTGAGGTCTAGTAAGCAAGTGTCTTTTTAGGTAAACCTAGGATCAAAATCAAACCTTCATCCATCTTTGAACATCAAAACCAAAATCATCTCATCATCAAATCTTTGAAAATCTTGGAAAAATCCTTCATGTTAAACTTTGGGAAAATCATTTGAAACAATAGAAAAATCACCTTTTTTTATTAGATGTATGTAGATGCATCCTTCTACACATATTTAGTCAAATTATCAAACCTTGTGAAAAAATTTATCCCTTGATAACATCCAACATCTTTGGGTTTAGGAGTTCATTATCCAAAATCAAAGTCAAACCAATCAAAATCATCTTGTTTGGATAGGTGTGTTTAGATGAATCCTTCTTCTGACACCTAGAAAAATTAACATCTTTTGAACAAAATCTACTCTAGGACAACATCCAACCTCTTAGAGTTTACGAGTTCACCATCACAATCCAAATCCAAAATAAAAATCAATCTCAAAGTAAACATCAAAATCAAGTCCTAAAGTTTAACATACCCTTCAAGATTTTCCCAATAAAATATTCATCTTACATCCATATCATTATCATCCTTTGATCTTTAAATAATCCTAAAAATTTCTCTTTTTGTACCTAAAGATATATCATTCTAAAGAATTAGAGGTTTATATCTCATATTCTTGAAAAATTGATCCCTATTTTATGGTGCAAACTAGATCTCAACACAAGAGGAACATGGAAGCCAACAAAGAAACATCTACTTCAAGTGACTTGAGTTAGACTACTCCTGAAATGAATCCTGTTGGATCTGGCAGTCTCACAATTAACCTTCCTCCATTTTCACAAGACCATTAAGAGGAAGGTGTCCAAGTGGAATGTCACATGAGTAAATCACTGAAATAGTTCAAAATCTAGAGAATCATAAGATTATCAGCATCATGATGAGAATCAATCCCTCACTATACATGCTCGAATTAGCAAAGCAAGGGGTTAAACTCCCCTCCGATTTTGATGTGAGCACTATTGTGGAACCATCTTTTGATGTCATGCCTCCAATCTCATCTACCATCCCGATTTCATCTACCCCCCCATTTCAAAGCATCACTTAAAACATCCCGCAAATTACATCTTCTATCACTCCAACTCAACCCATTGTTGACAAGGGAAGTGCATTTCTCAATGCATTGAAAACACATCCTCTTGCAAAAAATTAGGATTTGGATGTGAACACCATCTTGGGACAGTCGATACCCCAAAATCCATCACATCCATATGTCCCTCTCACCTTTCATGATCCAAGTGACCCATCATCATCACCATTTCGTGCAACACCCCAAACCTCTCTCCCCATAACCTCACAAGGAGAAGGTGGCTTATTTGGACTAGGGGGAATCTTTGACACTACATCTTCATCACTTCCACAAGGGAGTATGTCATTCACATTTCCACCTCTCCCCCCTTGCCATCAATATTGACATCAGCTCGTGGTTTAGGGCTTCCCCCTTTACCAAATATTAATCAACAAAATCAAATCAACCCTTCAATCATTAATCAAAATACCAAGGAGTTGTACCTCCTTATCTGTTGTACCTACTACCACTTAAAATTGATTGACTTCAAAGCTTCAATGTGGGTACATGATCTTAACTAAAAAGAAAACAAGAAATCTCTCAAATGGTTCGATGCAAGCATAAACTGCCTTACAATAGTGCAAATTGAAAGGTTTCCAATTATTCCAAGCAAGATGCGCACAAAATAAATTTATTAAAGAGGCATTAGAAACTTTTAGAAATATGCAATTAGCAGGAGTAAATTTAGGGCTCCACCACTCTTTCCAATGTATGCCAACCTATCCAAAAGGAGACACATACAGGTATAGAGCTCAAACATATATATGCAACATATGCACTACTATTGAGTATCATTTATATAGGTAGTTGATTCCTCACTCATCACAACTATGGAAATTTGATGCACATATAGGCAGTTTATATATGCAGCATATACATTACTAGTCTGTACCTTGCCATCATGTGATTCCTCACTCATTGTGGCTGTGGAAAGTTGATGCGCTATCATCGAAGGATTTGGCCCATTCATGAGACTTGTTGAAGTGAATTAATGAGATTTCTATGATTGAAATATAGGTGTTGTAGGAAACAACATATGGAAGGGTGATGGAAGATAAAGAGAAAGAGAGGCACACAGTTGGTGTATGAGCCACTATAGGGAGAACACTGCATGAGCATCAAGATTGAAAGTTAAGAGAAATCAACCATAACTAAGAAAATATATCATTAAGAAAATCAAGCTATGGCCTTTCGTATCCTGAGATTAAATCAAACCATACACATACCCAAAACATACTATTGCATACATGTTGATTGTTAATGACCGTAATATGAGAGAGTGATCCAAATATGAGGGATTAGCATTCTAACAAGTCGTAGAATATCACTGGATAAAAAGGATTTTAGAAAATTTCAAGCAAATGTAATTGAAAGGCATAAAGTCGCACCAAGTCAAACAAAAACCATTAACGTAATGGAATATCTTAGTGTCAAATAAAAGAATTCAAACTAATATACAAAATCTGGAAACACAAGGAGTATGTTAGATGGTAAGATTTTCAAACAAGCATGAGACTAGCCCTCCTTCTAGCGCCATATGTGAGCACCATAAATCTGCACACAGTCTAAACTCGACACTCATTAGTGGGGATTAGTTTATGCAAATTCAAACCTACAAATACTCCTATGAAATAATGCATCATACTTCATGAGCAAAATGAAATAACAAAATAAACCAAAAAATCTTAGAGAAGGACAATGCACACCTATTCCATAGTGGATTGGTGTCACTTTGTTGTGAAAAGTGACCCTTTTCCAACCCTTGACAAGCGAATGATGATAATGCAATGATGATGGACAAAATTATCTCTCAATGTGAAGAGAGTAACTTTGCATGAAGTTGTGTATGATTGAATGAAGGAAAGCCTCTCCATTTATAGAAGAGTTTGATGAGAGAAGAGGCTAAAGGGATGAATGTGGGACTAACTTTCAACCAATGGCAAGGTGCCACTTATCAAGAGATGGATGGGTGGAAGATGTGCAAGTTTTGATGAATTTTCCCATAAATGCATATATTTGAAATTTGTAAATGTTGAAATGACAAGGTGGAGGGAGAGTCAAATGGAGTAATGGCCACTTGGATCAATGAAAAAGGACTTGTAAAGTGACATAAATGCCTTGTTGGAAGGACTCATCCCAATTGGAGGGAGATTTGAAATGGAGGAATATTCTCTAAAGATTCCTTGTTGAGGGAAAATGAAGATTTAATAAATGAATTAAATGATTTATTTATGCAAGTGGGAAAAGCTAGAGGATGTGACATGAGTTTAGATTAAATTAATGAAGATTACATTAATTTAATGAGGGATTAGATGATTTGACTTTTTGACTTATATTTATGGATTAAAATAAATCAAAAGGAGATGAAAAGTGATTTATACTTAGTTAAATAAATGTTTTTATTTATTTAGGTAAATGGAATGAAGTGAGTGGTTTAATTAAATAAGTTTGATTTATTTAATTAAATGAAGAACTTTAGAAGTTAATTAAATAAGATTGATTTATTTAATTAAAGGGGGACTTTAGGTTTGATTTATGATTTAATTAAGCAAATTTGATTGATTTGATTAATAGAGGAATTAAGATGGATTAATTAAGTAGTTAATAAAGGGGTGATTTAAAGAAGAGTCAAAGTTAGTTGATCGGGCCATTTTTCATTTCTACACCATCTTGGAATACCAATCCCATGGGATTACCTTGATTCCATAGAGAGACTTTCTTAGTCTAGACAATAAGGTGAAAATATTGAATGAATCCTTATGGCTATTCCATGTAAATCTACTATTGTAGACCCCCATGAAAAAATACAATTTTTAAATCCATTTGATGTACAACCCAATCATGAGTTTCAGCAATAGAAAGAGTTAGGAAAATTTATTTCATCTTTACAATGGGGGAAAAAATCTCAATATAGTAAAAAACAAGAACCTATGAGAAATTTTTTGCCACAAGTTATACTTTGAAATTTTTAGTTAATCCATCTAATGTAAATTTGGTTCAATAGTTCCACTTACACCAAAACAATTTTATTCCCTTAGGATTTTTAACAAGCTCACATGTGTTGTTATAAATTAAAGACATAATTTTCATCATGGAAAAATCCCACTTAGGAATTCCTAATGCTTCATGAAAGGAACATGAATTTGAAACTTTGGAAATGTAGGAATGTGGAATATCCTAGTGTTGCAGTTGAGTCCTCTTAGTGTTTGAAGGGTACACATCAATATTTCTTGCAAACTCAAGTGTTTGATGAGCCTATATTTTGAATGTGAACTCGACAAAGGGGGAGGTGATTCATAATGATGAACCTTGAAAGTAGAAGAAGCTAGAGGAAAATAATTTGAGTCACTATCATCTAAATCTACTATGGATGAGGGAGGAATGTGAAAGGATGAGTTGGGAGATACTTTCCCAAAATGAAAACTACAGTAAATGAAGAGATCACATTTATTACAATTCAAAAGTTCATATCCTTTCAAACCAACTAGATATATTGTTGGTACAATTGAACTAGAATCTATAAGAAGCTAAATAAGCTTCCCCTTTTAGACTGATCAATTCAAGTCTAGCTCCACTTCCAATTTTAGATTTAGAACCATCAAACCTTAACATCTAAAATTGTGACTCTGGTGGATTTTCATTCTTTTAAGATTGTTCATAGGAAAATATATGTGTGTCTTCTTCATTACAAAGTGATTTTTTCTCATTTTCTACAATACCCACTTTATTGAGTATTTTTGTACTTGTTTCAACAATTTGTTCCTTTTCAACCTTAACTGTGGGGATCATATCCAATTGATGTAGTGTAACTAGTGAGTTTTATTTTGATTCTTGAAGAGTTCTTTTTGTGCTCTAAAGTAAGCCTACGTCTTCCATAGTATCTAGGTATTAAGGTGAGACTTCAAGGGAGGATAATCCCTCTTGACAATAAAAAGGTGAATTTAAATTGTTGGTGTATTCCATAGTTGTGACATGCCTTGATTCATGATAAAAAATGGTTGGATCAACCCCAAGTACCACATTTAAACATGATAGTTGAGAAAGTTCAAAATAACTCTAGTAATAGATTCTACACCAATTAGGAAGCAGTAGATCTGTTAAATTCATATTTTCTCCCAAGGTATCCTTGTATTTTTCTAATCTCTAAGAAAATTCTTTAGGGCTATTTATAATATGAGTTTCTTGTGCATCTAATTGGTTTCTAGGATGGCCCCATGTAAATGTCATAACTATCAAAATTTAATCTATGTATAGAGTCCTAGCTTAGTTTCAACATAGGTCACCTCACTAGCACGATTATACTCAATCATGTTTGAATCATGTTTCACTTTCTATCTTAATCTAGTTTTGGGTTCCTTTCCATGGAAGCTACATATGTGAAAAATATATTGCAAAGTATCCACTTAGGATTTTGGACTAGTTTAGAGGCTACTAAGTAACATCCTATACACTTCAGGGATATCTACTACTTGAATATTGATATTGTAGCATCATAAATTGTTACAACTACCAATTTCACACTATGTTCAACTCCCTCCTCAATGCGTGTGCCTCACTATGTTTATAAATTATCCATTTAATTATTTTTTTCAATAAATTGAATAAAATTTTGGAAATTAAATTAAATATTTAGTTAATGAACATTTAAAAAGTTGAATTGTGTTGGACTATGGTGCCTATGCCCCTATCATGCCTAATTAGGCCCTTAATATAAAATTTTATTGTTGGCCTTAATATGTTAATGAGTCCAAAATCAATTGTTGGCTTATCATAATAATTAATATGAAAGATGTTGAAACTAATATAAATATATGTCAAGTTCCCTCCATTTGAAAATAAAAATTCAACTTAATATATTTTTAGCATCTTAAAGGAAATCAATGTAGTTTCAAAAGAAAGATGAAAAGAATATATACAACACTCTTTCAACCAGTTGAATTTCTGCAAAATATCAGAAAATATACGTTTGTGCATTCTAAGATGTTTCATGATTATGTTTGTTTATTATTATGAGCACCAACACTTGTAGGATCTCCAAGAATCCTTTAATTTTTCCTTGTATGTGATGAAAAAAGTGACTTCAATCCAATAAGGAATGAAAATTTGAGTGGTAAGTTGTACAATAGTATCATTTATCATTCAATTTTATCCACTTTCCTTTTCTCTCCATAGAGCACATGATTTATAGTGTTGTCATCATAGCCATTTTTTGGAGGTAGAAACACCAAAATAGGGTTTGAATGAGGCAAACACCTATAAGTATGTTTGTAGATTCTTGTGTATGATTTCTCTTAGAACTACCTACTCCTTGCATGTGCAATTAATATTTGGCTTTTATAAATGCCTAAATTTATTTGTTCATAAATGGCATATAGTGTTTAGTTATATTCTTGGCATATGTCACCTAATTTTTTTAAAAATATGGTTTTTTAGACAAAGAGAGGTTTTGTATGTATTCATGCAGGTTTGTTTGTATGTAGGTGAACCAACAATTTTTGTTTTTTATGTACTCTTCCACTCTTGGGGTTTTTAACCTAAAAGTAGAGAGATAGACACAAAAATTATGGTGGTTCACTCAAAATAAGGTATGAATGATGTAATTATGACTAAATGCAATGACCTAAATGCAACTAATTGATAAAATTGATTGATTATGAATGGAAAACTAATGAAATGTGAAATGTTTGAAAACATAGCGCGATATGCAAAAATGAACTAGAAACATAAACAAATGCAAACAAAACTAAATGAGACTAAACAAAGTGCACCTAGAGATGAAAAAATAATGCTGGAAGATTTGGGAGTCTAGGAAAAATCATTGTTGATGACCAATGGGTCTCATTTGCCACTGATGGCAAATCAGTCCTACTTCTAGTAAAATGACCTAAAACTAATTTTTGGTTATCAGGAAGTAAATTTTGATGAAAATGACTTTTCCAGCTTGTAGGTGGGACTCATTCACCACTGATGGTGAATAATTCCTCCTCAAAAATTTTGCAAATTCAAGGATCAAGTTTGTGGGTCTAGATCTGCACTTGTCTTCTTGTCGGGTTGACAGAGTCAAATTGTAGAAAACAAACTAAATGTTGTCTCCAAGCTTGAATTAGGGTTTGGTTGACTTGAATCTATTTGATTACTTGTTTACCAATTTTCAACACCTATTTCCTTGACAAATATTCCTACAAGACCTACAAACACACATGCAAAGAGGTGGAAAATGGTTAAGAGTTAGAGTATAGGGATTTGCTTGGGTCAAATCCCACTTTGGTAATCAAACCCTTGGAAAAGAAATGAAATGAAAACAAGAAATGAATGATTAATAAACAACTTGCAATTTTCCTAAACTCACCAAAACCTTGTTGTTGAGGTTTTAAGATATGCCAATGGTTGCTCCAAGATGCTTGTTAATTGTTGGATCAAATGCTGCAATGATGCTTTGAATGCAAGAATGATCATTGATCTTGAATGAGTGAATGAGATGAATGGGGGTTAAAATGGATGGAAAAGCACTTATTTATACACACTTATGCCCTAACAACCCAAAAATACAACATCACAGGTGGACATAAAGTCTTAATGAATAAAAATCCAAAGGAAATTTTGAATGATTTTTAATTTTGAGCCAAGAGGGACTCATTCAACACCCATGGTGAATGGATCCCACTCTAGGCTTGCAATTGGGTGTCAGTAATTAAGTTTCTTTTAATGAGGCTTGTTGGGTTTGTATTAAAAAATACACTTAAATAAGGCCTATAAGTGCATAAAGGGGTCAAATAAAACATAAGAAAAGGTTTATTAGTGGTGACAAGCCTAGAAAAGCATGAAATCTTGTTACAAGAATTTACAACACTTGGAAATGGGACTTGATAATGGATAAAAAGGGTATATTTAGATGAATTACAATAAGAATAGTCTAGAAAAGTGTAGGAATGTGTTGTAGCACTTCACAACACTGTCACAAGACATCATAATTTAAATATTCAAGATCTAATCGGAATGTTTAATTTACATTGCAACATTAAATCTAAGGAAAATGAACCAAGCATCATAGGAAAAAGACCTAAATAACCATGAAAATGTCAATGATCCATTTTTCAATGGTACGTTTAGCCCCCACTTTAGTGAGAGGATGAACTTGCTTCAAACTCACACTAAAGTAGCCATCCATATCGAGAGGGATCCAAATGCAGTTATGGTAGCAAGATGAGATAACAATGATAAAGAGGGATGATCAAGCCCCCAAGATGAATATCCCATGGAAAACTAAACATAATAATAAAGGAACACACATGTCAAAGAGAGAAAAAGAAGGGAGAGGAAAAGGAAAAGTTGGATCAAGGTTTGATCATTTGTTTAGCTAGTTGTGAATCAGATCTTGGTTGTTTGTCTAAAAAAGAAAATGCATACTCACTCTGGGGTTATGAAACTCATGGCTGTCTACCAGGTGAGAAGGCCCAAAAGGTGAGAAACATACGCTCGGGTTGTATGTACTCACAAACACATAAGTGGCTATGGGGAAATTCATGTCATAGAGTGGGCTTCCCACTCAACCATATCAAAGTTATACCTCCTGATAACTTTAATAAGGTGCAACAAAGGAAAATTTCAATTTGTGCTCCATGAGACAAGCAAATCTACATATGCTTAGAACTCATGAACAAACATGATGGCACCACAAGCATGCAAGCTGTGTTATGCAAGGTGTCCATGTAAATGAAAAAATGTAAAATGTAAAAGTGTAAAAGAAATGTTCAAATGAGTCTTGTTAAGTTCATGCAAGGTCTATACTTAGGGAAAATTGTGTCTAATATCTTCAAGAGAGGATCAGTCAAAAAATAGAATATTCACAACTTAGGGGATGCAGTGCATCACATGAGACCACTAAGAGGAATGTAATATGCTAAGATAGATCACATTTATGAAGGACATCACACCCAATTCCATCCAAAAAGTGACAAATGCATCATATGAAGTGAAAAGGTTGCACTAAGAACCAAGAATGAAAATTAATAATGCCAATATATTCCCCCACTTTAAAGGAATTGCTACACATCATTCTGTGAGCAATTACTTTAAAGTAGTGAAATGAAAAATGCAAACAAGAAACAAGACATGAGAGCCAACATGGAAAGCCCCTATGCCAAGTCATACATTTCCAAGTAAGGATACTTCATGTAAATGAAAGGGAACTCACCAAACACATAAGGGATCTATGGATTTGGGGTCAATATGTTCATTGCTGCAATATTTTTATTAAAGAGCTTAGAACTGTCATCATTCCCTGAATACATAGAGCTAGAAGAATCACACAAAGAGAGCGAAAACAAAAGAAAAAGAAAGTCCATTTTGGGTGAACATGGAAGAGACATTTTGGTCTTAATGCTTTGAATCGTCCCCAAAAGGAGAAATAAAAGTGAAAAGAAAACAAAAAAGGTGAAAGAAAAGGAAAATATTTTTGGTCAAAATAAATGAGACATTGCGGTCTCATTGCCTTGTGTCATCCCCAAAAGGAAAAACACAAGAAAAGAAAAAGTAAAAGGAAAAGGGACCTTTTGGGTCAACATGGAAGAGACATAGGGTGTCTCAATGCTTTGCATCATGCCCAAAAGGAAAAAAATAAATAAAAGGTGAAGTAAAATGGAAAAGGGACTGATTGGGTCAAGATGGAAGAGACATAGGGCATCTCAATGCTTTGTGTTATCCCCAAAAGGAAAAACAAAAAAGCAGAAAATAAAAGGGAAATGTAGGACATATAGATGAATAGAGGTACAAATAGAGGAAGTGCACAAAGAGAGATAAAACATCAAACACACATTACGAGGGAACATGATTCGCACATGAAAAAAAAAGTAGATAAAAGAAAAATTAAAAAAGCTAGCAAGGTGAATACAAATCAATCATCTAACAAGTCATCCACCTCTTAGTCATGTTCAGTGTATTGCGAGGGCGGTTGACTATCCAAAGAGAGAATTACAAGTGTCGAACTAGGGGAAGTATTAGGTTCTTCACTTGGTGTAATAGTTTTATCATTTAAGCTCATGGAAGAGGAAAATAAAGAATTAAAATCATTATACACCTCTTCATCTATCTTAGAGATCTCCTCCTCCTCATCATTATCTAGATGAATCACGATGGGGGCACGAATGGTAATCTCTAATGAAGGATGTATCGGGAGTTGGGGCTGTTGTATCAGATTGTTTGGTTGTGATGGTTGTAACATACTATATTATGGAAAGTCAGGAGGAGGAGAGTGATCAATTATCACTTATGCCAAAGGCGGAGGTTGATTTTCCTTGTTGTATTCTATTTGTAATTGATGAGCAAGAATATGACATCAACACCTATGCTCCCTAGCACCACGATTTCTTTTGATTCTATTCTGAAGTTGTGTAGGCTTAAGAGTGGGTTGATCCACCATAGGCTCCTTTTCCTCCTGAGGGGGAAGAATGGAAGGAACCAAAGGAGATGGTTCAATCACTTTATATTTTTCTTTATATACTTGTTTTGGTTATGTGTAAGATCATCATGGAAAAAAAGGCCCTTAAGTGGCGAAAAATTCAAAAAAAATAGAGTTAGGAAACTTGACGTAAAAATTTGAATAAGTTATCTATATTATTTCAAAAATATTTAAGAATAGAATCTATAGAAAATTGAATGTAGTTTCTAAAATACTAGGTTTATTTTTATTTTTTTAAAATCTATTTGGTGAAATTTTGAAATTTCAATGCAATAGTACTTAAATTTTAGGGAAAAAATAAGTAGGTTTATGTCTGACCACCCTAACCACAACGAAATGATAATATTTTTTTATAATATTTTAGATATAAGTAGAGGACTTATGTCCCAATGTGATGCATATTTTTTTGTAATTTCTTTCCAAGTAAATAATTAATTATGGAGTTTTTATTACAACTTTTAAAAAATATAAAAACTTGTATGTTCAACCACCTTAACTCGGTCAAAACGTCATGAAATTCATTTTTATTTTTTAATCTTATAGTATGCAAAGAATATAATGTGATGCATGTTTCAAATTCAGAAAATGTGATACCATTTGAAATCTATAGAGGTTTTTCAATCAACCTATCGATTAGGACTTTAGTTGTAATTCAAAGTAAAGCATTATTTATATTGGTGGAAAGTTGAGAATTCCCTTAAAAACCCTTTTCCATTCATCAATTTTGGGTAAAAAAAGGTCGTTAACCACATACCCTACAGATACCCATCATATCACCACTTTTTGGCCCATCATGATCCTACACATACCCTTCTATGCGAGGAGGTGTGACGAGATTCGTTTCATTATCTCGGGGACGTTTAGAGGAAGAAGGGGAAGTGTTGAGGGGTGGTTGATCTAAGTTTACTCAAGTTTAGGTTTAGGTTCAAGCATTGTCTCATATAAGATAGGAATGCCATAAGTGGATGGGGAAATGTGGCGAAGAGATATTTCAGCTATCCGTTTGGATTTGAACTTTTAATAGGTAATGAAAAATAATTCCTTGTGAGGGGTGATGGGTTCCATAGGTTCAGGCCAAAAGTATTTTAAGGAAAAATCACTTTTAGAGGACAATGGATTAAAACCACTATGGTGTATGGTAATTATCTCATTGTCAAGTGGAAACTTCAAACATTTGTGAATTACTGAAGGGACAACTTTCATTGATTGAGGCCAAGGATGACCTAGTTGTAAACGAAACTCATCCAACTGTGGAATGATAGAGAATGTTGCATCCAATGTTTTAGGTCCTATCTATAATGGGAGTACGATTGATCTGATCGTAGGGCACACAAAACCAATATGCATTTTAATCTATGTTGTTGGTTTGTCATAATCATCTTGATAATGATCATGTAATACCAAAAACTATTATGTGATCACATTCTCACCACAGGCAAGATCTATTAATATCCCATTGGTGGGATTATCATAGATGTGGCCGGCTATGTAAAGAGGACCATCGGGAAGGTTTTTAAGTATATCGTGAGAAGAAAAAGTAATATCAAGAGATTGTTTTGTGTGCCCCTTATGCGGGATAACATCTATTGTTCCTACCATTTTATCAATAGGATTAGTATGTGTAATAGTTGCGGTAATATCATGTTGTTCATCAATTGTATCGACATTCATCACATCATTATTTGAAGGTTCACTGGCTTTGACAAATGAAACATTTTGTTTAGGCATGCGATTGGTAAAGATTTGAAAATTATGATTGGGGGGAGCAACTGACTTATTTCCCTAATCATTGACACCCGCAATGGATAGATGACCAAAATCAATGAGGTATTGTACTATATGCTTGAGAGGCTTGCATTGTTCTATTTCATGTCCATTTTGGTGATGAAAATGACAATAAGCATTTGGTTTAAAGGTGGGGGGTAAAGGTTTGGTTGGGTCAAGGGGTCTGATTGTAGGAAAAGTGATCATCTATTATTGTAGATGTTGATTCATTGTGTTATGGAGGGTATCAGGTAAAGGAGTAGGCTTGCATTGTTCTGTTTCATGTCCATTTTGGTGATGAAAATGACAATAAGAATTTGGTTTAAAGGTGGGGAGTAAAGGTTTGGTTGGGTCAAGGGGTCTGATTGTAGGAAAAGTGATCATCTATTATTGTAGATGTTGATTCATTATGTTATGGAGGGTATCAGGTAAAGGAGTAAACTATCTCTTTAGATCCCCATAGGTAAAGGGAACGATTGCTTTAACAATTTTCACTTGATTAGGAATGAGTTGAGTTGGTTGTGGAGGAGGAGGATTGAACTATAAAAAGCATCTGATTTTTTTTCTAAAGTGTTGCGTGTTGTTTTGGTTGCTTTTTTCAGACTTCTCATCTTGGTCAGAAGTGGATTTTGAATCACAACTAGTAACCGATTCGTGGTAGTCACAAAGGGTTGTGCACAAATGCATGAAAGAAGGAAATTTTATCATGGTCAAATTATCCTGAATTTTAGTTTTCAAGTTTTCGATAAACAAATTTTAGAGATGTGAATCAGGAATCTTGACATCTACTTGAGCATACAATGACTAATAATAGGAAATGAAATCAATTAATTTTTCATCTGTATTTTGTTTACACCTCATTAAATCAACCATTATCTTTTTGGGAGTCATATGGACTTGGAAATGACTTATAAATGCATCAAAAAGTTTATTAAATGATCTAATTGAATGATTGGGTAAGTTTGAAAACCACTCCAAGGCAGTGTCCTTTAAGGTCCTGGGAAATAATTTGGCTAGCAATTTATTGTTGAGGACAAAATCGTTGCACAAGGTTGTATAAGCATTGACATGATTAGTAGGGTCTCCTTTACCTCCGTACTTCTCAAACCTAGGAATCTCAATTCCTTGTGGCATCGGTGTTCTTAAGATCTCCAAATATAATGGGCTACTATAGACATAGTGTGTGGGTGGTGTGATTTGATTTTGGTTAATGGTGGATATTTGTTGTTGCATGGAGGAAACAGTCTGAAAGAGTTGTGTAAAAAGAGGGTTAGTGTAAGTGGTATGAGGTGGAAGAGAGAATGGTGTTAGAGTGTATGTAATTTTGGGACAAGTGAAGGGGACACTAAGAGGGGTGAAGGTGGTGGAGGATGGAACATTCGATGCCACAAAAGAACTAGGAGTGTTGGTTGGAGTAGCAAAAGAAGGAGTCACATGACTAACTTTCTGCATGGTTTTTGTAGCTTGAGAAGTGGTATAGGTAGGTATGGATGCTATAGATCAAGGAGGAGGAATGTGAGATCCTCCTTGGCTGACCATAGTGTTTGTTGGTTGAGATGTGTTAGAGGCATGCTTTTGGTATATCTCAACAATTTGTTTCATAACATCTAATCCCTCATCACTTTCAAGCATTTGATGGATGTTGTCTATAGTAGGAATTGTAGTGGTGGAAATTTTTTTAAGACACAAGTTATGTTGAAAATGTGCTAAATCCTCATGAATGTTAATGAATTTATCTTGCAAAATGGAATTAGCTTGTGTTTCAACATGCATTGTATGTGAAGGTAAAGGTGTACTAGTGGTATTATTTATGCCTAATGCACCATTTTCCATACCAGGAGTAGGAGCTCAAGACAACCCAAGGTCCAAAATGAGTGTGTTATAGTGGGATGCCATGAATTGGGAACTTCTTCTCACTAATGTATTATCAATAGGGCACCAAAAACTCATACAAGTACCACAAGAGGTGAGATTAATGCAAATTCAATGAAATATAGGAATAATAAAATGAAAATAACAAAAAAATTATAGATTGAAACAATAGTGCAATATCAGAAAATAGAAATGCAAAAACTACTGTAAAAATGATAGAAATTGCTTTGCAAAAAGTGCAACTGGACTGATTCACCCAGGGTGGTGAATGAGTCCAGTGGTGGATTTTTTTGTGTTTTTTCAAAAAATTTAAAGTGATTTTTATGTGTTTCAAATAAAAAATGAAGATTTAGATGCAAATTTTTTGTTTTTATAATGTTTTGAAGTGCAAAAATGAAATCTATATGAGGTATTCACTAATGCAAATTTGTAAATCCTAGGATGCAAAAACAATGCAAAAAGCTAATGCAAAGACTAATGTTATGAGTCTTAGGATGTAAATGAAAATTCTAATTAGAAAGATAATGTGTTCAATATGCAGGTTCACCAAAATGAACCAACAATTTTTGTTGTTCTATGTACTTCTCTTGCACTCTTAGGGTTTTTCACCTAAAAGGAGAGATATAGACACAAAAATTGTGGAGGTTCACTCAAAATAAGGCATATATGATGTAATTATGACTAAAATAAATGACCTAAATGTAGCCAATTCATAAAATTTATTGATTATGAATGTAAAACTAATGAAATGTGAAATGTTTGAAAACACAGTGTGATATGCATAAATGAACTAGAAACAAAAACAAATGCAAAAAAAATTGAATGAGACTGAACAGAGTGATCGTGGAGATCAAATGATGATGCTAGAAGATTCTCGAATCTAAAAAAAATCACTGTTGCTAACCAGTGGGACTCATTCGCCACTGATGGTGAATCAGTCCTACTTTTGGTAAAATGATCTGAAACTAGTTTCAAGCTGTTGGGAACTGAATTTTGATGAAATCAACTTTTCTAGCCTATAGGTGGGACTCATTCACAACTGATTGTGAATTATTTATCCTTTAAAATTCTACAAATTTAGGGCTCAATTTTGTGGGTCTAAATCTACATTTGTCTTCTTGTTGAGTTGACGAAGTCAAATCTGCAGAAAAAGGGTTGAATGTTGTCTCCAAGCTTGAATTAAGGTTTAGTTGAATTGAATCACTTTGATGAATTTTTCACCACTTTTCAACACCTATTTCTTTGAAAAATCTACCTACAAGGCCTATAAACACACATGCAAAGAGGGGGGAAATTGTTAAGGGTTAGAGTATAGGGAATTGCTTGGGTCAAATCCCACTTTGGTAATCAAACCCTTGATAAAGAAATGAAATGAAAACAAGAAAGGAATGATTAATAAACAACATGCAAGTTTCCTAAACCCACCAAACCCTTGTTGTTGAAGTAGAAAGATATTTCAATGGCTACTCCAAGATGCTTGTTAATTTCTTGATCAAATGATGCAATGATGCTTTGAATGCAAGAATGCTAATTGATGTTGAATGAGTGAATGCAATAAATGGGGGTTAAAATGGATGGAAAACCACTTTTTTATATGCACTTATGCCCTAACAACCCAAGAATACAACATCACAGGTGGACATAAGGTCTTAATGAATTAAAACCGAAAGGAAATTTTGAATTATTTTGAATTTTGAGCCAAGAGGGACTCCTTTGCCACTCATGGTGAATGGGTCTCACTCTAGGCTTGCAAGTGGGTGTTAGGAATTAAGTTGTTTTTAATGAGGTTTGTGATGGTTTTATTCAAAAATACACTTAAATAAGGCCTATAAGTGCATAAAGGGGCCAAATAAAGCATAAGAAAGGTGTAATTAGTGGTGAAAAGCCTAGAAAAGCATGAAATATTGTTACAAGACCTTACAACACTTTGAAATAGGACTTGATAAGGGATAAAAAGGGAATATTTAGATGAATTATAATAAGAACAGTCTAGAAAAGTGTAGGAATGTGTTACAACACTTCACAACACCTTCATAAGACATCATAATTTAAATATTTAGGACCGAATGTGAATGTTTAAGTTACATTACAATATTAAATCTAAGAAAAATGAACCAAGAATCATAGGAAAAATACCTAAATAACCATTAAAATTTCAATGATCCATTTTTCTATGGTAAAGTAGGACTAAGCTTAAGCAAACAAAAGCAAACTGTGAATTTTAGAAACATTTTTGTGAATCACTAACAAAAGAGAATAGATTCCTATAGAGGGAGGTGAATGAGCTAAGATCTAAAGAAGTGGTTCCTCTTATATGTCTTATCAATGCTCAAGATCTATACATAGATTTGATAATAGTTTTTTAAAGGAAAAATGACATGGATAGGCAATAGTTATGTGCATGACTTGGTGATTATTTCTTGGAGCTCTATTAGCTTGATTAAAAGTTTGTTGGAAGTGACAATAGAATTGAGTGCCCATGGTATGAGTTGTATAAACATGAAAATATCATGTATTAAGAAGCTCAACATATATGTGTGCAACGTAATTTTTATTAGAGAAAGCTAACTATTTTGGAATGTGCAATTTTTTGACTATTTCTTAATGATTCAAATTAGTACACCATATCAAAGAGGGGCATAACCTATTTTATGAGATGCAAAGGCATGTTTTCTATTTTTTGATAATCATAGACCCCTGATGATGTAATGAACCACTAGTGTTGACTACCTATTATATGACTTAGATACATATATTTATATAATATATTAAAGAATTTCAATATATCTGCTTGGAATATAATTTTGATTTGTGTTATAGGCAGTAAATAAACTTCTAAATTTCACACTCCCAACACTACCAATACTATGAATTTTTAGTGACTATTTTCCATGATAAAACCCATGTTCATATTGAAGAGTTGAAATACATGACCATTGGACAATTACTATTATATTTATTGACAAAATTGCTCCTTTACATCATGCTAAATGGTGGAAGTATATATCCCATTTCATGGATTCCATTTTTGTACAAGTGTGGAGGATATTGGTAATGGATACACATTTGAATTTACATCTGTCATTGGTATGATACAGGTTGAGATCATTAGAGGAGACTATGGAAGCTAGCTTTACATAATTTACATTCATGGTATTATATGAGACCACCTAACTTTGAGGAATTCTATCAAATAGTTTGCATATCGTGTCTATAATTCCAAATTTCACATACAAGTCTATTGAGTAGCTACAATTATAAATAATGATAAAAATACCACTTCTATTATGTACAAACACATGTTGAAATTGAAGTGGAAAGATAAAAATGACATAGAGAAAAAAGTGATGAAGTTGTTGGTGCTCGAGCATTGGATTGGCATAAAGATCTTCCACTAATTCATCAACTCGTAGGCCAAAATTATTGGGAAAATCAAGTATCCCAGAATGCCATCTAGGATCAGTATTTTCCTTCATTAACATTCATATAATTTAGGAAGCTCTCAAAAGAATATACTACTATGCCTTAAAGAGAAAACTGACAGTTATTTTCTTATTGTTAATTCTTAAATAAAAGAGGTTCTAATTGAGTTTCAAATATTTTCAAATCAAGTAGTTTTAAGAACATTATAACACACAAAAAAGAAAAAAGAATATGACAGAAGAGGAAGAACATATAGATTTATGTGGGGAAAATCCTTTTAGGGGTATGTGCAAGATCATGATGGGCCAAAAAGTGGCAATATGATGGGTATGTAGCTAACAACATTTTTTTTACCCTAAATTGATGAAATGAAAAGGGTTTTTAAAGGAGATTCTTAGCTTTCCACCAATATAAATTATTCTTTACTTTGAATCTAATAAGTAATTATTATTCATTTTCTATTCGAATTATGACTAAAGTCTTGATTGATAGGTTGATTGAAAAACATTTATAGCTTTCAAACAGTATCACATTTTTTGAATCCAAAACATGTGTCACATTCTATGCTTTGTATACTATAAGATTATAAAAAGAAAAATTGAATTTCATGAAGTTTTGACCTAGTTAAGGTGGTCAGACAAACCGATTTTTTTATATTTTTTAAAAGTTTTAATAAAAAAATCATAATTAATTATTTACTTGGAAAAAAATTACAAAAAAAATGCATCACATCTGGACATGAGTCCTCTACTTATATCTAAAATATTATAAAAAATTATTATCATTTTATTGTGGTTAGGGTGGTTAGACAGACACCTACTTCTTATTTTCCCCTGAAATTTAAGTACTACTGCATTGAAATTTCAAATTTTCACCAAATAGATTTTTTTTTTTTAAACAAACCTAGTAGTTTAGAAACTACATTCAATTTGCTATAGATTCTATTCTTACATATTTTTGAAATAATATAGATAACTTATTCAAATTTGTATGTCAAGTTGCCTAACTTTGATTTTTCTATTTTTTTGCCACTTAAGGGCCTATTTTTCCATGATGATCCTACACATACCCTTAGATAAAAAAATCCCACACTCCAAAACCCCACATACAATATATTATTCAATAACAAGAATAGTTACAATACATTCTTTAGGCTTAATGTCATTATAGTAGATTTACATCTTGTTCCATCTATAGTAGAATTTCGACAGCATAATCCCAGGATAGAAGTTTCGTCAAACCCACACCCATGAATGAACATGCAACAAGAATTGTGTCGCATACAAAAGCATGCAACATACACATACAAAAAAGCACCAGTGAAAACTTTGGGTGTCCACATTCCAAGTTAACTCAACTTGAAATAGAAAATGCATCCACACACAACTCTACTTGTAATTGGTAACTTCTAACATCACTCTTCCTTGAAAATAGAAACTACAAGTTGTAACTCACAAGGCAACAAGGGATAATTATGGTGCAAGAGAACCTAAAGCATGTAATTGCAAAATGCACTATATGAAGGTTGGTTAGGAGTTAGTAGTAGAATGAATCATTTTATGTTAAGTGAGGTCCATGAGACCCTACATGTTGTAATAAGGTTCACATGAGACATTTAATGTAGTTTTGAGTCTTTAGAAGGAACTTTGGGAGTCTAAGTTGCAAATATTGAGTTGTCATTACTAAATAATGGATAATTAGAAATGTAGGGGATTAATAGCCTTTTAAAAAAAGGTGGTTACATGGTTATATGCATTGGAGGAAGTTACTAAAGATATATTTAGTTTATTCCATCATTGTAAACACAGATTTGAAGATTTTGAATGAATTTTTTTAGTTTTGTATTATACATGTTTCCCTTGCATTTCCTAAATTTTATCTAGTTGGAACAGTCTGTATAGCTTCAAATTTTGTTTGAAGTTTGGCATGGAATTGTAGGGAATTGAGTCTAAATTCAATTTCTTCAAGTTTTATTAAAAACCATTTAGGCGTGAGATATCTCTGTTTTTTCTGAAATACTTTGTTTTGGTGCAAGTTGGTGGTTTGAGAGTATAAAAATGAGTTTTTAGGCTATTCCACCTACTATAGCTATTGTAACTTTTTGGAATGAACCCTTTTGATGTATTATTGGTTTTCAAATGTTTTGGAGGTATGAGGGAGTGTGTATGTGGGTTTTGGGTGTTGCCTTAGGTTGAATTTGAGTGATTTTCCTTATGAAAGTCAGTAACTAAAGGGTGGTTTATGAGTTTTGTGGAAGGAATAACCTATGTAATGAAATTTTAAGATTTTTTAGGAATAATAAAGAGTGTTTGAATAGGTGGCATGGTGTGGGGAGGCCTAGAGGTATGATTTTCATTAAACCCTCTAGGTACTCTCTTTGTAAAAGTGGGCTAATCCACTAGCCTTTTCTATGGTAGGTGTATTGGATCTCTAATCTGGTCCAAAAGAGTTGATATTGGTTTTCATGTATGTTGTATAACTTGTGAAAGAGTATCTTAATCAACTCTAAATTTGATAGGTTTTTTGGAAAATATTGATGAAAAATCCCTAAAACCGGGTTGCCACTGCTACTAGCGAAAGCATGCTTGAAAGGTGAAATTTGATGAGATTTTTTGAATTTTCTTTGGAGACTGATTTATATCCACTTGATTGTATTTTGAATGGTCTAAAAATATCTTTTAATCTTGTTAGATTCCTCTTAAAGGAATATTGACACTTTGAGTGAGTTTGGACCTCCTCGGTCTGCATCAAATTATCAACATGAAATAATTAAATAATCAATGCTAAGAAAAATAAAAGGTTGGCACACCTTCATTTTCCTAACAAGAATCATGGCCGCCTCGATTCAAGCTACACATTATATGCAAAGCTGAATGAGTATGGTAGCTACAAGCTACAACCATACATATTACCAATTGTTAACTTATTATATAATTATACTATATTTAATTTATTAATTGATACTAAATATTATTTAAAATTTATTACATACTATATAATACTTTATGCATTAAATAAGTATTATTTATTATATAATTTCTAATTATATTTAAATTAGTATTCAATAATAAGTATCATTTAAACTTTACTTAATATTACATAATATTTTATAGATTAATTTAATATTATTTTAAGATTACAGAAATGATTTTTTTATTTTAGTTGAAGTTAAATTTGTAAATAATGCATAGATACAATATAAAAAATCAAATTAAATTAAATTTAATATGGTTGTCAGATTGAAAAGTAAATATAATGTTAATTCATTTTAGAATTTGATTATCAACACACAAAAGTCATTAGAAGGGTGTGAGGTTTCATGGGCCTTAGGAGGACTTAGCCTCAAACTATACCAACATTCAAGAACATATAATCAAAATGGTATCTATAGTCAAAAGGTTGTATGTCAAACTAGAGCAAAGCAAGAATGGGTACAAGGGAAACAATGGCATAGTTTAATTTAAGACTCTCAAAAGTGAGGAAAAAGTGCAAACAAGAGAAGTGTGAAAAAGATATAGTGGGTCAATCACAAGGAATTTAAACCAACAAACATTTTATAACTTAGTAAAAATTCAATGAAAAATGACAACCCATGGAATTTCCAAGTGGCCTCCTCCCTTGGCCCTCCCTCTTATAGAAATTCCACCTTACCAATTAGTAAAATTGTGAGTGACATTCAAATGTTGTAATTACAAATGTTTGTGTAGAAATAGGAGCTTTATAATAGGGTGTGACATCTATTGTAACATAATGAAAGAGGATTATTTTAGATGCTATAGATGCAATTTCAACTATTAATCTCTCTTCTCTTGATATCTATTTCCCTTTATCTCTCTTATCTCTCTCCCTCTACCTCTTGTCTCTCTATCTCCTTCTTCCCTCTTTTTATATCCCTCTCTTTCTTAAGTCCTCTCCCTTTGTTATTTAAGTATCAATCTACTTTGTTTTCTAATATTCTTTCCCCCCTCTCTCTCTCTCACTCCCCCCTCTCTATCTCCATCTTTCTATCCCTATCTCTCTCTCACTTTCTCCCCCTCCTCTCTATCACTCTTTCTATCCATATCGATCCCTCTCTATTGGAAATGTAATATGAGCTTGCTAGTAATGGAGCCTAATTATATCCCTCATTCTAAGATTTTTTTTCAGACATATTTAGACCCGTGTAAAAGGATGCATAGTTGATTTGAAGCTATCACTTCTCCATTGGGACCTTTGTTACTTATATAACATCATTTACTAAAATGACTACTAATTGCGCTCATGTACTACAAAATTTATGGAAAAAAGGCCTTTTTTTTTGCTATTTGACCTTCCAAACCTCTTCAACATACCCATTGCACACCAATGGTAGGATTGTTGAATCACTCAACCACAACTACCTATATTCTCAATCGAATACTCAAGTAAGCACTATTATTTTCTCAATAAAGTGACTCCTTAAAGACATTGCATCTTCCTCTATTCTTAAATTTCCATGGTAGTTGTGCTCTCAGATCTTAATTATCCATTAAATTAATAGGATGCCACCTAAGAAATGAGTAGCCTCTAAGCTAGAATGCAAAAACTATGTCTACACCTACATGATTTTGGATGCTCTTGATTAAATGATGAACTAAGTGATATGCAGAATGGTGATTTGTTGTATATAGAATGCTATTAAAATGATACCCTAGTGAATTAAACTAATGGAAATGCTGTGAGAATGATCCTAAATGATATAAAAAATATAAGATACCTCTAAGAATGCAGCTATGATTCTAAATTACTTGATAAACTATTCTAAATGTTGAATCAATGTGCAATTAAGCTCTCAAATGCTAAGATGAATTCTACAAAGTAATGTTATACAATCTTCTCTTATGAAAGAGTTGTAAATGAGCCTCTATTTATAAATTTCACCAAGGAATCAAGTGACTTAGCAGCATTGGATGATCAAGATTAAGCCTGGAGAGATCAATGGTGAGAAATGAGGAGATTAGAGAGAATTAAGGAAATTGTCCCCTTTAGTAGAACAATCTTGACAAGTGTAGAAAAGAATCAATGGAAGGAAGAAGCCATGTGTCCTTGAGTTGGTTAAAATTGTTGAGAGTAAATATCCATTTTAGAAATTAGAAATAGTTATCTTCATGTGACACATGGTGAGTTGGAAGATGAGGTGGAAGGAGGTTATGAGAACATGGAGAAATGTGACAAAATTCAAATTTAATGAGAGAGAATTAATCAAATAAAACAAATTAGTTAAACTTGTTCATTTTTATTAAATCATGAAGAAAGTGGTTTACATAAGAGGAATTAAGAAATATGAACTATATAAATAATATTTTCAATTTATTTATATAGTAGAGGAAATAAATATTTTATTAATTAAATAGTCCATATTTAATTAATATTCTCTAGACCAATATTGGATGTATACATTTTTCCCCTCTTTGAAGTGATTTTTTTATGCATTGCTTCAAAGAAAAATTTGCCAGTGTTGCTAAAATTTTGACAATGCCCCATATGGAAATTTTCAAAAGATAATGACTGTATGCCCCCTTTGGAGATAAATTGAGGAATTTTTGATATTAAAATTTTTTTGATGATTTTTGAAAATTTCTGATGATGTATGACAATGATGATGACAATTTTTATTTGATGATATTCCAAAGATTTATCTCTTGATATGGAAGAATTTGAGCTGCTCCAATTAATTGACCCTTTTAAAAATTAAAATACCCTCCCAAAATTACCCTTTTAATTACCCTTATTAAGAGGTAAAAAGCGAAAAGAGGATTCATTTGTGCATTGGTAATTTTGAAAATTTGTGGAGTGAGAGAGCAATCTTGAGCATTTGAATGAAAATGGTGATCACCTATGAGACTCATTGATTCGAGTGGGTACGGCGACACAATTGACCAGTGAGATATGGACCTCTAGTATGGATCTCAAAACCTTTCTTCTAAATTTTGAATGAATTTTTCCTTCCTTTAATTTTGGATTTTTGGTTTTTTCTTGTTTCTGTGCATATGAATTTTTTTTGAGGTGCATAGACTAGATGTTGTAGCACATCTGCTTATAGTTTTTGTGCATCGGCTAGTTTTAACAGTACATCTATAGTCTGAAATGGTGCATCTACCTTTTGGCACATAGATGACCTGTAATGGTGCATTAGGGTTTTAGATAGGGAATCTTGAAGAAATGGTGCATTGAAGGAATTGCGGAGCACATCAATGGAATTCTTTGGCGCATCCCATGAAATGGCGCATAGACCAAATTTAATGGTGTATATGCCTTTTAGTGCAATAAAGTACTATTATGGCGCATCTAGGATAGAATGGAATATTTTTTGTTTTCTCCTTGATTTTGATGATTTTTTCTCGTGTCAGCCAATGATTTTTTTTTTATGATAGATTAGATGATTTAGTGATCTCATGATTGGCGAGATGCACTAATGATGATGTTGTTTTGACCTCATGATAGGAGAGGTTTAAAAATAGAAGCTCACAAGATTTGATAGAAAATATCACTAGAACTGATAAGATGATTGATTAATGTTTGATTGCTTTGCTAATTTGATTTGATTGATTGATGTGTTGATTGTGATGTTTTATAATGATAGGAGATGGATTTAGATAATCTCCAATCCTGAGAAAGGTTCCCATGGAATTGGGAGATGATCCCATATGTCACAGGCCAATAGAGATATCATTGAGCAATGCAGATTATCCTCACTAATTGATACACCTCAGATTAGGATTAATCAGGGATTGTTGACTGCATTGGTAGAGAGGTGACATAGTGACCACAACACTTTTCATTTGGCCACTAGAGAGATGATTGTGACACTAGAGGATGTCTATAAGATATTGTGGATTCCTATGGTAGGTGATATTGTGACCTATGATCACACTGAGTAGGGAGGTACATATGCTCTATGGAAAATATTCCATGATATCCATATTGTTGGGTATGGGATGCCTTGGCAGGAGATGTTTGAGAGATATGCCCCTTTTCCTTCCATGCTTGTGGGATTTTTCGGTGGCTTCTTATGTCTTGACAAGAGAGCAAAGATATTTTTTGTTGGTTGGGGTTGGAGATTGGAGCAGATGATTCAGTTTGGGACTTATTTTTCTTGGGGTTCATGTATGCTTGCACAGTTATACCATGATTTGCACTAGGTAGTGTACCTCAAAGGAACCAGTTTGTTCGTAGGTGTGACCCTCTTACAGACATGGGATTGGGAGCATATTGTAGTGACACGACTAGAGAGACAAATTTCAACCATTTGGGAGACCCTATGTTTATGGTTATGCAGCCCAGTTGTCTAGCATAAGCTGGGAAAATTGGAGTATTAGAGGTGGGTACTAGATGAATTGGATTATGTTACATGGAAATCATATGTAGACTATGAGAAATGGGTGAATGATCATTTGGAGGTTCCTTATTTTATGACTACTAGATACCTTATTGGGTGGACACGCTTTATTATCGAGAGATTCTTGTTACGGAGGGTACTCAAATAGTACAAAAGAGCTCAGAGGATACCTCAAGGATTGGCTATGTATGTGTGGAGGTAGTAGGATGTGACCAAGTGGGGTCCCACATTATATTATGATGCTGCATGTGATGAGTATCATCATTTACAACTAGTGATTTGGGATTACCTTTTAGATATTTTTGAAGGATATATGACTGAGGAGTACTCATAGCATTTTTCTAAGCATCCATTTCTGAGGATTTCAAGACCTAATGAGCTAGTACCAATGTTAGAGGATGATGAGGATAGACCACCTAGATAGAGGATGGGTAGAGGTGGAGGCAAGGAGGAGGCATGAGGCAGGAGGAAGTGATGATGGTGGGGATGATGGTGGTGATGATGGCAGAGATGATGGTGGTGGTGCTCACCTAGGATTGGATGCTAGAGCGCCTTGCAAGAGGCAATCCTTAGTGGTAGTAGTGCAGTAGTGGGTGCAGATACGGTTTCCCTCACAACAATAGCAGTCTTAGATCGTAACATTGCATGCCCAGGTTCAGACCTTTCAAGGCCAGTTGACATAGGTGTAGGGATAGCTACAAACACAGACACAGTTGTTGGCGCATGTTTAGGCATAGCTCTTATAGGCCTAGGGATAGATATAGAATCTGACGGACAAGAGGGATGCTTCCATACAATAGATGGCTTTGGTATAGGGCTAGGGATAGGTAGAGGTACATGGCTAGGTTACTACACTGATTGTGGAGAGGGATGCACTAAGGCGATGGATAGAGCAGGCAAAGGCTATCATGAGAGATTACAGTAGGCTATGACAACTACTAGATTGACAAACTATTTTAGGGAGGTCGGTCATACTGCATAGGAGGCCCAATTTTATAGAGACTGGTAGCATGAGCTAGTTCCTCCCAAGCAATGGGTGAACTTTGCACAATCCTGATATGGAAGTCATAGTCTTAGACAGTTAGTGTAGGTGTTGCACAACCATTGCCTAGAGATCAGAGAGATCTAGGTGTGGGTCCATTAGGTATAGTAGGGGGTATAGGTCTAGGGATTCCAGCACCATATGGAGGGAGCACCACATAGCTCTGATATTTGGGTATGTACAAGATAATGATGGGCCAAAAAGTGGCAATATGATGGGTATATGGCCGACGACTTTTTTTTTTACCCAAAATTGATGAAACGAAAAGGGTTTTTAAAGGATATTCTCAACTTTCCAACAATATAAATTATACTTAACTTGGAATTTAATAAGTAATTATTATACATTTTCTATTTGAATTATGACTAAAGTCTTGATTGATAGGCTAATTGAAAAACATCTATAGCTTTCAAACGGTATCACATTTTTTGAATCCAAAACATGCATCACATTATATGCTTCACATACTATAGGATTAAAAAAGAAAAATGAATTTCATGAAGTTTTGACCAAGTTAAGTTTGTCAGACATATGAGTTTTTTTATTTTTTAAAAGTTGTAATAAAAAATTCATAATTAATTGTTTACTTCAAAAAAAATTTAAAAAAATATGCATCACATCAGGACATAAGTCCTCTACTTATATCTAAAATCTTATAAAAAAGTATTAACATTTTATTGTGGTTAGGGTGGTCAGATAGACACCTACTTCTTATTTTTTCCTTGAAATTTAAGTACTACTGCATTGAAATTTCAAATTTTCACCAAATAGATTTCTTGTTTAAACAAACCTAGTAGTTTAGAAACTACATTCAATTTGCTATAAATTCTATTTTTACATTTTTTTGAAATAATATAGATAACTTATTCAAATTTTTACATCAAGTTGCCTAACTCTGATTTTTCTGAATTTTTTGCCACTTAAGGACCTATTTTTTCCATGATGATCCTACACATGCCCATTTGATCCTTTATTGTGATGTGGACATGTATACACTGATACTCGATGATTTACTGCCATTTTTATGATGTATTCCTTCATATTCAGATATCCTTGTACACTTGACATCATTTTTGAGATATATATGCAGCAATGATGATGTTTGACCTGTGTTTATGTGCGTTGATCATGGTGGATGCATTTAATTTACTATTATATATGCTATGTGATTTTTCATGATGGTGATATGATATGTTATGGATGCAACATGTGTTTTGAATCTATGATGCTTTATGAATAATGTCTATATGTTATTTTTTTGAACATTTCTGATGCAACTATGTATGATGCAATGGATGGATAATGATGTTAATAAATGTTAATGCAGAAATGGATGAATGAAATGATTAAATAATGGTGGATTAATTCTACATGTTCTTATGGATGCATATTATTATGATGTATTATATGCATGGTGCTTTTTGTTTTTGTATTTTCTGATGCAAATATATGGATGCATGTATGAAATGAATGAATGGAAAATTACATATGTTGGTGTTTTGTGTCTAAAAAATGTATGACTAAATGTATATGGATGGAAATGATATGATAAATGCATTTATTTTTGGATTTTCATGATGCAAACATATATATGATCTAATGACTAAGATGAATGCTTTACAAAATGATATGGTAATGCATTTGTTTTTAGATTCTCATAATGCAAATATACAATCTAATGACTAAAATGATATGATAATGCTATGAATGATGTCCTAATGCTCATGCCTCTAAATGATCCTTTTTGGTAATATAAAATGTACTCAATCTGTTAATGATAGAAATAACATCATCCTTGGAGAAGTCCGTAAAAACCCCTTACAACATCTAGTATGAAGGAAACCTAAACATGCGGGTATGTGCAAGATCATGATGGGCCAAAAAGTGGTGATATGATGGGTATGTGGCTGACGACCTTTTTTTAGCCAAAATTGATGAAACGAAAAGGGTTTTTAAAGGAGATTCTCAACTTTCCACCAATATAAATTACGCTTTACTTTGAATTTAATAAATAATTATTATTCATTTTCTATTTGAAGTACAACTAAAGTCCTAATTGATAGGCTAATTGAAAAAAATCTATAGCTTTCAAATGACAGTATAACATTTTTTTAATCCAAAACATGAGTCACATTATATGCTTCACATACTATAAAATTTTAAAAAAATTGAATTTCATGAAGCTTTGACCAAGTTAAAGTGGTCAGACATATGAGTTTCTATATATTTTAAAAGTTGTAATAAAAAAATCATAATTAATTATTTACTTGGAAAAAAATTACAAAAAAATATGCATCACATCAGGACATGAGTCCTCTACTTATATCTAAAATTTTATTAAAAAATATTATCATTTTATCGTAGTTAGGGTGGTTAGACGGACACCTACTTTTATTTTCCCTAAAATTTAAGTACTACTGCATTGAAATTTCAAAATTTCACCAAATAGATTTCTTTTTTAAATAAAACTAGTAGTTTAGAAACTACATTCAATTTGTTATAGATTCCATTCTTACATATTTTTGAAATAAAATAGATAACTTATTGATTTTTTTATGTCAAGTTTCCTAACTTTGATTTTTCTGAATTTTTCATCACTTAAGGGCCTATTTTTTCCATGATGATCCTGCACATATCCATGCAACTCTAACAATGCAATGTTGTCATCCTAGTAATCAATTTATTGTGCTTGGTATCATCATTGAGCTTTTAAAATGTTGAAAATGAGTACAAGCATCGATCGTATAATTAAACCATGATGACCCGAGTACTACTTTCATGATGTTTGATAGTGCAAGTTAACACAAGCATCTAGGTATAATTAAACTGAGATGACCTGAGCATTCCTTGCATAAACAAACAAGAGTTAATCATTTTGATATGTGAATCCAGAATGTCATCAGTGATACTTTTTAAAGCACATCCCATGATGATTCACATAGTAGTAATGATCAACTCATAGACAATAGACAAAGAAAAATATCATTCTCATTCATAGCTTCTCTAGTTCTTGACATCCTTGAGTTGCTCTTGAGAAATGATAACAATAATCAGAACGCAAATAGTTTTGAACATTTATGTTAAAGTGATAAAACTATGATTCAGAGTATCGTTAACAAATGATTTTTTTTTTGTTTAATCTTGTTGTTGGTTTGGATTATTGTTTTTGGTGAGTCTTACTAATGTTCAAAGTTGTAGCTAATTTGATTGTTGTGTTTTTCGCTATGTTGTCATACTGTTGTTTGTCTGTTGCTTTGTAAGGTCAAAGATTGATTGCCCCTAGTGAGTTTAGGATTTTTCCCCCAATGAAAACAAACCAATTTTATTATGGATATGTACAATGATCGACAAGCCAAAGTGAGACACAACTGGCACAACAGAATATGTACATGAGGCTCAAACGAAGGATGTAGATAGTTACAGTAAAAAGCCAATGATCAACACACATTCCCATAGAGGAAGAAGCTATCATGTCACAAATAGCACTTGTTTAGAAGTTTTCAGTACTTGATTTTATTGTACTTTTTGATTTTATGGTTTTTTTTGTATTTTGCTCTTTTTTGATTTTTTTGTATTTTCCTGTTTTTTGATTTTTTTGTTATCACCAAGATGCATGTTTGCTAGGTTTTCACTAGGGTGACCATTTTTTCAGGACATTTTTTTATGTTTTTGGATTTATTAGGACTTTTTGTGATGTTTTTGGATTTCTTCGAGACTTTTTATGATGTTTTTGGATTTTTTTATGACTTTTACTAATGTGGTAGATGAATCATGTGTAGAATTCCTTGAGATGGAGGTTTTTCATGGACTCTTCAAACAGGTCCCCTTCTAGTGTGGATAACTAGTATGCTCCTGACCTATAGATTGACATAATGAAAAAGGATCCCAACCAATTTGGTTCAAACTTTCCTTTCTTTTCTCTATCCTCTTGGTTGTGTGGGTTCTCCTTCAATACCAAGTCTCCAACTTGAAATATTTTGGGTTTGACTCTATGATTGTAACTTCTTGACATCCGTTGTTGGTAGGCTTTCAGGTGGTTCACTGCATGTTGGCATCGTTCATCTAATAGTTCTAGTTCCTATAATCTAGATACTTGACAATCCTCATCAGAGATGATACCCTTCAATGAAATACTGAGAGATGGAAATTCAACTTCAATGGGTACAATGGCCTTCGATCCATATACCAAAGCATATGGTGTGGCTCCTGTTGGTGTGCCAATACTGGTGTGGTACACCCATAGAGCAAGGTTTAATTGGATGTGCCAATCATGTCCTGCATCATTGACTATTTTCTTCATGATTTTCAAAATAATTTTGTTAGAAGCCTCTGCTTGACCATTTCCCTGAGGATAGTATGGTGTAGAGAAGCAATGCTAGATATTGAACTTCTCACACAATTCTTGCATGTCTTGGTTTTTCAACGTTCTTCCATTGTTAGTGACAATGGATTGAGGGATGTCGTACTGAAAAATGATGTAATTGAGGATGAATGATGAAATTTTCTTTCACGTGATGGTGATTAGAGGAATGGATTCAATTCACTTCTTGAAGTATTTTGTAGCTTTGATGATAAACTTGTGTCCATTCGATGAAGATGGATGAATTTTACCAACAAGATCTAGTCCCCATTGACAAAAGGGCAATGTTGATGTGAAAGGCTGAAGTTTTTGCACTGGTGCATGGATGGCATTGCCATGAATCTGACACTTTTGACATTTCTTAATGAATTAGAAAGACTCCTTCTCCATGTTTGGCAAGTAGTATCCTAAACGAAGAATTTTCTTCGCTAAGGTTAAACCACTTGAATGTGTTATACAAAGACTCCCATGAACTTCCCATAAAGCCATTTTAGACTCATTGTGTTCCAAACATCAGAGAAGAGTTTTGTCAAGACCTTGTCGGTATAGTACATCCGCTATAAGAGTATGTTGAGCAACTCGACAAATGAAATTTCATTTTTTATTTCTAGACAAGTCAAGTGGAAGAGTGTTATCTTTTAGGTAGGTATTAATTTCACCATAGATTGAGGCATTAGTATTGGATAGGTGACAAATGACATGGGACTCAGTATCATCATAGGTAGGGGAAAATACTTGTTCCACCAAGAACTCAACAACTTTTCTTCTTGAGAATTTGTAACAAGGAAGAAATAGTAGCCATGCTGTTAGTGGATTTCTTGTCCACTCTTGAAATCTGTTCAAATTTTCTATCCATGAAGTATTTCTTAAAATCATCAATCATTCTTTTTTAGGGAATTAGTTTTCCATCCTTTTTTTGATAATCATCATTGACTTGGTTAATGACCAACTGAGAATCTCCATTTACTTGCAATTCTGGAATTTTCCATTCTATAGTTGTTTTAATGCGGATGATTAATGCTTCATACTCTGCCATGCTATTGGTACAAGGGAACATCAATTTGTATGATTTTGGTATGGTATGTCCTTTTGGAGTGAAAAATAAGATTTTGTCCCCTGATCCATGTTGGGTGTGTGATCCATCAAAGTATAATGTCCATTGTTTTGTAGCCAAGGTAAGGACATCAACATTTGGAAATTCAATGTGTAAAGGATGATCATCTGGTAGAGGTACTTCTACTAACTAGTTAGTGATTTCTTGTCCTTTTATTGCCTTCCTATCCACATATTGGATGTCAAATTCACTGAGTATTATAACCCACTTGGCTAGTCTTCTAGTTAGGTTAGCTTTGTTGAGGAGGTATTTTAGTGGATCTATTTTGGCTATTAACTTGATGGTGTGAGTCAACATGTAGTACCAAAGTGATTGGGTGGTGAACACTACTTCCAAGCAAGCATTTTCAATGAATGTATAATTGATCTCATAGACATTTAGCATCCTACTAATTTAGTAAATTTCCCTTTCTTTTCCTATTGGATCCTCTTTTCCTAACATGGCTCCCAATGATACTTCAGTTGTAGGAATGTATAGTGAGAGTGGCTTTTCTTCTGCCGGTGGTACTAAGATAGGTGGAATCATTAGGTATTTTTTCAATTGGTTGAAGGCTCCTTCACATTTCTCATCCCATCAAAAAGAAACATTTTTATGTAGCAGGTGAGTGAAAGGATGGGTCTTGTTTGCCAATTGTGAAATAAATCTTTTGATTGATTGGAACCTTCCTTGCAAAGATTGTAGCTGACTGATGTTCTTAGGTGGTGGAATTTCCATGATAGCCTTAAATTTTGTCAAATCTACCTTGATGCCCTTTACTAAAACTATGTATCCCATGAGTTTGGTTGAAGTCACTCCAAACACACATTTCTTTGGATTCAATCGTACATTGATTTTCTCCAATCTAGTGAATATTTGTCCTAAGATCTCTAAGTGGCTCGCTTTGGTATATGATTTAGCTAATAGATCATCCACATAGTCTTCCATGAAAGTATGCATCATATCATAAAAAATGGTTGTCATGGCTTGCTGATAAGTAGCTCCTACATTATTTAGTTCGAATGGCATGACGTTCCAATAGAATGTTCCCCATGGGCATGTAAAGGTTGTCTTATCTTGATCCTCTGGAGCTATTTTTATTTGATTATAACTAGAAAAACCATCCATAAGTGACAACATGCCATGTCCTAGTGTCAAATCCACTATGATGTCTATGTTGGGTAGAGGAAAATCATCTTTGGGACAAACCTTGTTGAGATCTTGGAAATCTATGCAAATGTGAATGTTGTTATCAAGATTTATGACTAGCACAATATTGGAGATCCACTCGACATAGTCAATGGGACTGATGAATCCTACGTCTAATAACTTCTTCAACTCTGCTTTTACCAATAGGGAAATATGTGGATGTATTTTCCTTAGTTTCTACTTGACTTATTTTACTCCTGGTGGCAAGGAGAGATGATGCATGATGAGTTCTGGATCTATCCCTAGCATGCTAGCATAAGACCAAGCAAAGCTGAGTTGTTTTTTTGTGAAAAATTTAAGAAAGCTTGGTTTTTCTTGGTCTATCAAAGATGTTGCTAGATGGATTGTCTTCATTGTCTCTTCACTGCCAATATTGATAGACTAGGTGGGTTCAATCAACACCTTTGATCTTTCTTGAAAGTGCTATGGAAGAGTATCAAACCATCCATCCTTCAACACCTCAAAGAGGTTTTCACCATTGGATGCGCTCTTTGTTTTTACTTTTTGTGGATCTGATAATGCCATTGAAAGGTTTTCACCATTAGATATATTTCTTGTATTATTCATTTTGTGACTAGAAGATTTGATACTCCCCTATTTAGAAGCCTTGTTATGATGTTTTTTGGTGGAATCTATATCAGGATTGTTGGCACAAAGGAATTTAATGATGGTATCATCGTTTGAAAATGTAGGGATGGAAAATGGCTCAGTCAAGTCCCAATCTATGAGCTCGAGATGTACTAGGGGTAAGAAGTCACTAGACTAGTTAAGGTTGGAGATGGTAAGAGTCCTAATGGTAGTGTCTTCAATTTTCCCAATATAAAAAATTGAGATCCATAAGGTAACTTTCCTCCAAATTATTTGTTTCACTTCGAGTCGAATCATCTATGCTAGAATCATCAAGGTGTTGCAATCCTAATTCAAGCGGTATAGAACCTAAAACTTGTCCCTCTTCAAGTAGGGGTGTATACTTGTGTACCACATCAATCTCCTTGTCATGACAAGACTCTTCTGATAGGGAATCCCACTCATATTCATTAGAATTAGCTTCATGATCATCACTTGCTTGTTACTGCAAGATTCTTTCAACCACCTTATGAGTCATCTTTTCTTTTGTATCCTATTTATAACCTAGCCCAGTCTTATCTTTTGGATTGATTAAGAGTGGTTGAATGGGTTCTACAATTCCCTCTATCATTTTTCCTACATGGCCTTTTCCCTCATATCCCATCTTTTCCAAAATAGTGAAGTCTTTTGCATATTGTGTTGTTTGTACATTTGTAGTTGCCACTTGAGATTCTTCTTCATCCTTATAGAGCCAGTTTAGAATATCTTTGTCTTATGCTTCATCAAACCTAGTGCTTTGTTTTATAAATTTACCATCAAATTTGGTAATTGGTTGTGATGTTTTTTGTGTTGATGTCAAGGGTTGTCCATATGACTTTGGAGAAGAGAACTATGAAAGACATAGTGATCGCTTAATGAAATATTCACCAACACCTTTATCTTTGACTTGGAATTTTTCATCAAATTATTTTGAAAAGGAATTCAATTGGGATTCATGACTTGAGGAAGTGGAGGAATCAACTTATTCTTTCTTCTTAGATTGTTTAGAGATGGAACTCAATTAACCTTCATGATTTGAGATGACCAACAGTTTGGATGATGAACTTGATTTTCTCTGACCATTGGAAGGGATGGAAATGTAAGCTTCTCTATTATGGGGCACAAAAACATCTTGGATAGATTTAAGGGTATTGCAATACTGAGGACTATTTGAATCAGCTGAAATGGTGATTTCTTGGCCACCACAAGGAAATTTCAAACATTGATGGCAGGTTGATAGAACCACTTGCATTTCATGGATCCATGGGTGACCCAATAGTATGTTATAGGTCAAATCCTTGTCTAAGACTTGGAAGATTACATCTTTATGAATCGGTCCTAGTTGAATAGGTAAGACAATCAATCCCTGTGAAGATCTTTCCTCATCATCATATGCTTTTATTATAATCTTTTTCTTTGAATCAATTGAATTCTTAGAAAATACTAAGGCACAAATAAGCTTCAAAGTACATATATTTAGGTTGGCTCCTCCATTTATTAGGATGTGTTTGACATGATGTTTATGAATTAGGACTTCAATATGAAGAGAGGCTTTGTGGGGATGAGAAATAGATGTGTCATCATTTTATGAGAATGATAGGTAATGTGGCACAGTCAAATGTCCCACAATGGATTCAAATTTACAAACTTCCAAATTTGTTGGTACAGTTGTGTCCACTAGGGATTTTTCCAAAATCTCTTTGTGGGCGGGTGAAATTTTGAGCAATTCCAATATTGATATTTGTGCAGGGATCTTTTGCAACTAGTCCACTATGTTGTATTGATTGGATGAGGCAGTGGGTGTTTTAGATGAACTTCCTTTTAATACATATTTGGCTTGTGCCCTTGTGGTTGCATTTACTTGTATGTTGTCTTGTTTCCCATTGATTTTAATGACATTGATTTGAGTATCATTTGCAACCACATCTAGTTTGATGTCATTGATTTGATTTTCAAGAATAATGATGTTTTGTTCTTTTTCAATTGGAGTGTCATAGATTGGACTATTAGCTGCAATAATGTCTTAATGGTCATTGGTTTTAATGGTATTCATTTGGTCTTTTACTGCTGAGATATGATTTATGATAGTATCATGGACATAGTTTACATTCTTTCCCTTGTTGTTTGTTGTAGAGGACTCCCCTTTTTCATAATTCGGTAAATGATTTTTAAATGCTCCGTGATTGAAATTTGCTTGGAGTCCCTCTATTCAGCTGATCTTCTTATCTATCAAATATTTTATTTTATGTTTCAATTGCATGCAGCTATTTGTTTGATGGCCTTTGGACCGATGAAATTCATAGTAATAGGCATCATTCCACCATGATAATTTTAGTTTTGGTTCAAATCTTAGAGTGTCGGATAGTGTTATGAGGTTATTTTCAAGAAGTTGAATGCCAATGCAAATTCATGTGATTGACCCAAAGGCATAAATTTTATACAGTTTGATTGTGTTTGATATGGTGGAGGTTTAGACATGGTGTTACTTTGACTATGGCCATTTTGATTATGGGGTGGGTTGATATTTTGATTAGTGCCTTGATTGATGTTTTGATTGGTCTTGGTTTTGGTTCCTGATAGATTGAAGAATGGTTTGGTATTATGTGTTTCAGAAGCACCATTGTTGGCATTCTTGTTCCTTGTCCAAAATTTGGTTTCTCATTGCTGTGATGGTTAGAAGAGCTAGTGTTGTTTGATCCTTCATTGTGAATTTTCAATACCCCTCTTTTGACTAAAGATTCTTCAATTTTAACATTGCTTTCTACCATCTTCTCAAAGCGAGGGGACATTGTAATTGTAGTCTATAACTCATTTCACTGTTAAGGTTATCAATGAAAATATTCATCTTTTCTTGTTCTAGTATGGGATGAGCGTATCGAGCAAATAACCTTCTCCACCTTTATAACAATATGAGAAAATATTCTCCTTGTTTATGTTTTCTATTAAAAATATCATTCATGGTTATATCATGTGTAATGCTATATGAATATTGTGTGATGAATTTTTTGACAAGTTCTTCAAAGGATTTTATGCCTGGTTGTAGTTTTGGAAACCATTCCATACAATGGCCTCCCAAGCTTCAAGGAAAAAGTATCATTAAGTATGTGTCCTCATGAGCAAACTCAAGACTCGTGGTTCAAAATTCTCACACATGGTCTATGGGCTTTGATTTTCCATTGTATTTTTCATATTTTGGTAAGTCACAATTTGGGGGAAATGGTATCATGTTTAATTTTCTATCAAAGGGATAGGGACAAATATCTTGTAACAAGTATCTTTTTGGAGTCCCTCCTTGCATGTCTTGCAATTGTTGTTGAAGGTTCTGCATTTGATGTGTAAGGGCATCCATTTGATCCATAGTGGGTGTTTTGATTTCAATTTTCTTTGGGGTTCCTTTCAATTTATTGACATCAAAATCACTTGGTAATTTGAAACCTTAGTTTTCTAACATTAGAAGGTATTTTACCCCATCTTTTTCAAAGATTCTTTTTAGGAATTTATGAAATTTGGGATCTTGGTTTGCTTGTTCTATTTCCTCCTTTTTTATCTCTTTCATTTCATTTTGAGAAATCGTGTGAAAGGAATTTTTTTCTGGTTCACCCATGGTACCTTGAGGTTTATGTTCTTTATCCTTAAGTTTTTTCTTTTCAGACCTTGTTAAAATGGGCATGCAAGTGATGAAGGTTTTCTAAAATTTTGATCATTATTTGAGAGTGTCAAAGGAATACCTATGTTGAATAGAATGATGAATTCTATTGATGTAACCAAGGTGATAAAATTTGATGTAAAGTGTATTGTTTTGAGATGAAGGATGATAAATCCAAATGGGGAGACTCATCTTGATGATCATATTTTTGGTTCTTGATGATTGGGAACTTTTAAATGTTCAATCAAAGTTTAGGTAAAGGATTTCACTTGGAGAAGTCAATTTTAACAAGTTTAGACTCTAAGGAACTTAAGGAATAATTCTAAACTTGAGAAGATTCTACAATAATTATGAAATGGGGAACGAATTTCCTTCTTAGATGAGATGTTCAAATCTTTGGAAAAGTCTTAGATTTTGGCAATAGTAAAACAAATACAATTTGGGGTTATTATTTGAAGCTTTTCTATAGAAATTGAAAATAAATTTGTCTCTAAATTTGTAGAGTGTTGAGAGACGTTTTTATGAGCTTTTGGACTAAGAGCTATGGACTTTGTTTTCTAGATTTTAATATTTCATGAAATCATTGCATAAAGAACATGTTTAGTCTTTGTTGTTCCTGAGGAATGATTTTGAATTGGAAATTTTTTCTAAATCTAGCTTTCAGAATGTTGGATAGGAGTCAAATTCAACTCTCTAGTTATGCATTTTGGAGAAATTACCATAATAGTTAGTGTATGAGCTAAAAGGCAGATGCACTATAGCATGGATTGGATGCACCATAGAAAGGCTAGGATGTGCCACAGAATAAAGTGAATGCACCACAAAATAGCTCAGATGCACCAATGTTTCAGGTGTATGCACTAGGGAATTACTCAACTGCGCCAAAGTTTTAGTTGTATGTGCTACAGAAGTTGGTAAATGTGCCATAGAAAGTGAGGGATGCAATGATAAAAGTTGTGAATGCGCTATAACAAAGGGTATATATGCTAGAAAAATTAGTGAATGCACTATAACAGAGGGTATATGCGCTGGAAAAAGTAGTTAATGCACTACAAAAAATAATTAATGCACTGAACCAGATAATGTAACAATTTATTGGGCCAGTTTACTTGATTTTTTTGGTTGAAAAGAATGGTTTGTTTCAAGTGAAGTGTTTTGAATCACAGTTTTACACTTTTCTAGTGTGTAAGATTTCATTTGAAGTTTGTTTTGAAAAAACTTTGACAAACAAAATCAAGAAATGTACACTCCTATGGTTATGAAAGACTATATTCTTTTGGATTCTACGTGGGTTTTACCCCAACCACAGTTATTCTTAGTAGATGAATTTAGAAGCTTGGCCACACAGGCTCCCCCTTATAGTACAATCACTTCTCAGGTCAACCATGCTTCTAGCCCCCATAAAACTCCCATGGAAGGCTGATCATCTCTACTAAAAACTATGATAATGTGGATTCCTTTGCAATGACCGTTGCTGCACCAAAGAATAGATAAAGGTTTTTGGCCAATCTACAACAATGGTTCTAGTACATTCATTTTTTTCATGGGGGATAATTCATGTGGTGAGAGAACATTGTTTCCCTTCTCATCGGAACTATCCTCATGATACTGTCCTTTGTTCTAGTACCCACATTTATATACTGGCTGGAAGTTGCTTGGCTTTAGCGTGTTACCGATTGGGTCATTCCCTTGGGTGATTACTTTTCCCACAAGGTAGGCCCTCTAGGATTAAAAAAGAAAACAATTATACCTATAGTTCGATCAATCTTTATTTCACATGAATAAAGAGAGAACCCATGTTGTATACTCCACTCACACTCACAGATAAACAAGAATGGGTCTGGCTTTCTGGTCACCCAGTTAAGGGGAGAGCATATTCCTACCATTCAATACACACAACATACATGGTGTTCATTCCTTTCTAATTAGTCTGGATTCATAATTTAAGCATAAAGGAAATAAATCACTCCAACCCCTGCATGAAATTTATTAGTGGTTTGCAATAAATGTTTCTTTGACAAGTTTCTTGAGTTTTAGCAGAGTCACTAATATCGTTTATAAAACCTACACAATAGAAAAACATTCATTAGTTTTTAGACTCGGAAGAAACCTGCAGAGAAAATAAAATGTGCCATTATAGTAAGCTGATGTGACAAAAAGGTAAATGCACTATAGAAATAAATCAATGCACCATAGAAAACATGAAATGCACTACAAAAATTTGTAAATGCGCTATAGAAACCCCCTAATGCACCACAAAATGTTGTAGATTCACTGGAGAAATCCTTCAATGCGCTGGAATATTCGGCGAATGCACTAGAGAATCTTTTGTATGCACTAGAGGAACCAATGGTTGCACCAGAGAAACTCATGTACGAGCCTATAAAATATACTTTCTAGAAAATATTAAAATAATAGGGGCTAGGCCCCACAGTGGGTCCAATTTATGTGTGTAAGAAAACATGTGAATTGACCTAATCAATAACACACATTAGATGCAATGTATTACATTAAGGGAATCTAATTTAACAAAACACAATTCAATAAAGTGACTCCTTCAAGACATTCCATCTTCCTCTATTCTTAAATTTCCATGGTAATTGTGCTCTTAGATCTTAATTATGCACTAAATTACTAGGATGCCACCTAAGAAATGAGTAGCCTCAAAGCTAGAATGCAGAAACTATGTCTACACCTACATGATTTTGGATGTTCTTGATTAAATGATGAACTAAGTGATATACAAAATGGTGATTTGTTGTATACACAATGCTATTAAAATGATACACTACTGAATTAAACTAATGGAAATGTTGTGAGAATGATCCTAAATGCTATAAAAAATCTAAGATACCTCTAAGAATGTAGCTATGATTCTAAATTACTTGCTAAACTATTCTAAATGTTGAATCAATATGCAATTAAGCTCTCAAATGCTAAGATGAATTCTGCAAAGTAATGTTATGCAATATTCTCTTATGAAAAAGCTGTAAATGAGCCTCTATTTATAGATTCCACCAAAGAATTAGGTGAGTTGGTAGCATTGGACGATCAAGATTAAGTCTGGAGAGATTGACGGTGAGAAATAAGGAGGGTAGAGAGAATTAATGAAATTGTCCCCTTTAGTAGAACAATCTTGCCAAGTATAGAAAATAATCAATGGAAGGAAGAAGCCATGTGTCCTTGAGTTGGTTAAAATTGTTGAGAGTAAATATCCATTTTAGAAATTAGGAATATTTATCTTCATGTGACACATGGTGAGTTAGAAGATGAGGTGGAAGGAGGTTAGGAGAATATGGAGAAATTTGAAAAATTTTGAATTTAAAAATTCAAATTTAATGAGAGAGAATTAATCAAATAAAAAAAATTAGTTAAACTTGTTCACTTTAATTAAATCATGAAGAAAGTGGTCTAGATAAGGGGAATTAAGAAATATGAATTGTATAAATAAGATTTTCAATTTATTTATATAGTAGAGGAAATAAAGATTTTATTAATTAAATAATCGATATTTAATTAATATTCTCCAGACCAATTTTGGATGTATACAGTAAGGACATGGGATCAAAAGAGGGCCACTGTAGCATGCACCGTTTTGATTCACAAGTAACAGGGATGATTTGACCTAAAAAATTTCTTTGATAGGGTTTTGAAATAGTTTTCTTGTAAACTCTACACATATTTTCATCTGCATTAATGAAAATGTGACACAATATGTGTATTTAATATTAAAAAACATAGTAAGTTTGAAAGATTTGTTAGTGAATTATCAATCTTTGAAATACTATTTTATATGTTATAAATTATATTATTATTATATATTGTATTTTAAATCACGCAAATTTATTTTAAAAATAATATTATATTATATTTATATATTATATTTTATAATAGAAATTATTAGATTTAAATATAATATAATATATAATTAATGTATAGTATCTTTTTAATATAGTATCTATTAAATTATATATAATATAATTATATTTATTATTAAATATAATATTTATTATATATATAATTATATTATTATTATATATTTAATGTATTTAAATGATTAAATTCATTTTCAAAATAATATCATAATTATATTTATTATTGTATATTATATAATTTATAATATATTTCTTACGTAGTATATATATATTATGTTTATATTTAAATAATATTATTTAAGAAAAATATATTCTATATAATATTCATATTTAATGGCTTATAATTCTATAAAATAATAAATATAAATTAAATATAAATTTTTAATAAATTTAACATACTTTTAAATAATATACATACAAAATACTAAACATATAATAAATTTAATATTTTAATTAGTATTATATGTAAAATAGGCATTCAAATATGCCTTCCAAGAGTGTTGGCGACGCATAAAATTTGCAATATTAATGACACCTTAATCCTAGCAATGCCTACAATTTAAGTTACTAGGTTACTTTCATAACAAAAGCCTAAAACTAATAGATTGCCTTTCCAATTAAGTAATTTTATTCTATAGTATAGTTTTCATTATTTCCTTTCATATATATTTGAATTTTATAATAAAATTAAAATTTTATATAAATAAATGTATTTAAGAAAAACCTTTACAAATCATTTTAATATATTCATTTCATGTTATTCCAAATAAATTTACTACTTGCAATTTACACAATAAAGATATTGAATAATTTTTTATAAATCATACTATAGGAGTAAACGTAAATCAATTTATCTACATAATGTCCATCTATTTTAAATTATTTGAAACAAATTTACACCTTCTAATACAAAGTTAAACTACTAGTAGTTGCTAGGATTAAGTTTCTGCTGACATGACACTTATATGGAATTATTTTAAACCTCCATTTTCTAAATGGAAGATGGCATCAAATCTTATTTATCTATAACTAAATTTTTTAAATATGACTTAAATTTCCACATCAAATTTAATGACGATGTCTAAAAGAATCTTTAACAATATGACCAAATTTTAAATTAAAAAAATCCAATGATAAGCACAAAATATTATTTTTTATTTTAAAAATATTGTATTTTAATTTAAAATTTAACTTATACCCCCAACTTAAAATTTAAATATTGTTATACGTAACACTTGTATCTAACAAAAAAAGAAAAAGAAAAAAAAGCACTTGTATCTAACATAAATGACCACATCTCTTTCAATGAACCTAAATATTTTTAGATCAAACCCTTGTTGCTCTTCTTTTCCAGCATTGCACTCTCAAAATACACCTTCATAGATATTTCACCATATATTTTCAAGGAAGGAGCAGCCTGTCAGTGGAAATTCTTAACTGGCAGGCTTCATGGCAGCAATATTTATAGGTCACGTGGCTGCTCGGCCTCTAAGATCTAGAAGAAACTTCTAAATAATACCTCCCATATAGATTTGGAAGCAAATTAGATTCTATCGATTCTCGTATGCATCTCCTGATTTAGATGAATCAATTCAAAATTTGGTTCTTGATCCACCCATTAAATCATTGTCCATCTGTTTACTTGTAGTTACATGTAGTGACATGCAACAATGAGCTGATAGGAAGAGGGGAGTCCAAATGGTAGGGATGGAATCTAAGAGAGAGCAGAGGATGCTAGCATATCTACACGTAGCAAATCATAAGCTATATTGTAAGTGTTATTTGGAACATTGATTTTGTTGTGTTTCATCTTATTACCCCCATGTGTAGATATGTATGTATGTTATAGCAAATTCAAACAAGATTGATACATACCAAGAGAGATGAAGTGACCACATTTAAGAACCCTTATGGCATCATTAATAACCCTTTTATGATACCATTACACTAAAATGGAAAGGCACAAATAAAGGTATTAATACATGTAGGTTATGTTAAAAGGATAATATAATTATCTAAAAGCTTAGAATATTATTGATTTACAATAGGAAATACAAATGTCAAATAAGTATATTTAAATAAGTCATGGACAACCATAACAATAAAGAGATAATTGCATCCATAGGATTATGTTGATGTTAATGAAAAAGTAGATTGGCACAAAAATTTTGAACTATATTTTTTCATTTTATTTGGGAATCTAACTTTACATGCGATTGGAATATTTCATAGATTACATGCAAACGTTTTTGGGTGCAAGATTTAAAAATAGATATTGTTGTCTCAATATAATCAATGCTCAAAGAAATGTTTAATATTACACTTAATATAGAACCTATGAAAAATATGAATCTTGTCTGAATCTTATGTGAGAAACATAGAGATCTACACATAGGAAATATAAAATGAAACACAACAAAATGAGGCTTTCTCTCCACCCTACCATATTGGGTCATGGAGCCTCATGATCTCTCACCAAGCCCCCAAGAAAGAAAATACATTTTCCACCACTCTGATCAATAGTGAAATCAATGTTCCTTATTACACTTAATATAGAGCATATGAGGATCTAATTGTTTATTTGACCATTGTGATTGATTTTGCAGTCACTATGATTATTCTCAAAGGTCATTTATAACACATTACTTCATCAAAATTCCCATTATGGTTGGAGTATGCTCTACAAAAATGAGAGAAAAATGTGAAGTTTAGTGCAATGAACATCTGTCATTGGTAGACAATATCTAAATCAATAAATATAAAGAGTTATATAATTTATAATAGATAATATGCAATGCACTTGTAATAGAAGGGATGAAATAAATAAAATGTAGGCATACTTTGTGCACATACTGGAATGTAGTATGAAGATAACAAAAGAAGGCCTACTCTCCACCCTGCCATATTAGGTCATGGAGCTTCATGGGCTCTCACCAAACCCTTGAGCAAAAAAATAAATTATCCACCACTTTGATCAATGGTGAAAGCAATGTTTTGGCATCTGCCGACTTCATAGAAGATCTAATGGCATCAAAAAATCCATGAAGGAGGATTTTTTGGGTTGAGTATGCTTTGCAAACATGGAAGGATAATGTGAAGTTTAGTGCAATGAACATGTGCCATTGGTAGACAATATCTAAATGAGGAAATATGAAGATTTGTATAATTTATAACAAATAATATGCAATGCAACTATAATAGAAGGCAATAATTAAATAAAATGTAGGTATATCTTGTGCATGCAATGGATTGTAGTATGAACACAATAAAAGAAGGCCTTCTCTCCACCCTACCATATTGGGTCATGGAACCTCATGGGCTCTCACCATACCCCCGAGAAAAAAAATAAATTGTCCACCACTTTGATCAATGGTGAAAGTGATGCTTTGGAACTTGAGAAATTCTTGAGTTGAAATGAATGCTATACATTTTTAATAAATTGACATGCAGTTGTGAAATAAGAGATGGAATAAAAGATATATAGCCTTACATTGTATATAGAAAGAATGTAGTTGAAGGCCGTACACCATGCAAACATGCGATTATAAAGCTATTTAGTATTTTGAAGATCTGTATACCTTGTATATAAATAGAATGAGGTTGCAATCTAAAATGGTTTGAATCAGATATAGGTACACACAAGGAAAATGTGAAGTTTAGTGAGGTGAACATGTTTCATTGGTAACCAATATCAAAATTATGAAATTTAAACAGTTCTATAATATATAACAAAAAGAAATGTAATACACCTGCAATGGAAGAGATCAAATAAAGAAGTTGTAGGCATACCTTTTGCACAAGGTGTGATGCAGTATGACCATGATTACATCTCTCGTATAAAAAATGATAAGGAAGTGAATTTAGAAATGGTGGGAATTCTATATGCATGGAAATGAAGAGGTAAAAGAGAAGCAGTATAGTTACCATAAAGAACAGCAACATTTCATGATGATGGCAATGAAATTTTTTTTTGGAGACAATCCTCTTATTTGATTCATAGTGCACTATAATTATTGGCATGTATCATACAGTATCTAGCAAAATAGAAAGGTGGATCTAGGCATAATGCTAAAGAACCCAGTTCAAGTGAAGAATCAAATTGTGCACACAGGAAATATAAAATGGAACACAACAAAATGAGGCCTTCTCTCCACCCTACCATATGGGGTTATGGAGCTTCATGCACTCTCAAAAAACCCCCGAGCAAGAACATACATCATCCACCACTCTGATGAATGGTGAAATCAATGTTCCTTATTACACTTAATATACAGTCCATCATTCAAAAAACTCCTTTTTGAGGCTGAAAGAAATAATAACACAAATAGATATTTGCACATGGGAAAAATAAAATGAAACGCAACAAAAGAAAGCTTGATCTCTAGCCTACCATACTAGGCCATGGACCGTCATAAGTTGTTACACATATATCCATAGGTGGTCTTCAAACATATGAATTTTTTCTGCATCCAATGTCAGAAACACAAATGTGCACAGAGGAGATACAAAATCAAACACAACAAAATGAGGCATGCTCTCGATGAAACCTATATATCAGTGTAGATTTTGTTTTCCAAGAAAATATACAAGCATTGCATGCCTTGGATGCATTTGTAGAGATCTGTTGCTTGAATATATATAGACACAAACACAATGTGTGGAAATGTATGTATGTGGAATTACATTTAGACAAAAAGTAGAAGATGGGCAATAAAAGGTCACGTGACAACTAAAAGGGATAGCCACCATTAAAATAAACAAGGATACGAGGACCAAGTATTCAACTTTGATATTATTGATAGTGAGCGGATAAAAATACAAATCACTTGATTGTGTTTCTTTTGCATGGGGGGATGGTTGGTAAAGTAATAGAAAGTTCTTCATCATAACACCATTGATCGTAGTGATGGATAATGGATTTCCCCAGTGTTTAGATATGTATGTATGTCATAGTAGATGAAAAAAACATTGACACATATCGATCCCTGTGTTTGTTCTATTGGGACATTCTTGTGATGATAAGTTGTATTTTAAGTGTTATATGGAACATTGATGCAACCATTGACCACAGTGATGAACAATGCAATGTGCATATTTTGATGTATGTCATAGCAAATACAAACAAAATTGATACATACTGGAACATTTTTGGAATGATAAGTTGTATTTTGAGTGTTATATGGAATATTGATGCCACCATTGTCCGCAATGGTGGACAATGTATTACCCCTATGTATAGATATGTACGTATGTCATAATAAATGCAAACGCCATTGATACATACTGATCCCTATGTTTATTTTATGGAACATTCTTGGAATGATAAACTGTATTTTTAAGTGTTATATTGAAGATTCATGCCTACAAAAATGGGAAAATAATTATCACAACCGACACTTTTGTAGTTCTTTTGCAACCATCGCCTCATGCAAAGAACACAAAATAACATCCAACCACCTTCACATAACACAAGAAGGTATGTAATAGCCAGACATAGTAACACTTGACAGAGATGAAGTGACCACATGTAGAAATCATCATGGCATCATTAATAATTGTTTTATGATACCATTATGCTAAGATAGGAGGGCATAGATGAGGTTGAGATAGATATGTAGCTACATGTAATTTGACACATGTTGTGGATTATGTTTCCCCTTTTTTTTACAGAAAGAACTTGAAAATCCTAAGCCTGAGACAATTACTTGACACAAGAATAGGCACCACATGTTTTAGTTAACAAAATCAATTTGAATAAATGCATGATGTTGGTCTCAAACAACAAAACTCCAACTTTCAATTGAAACATATGTACCTATTCTTTTTTTAGATGTTACGACAACTCTCAATGAATAGAGACAAGGCTATGTGATGTAAAGTAACAATTAATTTCTATGGAGAAGTTTAAGTATAGACATATTAAAACAAAGAAACTACCTTATGAAAAGAATAAACATAGGAATGAGTATATATGAGTGTTATTTGCATCTAATCTCACATACATAGATATTTGCACATAGGGATGAATGTTGGTTGTGATGTACAAAAGATGGGAAAAAAATTATTACAACTAAAACTTTTGTATTGATTTTGCAACTATTTCCCCATGCAAAAAACACAAAATAGCATCCTAGCACCTGCCACTCATAGCTCTGATAGTCCTAGGGAAAGCCAAACAATGATAGACAACAATGGCTAATAAAAAATTGACCAGTCTTTTGCTATTTTTTCCAAGGCTTTAAATGGAAGGTGTTATTGCAACCATCACCACTTCATGAAAACCATACAAAAATTAATGTTGATTCCAAACAACATTTAAATGTGTTGGCTTTCTCCACCCATGTGCCAAGGAGATTGAAACATTTTTTCTGAACCAGTGGTTGGACAGGCAAAGGATTTAAAGCCAAAAAGGCTAGCATTCCCTATTGGTGTGCCAAACGCTTCTAATTAAAAAATCAAAAACATCAGCCACCTTTTTCCTAACTAGGAGCGCAATGCTAGAAGGGTTGAAAATTTGAGTTTTGGTTTCCATGTAGTGGCGATAGTTGGGAAGCAATCAAATAGTCCACATATACATTTACAAAGAAAAATCTATACAAGTATATATGCATCTAAAGTTTAAGAGTAGAAAGCACACATAATAGCCATAGGTGGACTTGTCAATATAGAAATCATGATGGGAGTAAAGGAAATAAACATCACTTGGCATAGGCTGAGAGGTTAGCATCACCTGGCATAGGTTGTCATGGAAATATCATTCATCTACATCTAATTTCACATATTTACATAGCTGGACATAGGGATGAATGTTGTTTGTGGCTAACTTCACAAATATACATATTTTCACATAGGGAAAGTAAAATGGAACAAAAAAAAAGAAGGCAGGCTCTCCACCCTACCACATTGGGTCATGGAGCCTCATAGACTTTGACCAAACCCTCAAGCAAGAACATACACTACCCACCACTGTGATGAATGGTGATATCAATGTTGTCTTATTAGGCTTAATATAAACCCTATTATTGTAAGAATTCTTTTTGAGGAGGAAACAAATAACAACTACCTTTCAAAAATAATAAACGTGGGGAGGAGAATATGTTGTCTACATCTAATTTGACATAAATACATATCTACACATAGGAAAAGGACAATGAAACACAACTGAAGAAGCACATACTTTTTTGTCGCTATATATTTCCAAGCAACAAATTCCTATATATGCATGCAATGCATGCAATAGATAAAGATGTAGTTGGAAAACAAAATGTACACCAATATATATGTATGTGGAGGTAGATATAAATATATATGCATTGTTGATTGCTACTTAGCAGATTAAAAATCGGGAAGGCTGACAAAAGTTCACACACATAGCCTATCGGCTAAAAGTTTCCATATAGAGGAAATCATTGCAAAATAATAAATATCATTTCATTTATGGTTTCCATATAGAGGATATGGTTGCAAAGCAATAAAATGTATGTGCAGGATCATGATGGGCCAAAAAGTGGCGATATGATGGGTATGTGTAGGGTATGTGGCTGATGACTTTTTTTTTACCCAAAATTGATGAAACAAAAAGGGTTTTTAAAGGAGATTCTCAGCTTTCCACCAATATAAATTATGCTTTACTTTGAATTTAATAAATAATTATTATTCATTTTCTATTTGAATTACGACTAAAGTCCTGAATGATAGGCTAATTGAAAAGCATCTAAGCTTTCAAACGGTATCACATTTTTTGAATCCAAAACATGTGTCACATTCTATGCTTCACATACTATAGGATTAAAAAAAAAGATTGAATTTCATGAAGTTTTGACCAAGTTAAGGTGGTCAGACATACGAGTTTTTATATTTTTAAAAGTTGTAATAAAAAATTCATAATTAATTATTTACTAGGAAAAATATGCATCACATCGGTACATGAGTCCTCTACTTATAACTAAAATCTTATAAAAAAATATTATCATTTTATTGTGGTTAGGGTGGTTAGAAAACACCTACTTTATTTTTTCCTAAAATTTAAGTAATACTGCATTAAAATTTCAAATTTTCACCAAATAGTTTTTTTTTTCAAATAAACTTAGTAGTTTAGAAACTACATTCAATTTTCTACATATTCTATTCTTACATAATTTTGAAATAATATAGATAACTTATTCAAATTTTTACGTCAAGTTGCCTAACTCTAATTTTTTTGAATTTTTTGCTACTTAAGGGCCTATTTTTTCCATGATGGTCCTACACATACCCAAAATAGTCCAATAAAAAATATATATATATATATTCTTTCCATATAGTGGCGATGGCCACAATAATATTTAGAGTTCTAAAGTTACCAAATCAATTGAACAATTTATGTTATTTTCCATAAGGCATTGTTGACTGTTGTTTTGTAGCTTTACTTGCTATCAAGATTGTGAGCCACCAGTGTGACATGTGTTTTTGCAAACAACATACATACATATGCACACCCAAAATTTTCAATACATGTGAGAATAAATATAGATAAGTTTAAATGTACATATATGTGTATGTTGACTGAGTAGAGGAAATAAACATCACTTGGAACAACTTGTCATGACAACATTGTTTCATGTATGGGTTCCATATATTGGTGATGTTTGCAATAATACCTTGCATTTAAAACTTACCAAAGCAATTGAGCAGTTTATGTTATTTTCAATAAGGCATTATTTAGTGTTGGGCTATAGATTGAGCTACACAACATACACAACAAACATTATAGCCAAGAACCATATGATATCCATATGCAACATGACATTATGATTAGACATGGAAAAGTAGTAGCGAGAACATTTAAGAAGCATTAGTTGCATATGTAGACATACACACTCACACATACAAATGCTTTATAGACACATATATCTACACAGAAGTCTATCAAGATATTGTATGCACTAAGAACATTGAAAAAAACATTAGAACGACATAAATCAAATGATAAAATTTCAATTACATTCTACATTTTAATCTTGTGCAATGACATATTTTAACAAGCTGGACTTAAGCAAAATCACAAAAGTGTTCCACAGGTCATAGAGAATAGTCATCACTGAACATTACATAGAAAATATTATAACAAAAATAAAGTTTTATGAAACTCTAAAAAAATGGAAGATAACCATATGTGACGTGCCTTTATGAATGCAAAGGTAGGACGACATTTAATAGCCATGGATTCAATGGAGCAGACATTATAGCTAATAACAATTGTGGAGAGATAAGAGTATGTGGTAATTGAAATAGACAAGAAGCAAATAACTATATTGATATTAAAAAGAAGTCACAAATACATATAAATATTGAAGTATGCATGCATATACACATACAAATCCATTACACACACATATATCTATACACATTTATATCAAAATGTTGTATGCATGCAGAGAATTGAATTACATACATATATATTTATGTATATGCATACGTAAATGTATACATGCATATAACCATGTCACAAGTATATATAAGAATAGTTGTAAATACTAATACATGTGTTAAATAAGGTGACATATCTATATAACAAAACAACATAAAATAAAATGAGGAACATACACTTAAAGTGAAACAAAAATATAAGCGACATAAACAGTACAAAAGAAAAGAAGTGTATCTTTCTTTGTTAAACATTGTAAGTTATAGTCCATTGTCTTAATATATAACTAGTTAAATGAGCAACAAAGCAACAACAATAGAAAGGAAAGGTCTTCTGATGTGACAAGTAGTCCAAAGAAAGAAAAGTAAAAAAAATTCCAGTGAACATAAACTATAACAAATATCAAAAGTCACAATTAGGCATGGTTTTTTGGATTCAAGGGAGTACGAAAATTATCTCTAGAGAGTCTTGCATGGTAGGGGAAATTGTAGACAAATATGACAGCAACAACTTGCACTCAACTTCAAAGTTAATTCTTGCAACTTTAACTATTGTTGTTTTAAGCCCAGTTTCTGAATTATAGGTCTGAGTTTCATTAAGCATGGTGAAAAAAAATGAGGTTTAGGTGACACCATTGATAACAGACTCAACAATCATTGCGACAAAAGACTCATATTGTAACATGTAAATCTCTTTTGCTAACATCTATATAAGCTTGTTGCAGCCTCATCAAAAGTAGTAGCCCAAATCTCACCCGTGTGGTCTTCCATCTTTAGCTGCAACAAATACTAAAAGTCACAATCAACTATTATTGTCTAGCATTTATGGAATAACCACATATTTTTGGCAGACTCTTCACACTTTTTCTTGCATTTTTTGGCATTGGCCTGTAAGGGACATACAGGGTAAAAAAATGCATTAGTTTTAATATATTTCACTATTGCCCTGACACTAGCCTACAAAGTTTTTGGCAAGCCAAGACAATGATCCAAGATATATCCAATAGTGACCCTCCCATTTTCCAAAGCAACCTTTCAAGGCATTGTTCGGGAGGGCTTAACAGAAGGTGGCTCAATTGCTCCCCATTGGATCAAGGTTGTGCTTCTAGAATGTCAAGATGTATGTATAGAAGATTTCAAGTGGTTGTGTTCATAACAGTTCCATTGAAATATCCGACATGCACATTTTTAACAACAAGGATGACAATCAAACTAGGGGTGTACAACCTTTCTAGCTTGTCACCCTTTGCTTCCCAATTTGAGCCCCACAAATTAACGTCAATGCAAGAGGATGAAAAATAATTAAGTTTAATAGTTCTGTGAATTGTTTCAAACTGATCCTTTCTTTGAATAGTCGATACCTTTCCTACATGCACTACAACCCCAATAATATCAATGATCAAACTGTTATTGCTGCAATTTTCAATTTCATTTATTGGGATGAACTTAAATAATTTTTTCAGCACAAAGGCCTCATCATCAAAGCATTTCAATAGAAAATTTTGATCCAAAATGATTTTCATGTGGCTGTTCAACTTATTAAATTTCCTATTTGCTTGTCTCACCAAGCCTTTTGACACATAATAAGTATGGCCCACCTCAACCCTATCATAATGTAATTCTAATATGTCATTAAAGCAAGTGATTCATATTTTTGTTCCCTCACTATCAATAATGTCAAAGCTGAATACTTGGCCCCCACGTCCCTATTTACTATAATGGTTTATATCCCTTTTAGTTGTTACCCAGCCTTTTATTATCCATTTGGTTTGTTAAATATCCAACCCTTTAATAGGGATGATATTTGTAGGAGCATTATGGTGTCTTGGGGATGTATGAATCCCAAATGTTGAGGTTCATTTGGATGGGGAGTGCGACTCGTATCCAAATATTTGTTCTTCTTGATCTCTAAACAAATATCTAGAGGTTTTCCAATTAGCTGGAAATCTTCCATTTTGACATCTAAGGACAATATAATAATTTCCCTGGAACCAAACAAAGATCAAATATTAAAAAAGGAGGTCCCCACAAACAAGAAAGCATAAAACAACAAGTGCAAGTAGTGTAAAACATTAGCTAACCTTGATTCCCACAACTTCCTACATAGATAGTTTGTCAAGCACAAGATGGAACCTATTTTCAATGCCCCTGTAAACAAAAGATCATTGTATTTTGTAGGAAAAGTCCCTATTTACATGTGGGTTCCATCAAAGAGGACAACTTTGTAGTGGTCGATCGAGATTTGATCATCTCTTATTTTTTGAAAAGACATTAGCTGGAGATGGGACAAAATCTCCAACATCAATAGATTGTATCACATGTGTTGTCAAGGTTCGATGTACATTTGTATCCTACAAGGAATTTTTACTCATCCAAGTGAAATCAATGAGATGTTCATTGATGTTAGACAACTCTAGAAACAAAAGAAAGGGAAAGAGGAAGCACAAAATGAATCAATTATTGGTATTTGATAAACAAGGAAGCATACAACAATGTTGACACATTCGAAAACTACAACCTTTTTATTCCTAACACATAGGTCACTCCCAAATGGCTAGCAAATTGAAAGGGAAAGAAAACATAAATATTTTGAATATAAATTAGTTAGAATATATATATTACAACAATTGTTAATTCAAATGAAGCATATTCACAATTCGTTGGATGCACATAGAAAGTTTCAATATAATTGTTAGCAGCAAAAAAAAAAAAGGAACAAACTTACAGAACTAGTGACTGAGAATTGTTCATCAGCCTAGGGAGAGCTAGAGTCCATCGACATTATTGGGGATTCTCTTTTAAAAGCTGAGAGTTGCAACACTAGCGGCTGACTACAAGCTCTATGACTTCAAAACACAACATCGTCTCTCAAGTTTTTTGTACACACATTACCAATATGACAACAAAGGATTAATAAAAAAAAGGGGTCCAATGATTCATATAACATTTAATATACAATTTATTATTCAAATTATTTTGTTTCATTTTTTTAATATTTCATTTTATTTTTTCTAGAGACATCAACGATACAGGGAAAAGGAAATAATTAAATAAAAGGCTTAAATGTTCCATATAACACTTAATATATAGCATATCATTGCAAGAATTCCCTATTGACGCTCAAACAAATAACAATTATTTTCCCAAAATAATAGACATCGGGAATCTGAGTATGTATGTACATTGTTTACATCTACTTTGACATACATACATATCTACACGTAGGAAAATTTAATATTGTTTCATAGATTGTATCTATTTTGTGGTGATGGTTGCAATGCAATAAAATAGTCTATGTTGTTTTCCATAAGGCATTGTTAACTGTTGTTCTCTAGCTTTGGCTATATTGTTTCATTTTCGATACACAATGAAATAGTAAATGTTATAGAGTTTATTTTTCTATTCAAAAGACATTCTTGACTATCATTTTCACTCAATTTATTTCCCCTATGTGCATAAATCTGCATATGTGATATTAGATGCAAAAAAAATCATTATAGAACACTTAGAATACAACTTATGATTCCAAGGATGTCCCAACAGAATAAAGATAGGGATCACTATGTATCAATTTTATTTGCATTCACTATGACATACATACATTCTTGCACATAGGGTAAATACATTTTCCATCACTATGATCAAATGTCCACACAATTTTCGATAAGGCATTATTGGCTATCATTATGTGGCTTTACTTGCTATCATAGCTATGGCAAGGAGAGCAAGCTTTTGTGAAGGTGCAAGTTTGATCATCCATTGTCAAGCTACTTTCAAGCTAGGAGCAAGCTTTTTTTTTTCTTTCTACATGGGGTGATAGTTGCAAAAACAATACAAAAGTGTCAGCTATGATAATTTATTTCCCATATTTTACAAACACTCAAGAAAGTAGGGAGCAAAGAGAAAGCAAGAAGGAATGAGGTACACTTGAACTAAGCAAGAAGAGGTACAATTTGAAAAAACCCTTTGTATTTCTAGATGTTCTTATATATACTTGTGGACATGGTTGTATGCATGTATACATCTACATATACATATACACAAACATATATGCATGCAATCCAATTTTCTCAGTGCATACAACATCTTGAGATAGTTGTGTGTAGGAAAATGTGTCTATAATGTTTTTTTATGTGTGTACATGCATTTTCTACATATATCTTTCAAGTCATCCATCTATGTATATATAGATATGTCTAGTTTTTAATATCAATATAGTTATTTGCTTCTTGTCTATCTCAATTGCCACATATTCTTATATCTCCATAATTGATATTCATTATTTTGAATGTTTATATGTATGTGTGGCTGTGTATGTGCCTACATGCATTTTCCACATGTATTGCTAAAGCCACAACTCAACAATCATCAATGCCCTATGGAAAATATAGCAGATTGTCACTGCAGGCCACACAAAAACAACCAACAATGTGGTATTAAGTAGAGCATGAACTATTTTATTACTTTGCAACCATTGCCAATAGACAAAAACCATACAACAAACACTAAAGCATGTCTTTCTTTTTTTGTGTTTCATTTTTCTTTTCCTGGGTGCAGATATGTATGCATGTGAAATAAGATATGTTTCATTTTTCTTTTCATATAAAATCACCCCCCTATTTATTGCTTTTCTAGGATAGTTGTTATTTGTTTCATCCTCAAGAGGAATTCTTACAATAGCAGGCTTCATATTAAGCATAATAAGAAACATTGCTTGCTGCATACAATGTGTTGAAATTTTTTTTGAAGTTAGGAAAATAGCATAAACTGTTTTATTACTTCAACTTTGGGTATATTGTTTCATATTTGATTCATAATGCAATATTAAATGTTATAGAATTTATGTTGTTGTCCATAAGATGTTGAAAAATAGAATTTTCTAGGTTGTTGTTGAAACTAATATTTTTTTATTTAAGGTGTGAGTGTGTATGTCTGTATATGCATTTTCTACATATATCTTTGAGGTGATGTGTTTAACTTATTGATATTTGAGTTATTTACGTATCCTTAATCTTTTTGTTTGCTAGCCATATGGGAGTATCCTATGTGCTACAGAAAAATGGTTCTAGTTTTTAGATGTGCCAACATTTCCATGTTCTTTCTTCTTTATATTCAATAGAAATCTAATTTTGTTTTCTTCTTGCTACAACACCTTATTGAAAATGAAACAATATATCCTTTTCAATAGTCTCTTATCAAAAATGAAATAGTATACCCAAACCTAGAGAAGAACAATCAACAATGCCTTATGGAATCAATGTAGTTTGCATCTGCTATGACATACATTCTCCATCTCTCCAATCAAATAGTGCCATTACCAAGACTATTGTATTACTTTTGGAAAGCAGGAAGAGGTGCATTTGAAGCAAGTGGGAAGAGGTGCGAGTGGAGGTGCGTATTGGAAAAACCCTTTCTAGAGTATTTTGAAAATAATTTATGTTATTTTTCATATGCCATTTTTCATTGTTGTTCTTTAGCTTAGGGTATATTGTTTCATTTATGCTCTCCATGTAGTCGCGATGGTTGGAAGGAAATGTTGTTTGTTTTTTGCACTAGATTATTACTATGAATTGTTGAGTTTTGTGGCTTTTTTCATTTGGGTCATTGTGAGTTTTTGATTGTTGTATGGTTTCTGTGTAGTGGCAATGGTTGTAAGTAATACCTGCAATTTAAAACCTCAAAAAACATAGCAAATGTCTGCACAATTTTCAACAAGGAATTATTGGGTGTGGTTTTTTGGCTTTACCTTCTATTAGAGGTGTGAGTGAGGCGAACAATATTTTGTGAACAGGCAAGTGGAATTATCTATTGTGAAATTTTTGTGAAGGTGGTTGGAGCTTATTTTGTGTTTTTTGCATGCCGTAATGATTGCAAAAGCAATTATTTCATTTTGAAAATATCGACATAGATTTTTTTTTTACAAGAACATATGTAGGCATTGCATGCCCTGGATGCATTTTTAGGAATCTATTGCACAAATATATATACACACAAAAAGTATGTGTGGGAATTTGATTATTTACAATTTATATTGATTTCCATAGGGCATTGTTGGTTTGTGTGTGGTGCTGAAGGTTGCAAGGAAAACACTGATGAGTAATTTCATGTGCATAATTAGATGTGTCATAGAAATTGCAAACAACATTGATACATACTAAAATATTTTTGGAATAATAAGTCATATTTTTAGTGTTCTATAAAATATTGATGCCACTATCTCTATAGAAATTCTTCCTTATTAACTTCTAAAAGCTTTTCAACACATTGTATGTGGAAAAATGTTTCTTATTATGCTTAATATAAAGTAGAGTATATATGAATGTTGTCTACATCTAATTTTACATACATACATATGTACACACATGAAAATAAAAATGAAACACTACATCATATGGAAAAACCCGCAAAGCACAAAAATTCATAGTAACAAACCTATCCAAAACCATCACCACAAAAGGCGAACCATAAATCAAACAATATTCATTTCAATAAATAATATAGTCTTTTGTATAGTACAATCAACAATGTGTATATATGTGCATCTAACTTTAGATATATATATCAGTGTAGCTTTTGTTTTGCAGCTGCATATATATGTATTACATGCATTAATTAAAAATTTTTAGTTATTATTTATTTCAACCTCAAAAAAGTTGTTAGAATGATAGACTATATAGTAAGTGTAATAAGGAAGATTGATTTCACCATTGATCAGAGTGGTGGACGATGTAAGAAGTTGCTAGAAGTTGTTGGTGAGAGCTCGTGAGGCTCCATGGCCTAATATGGTACGGTCGAGAGAAGGCCTTATTTTGTTGTGTTTGATTTTATATTTCCTATGTGCAGATCTATGTGTTTCTGACATTAGATGTAGACAAAATTCATATGTTTTAAGACCACCTATGGATATATCTATGTAACAGCCTATGACAATCCATGGCCCAATATGGTAGGGTGGAGAGCAGGCTTTCTTTTGTTGTATTCCATTTTATTTTCCCTATGTGCAAGTATGTATTTGTGTAAAATTAGATGTAGACAACATTTATATGCACACCAACCTCTATATTAACTGTAATAAAAAACATTGATATCACCATTGATTACAGTGGTGGATAGTGTATTTTGGTCTGCCACTATAATCAATAGTGAGGCCAATGTTTCATCTCACACTTAATATATAGCCTGCCATTCTAAGAAATCCTTAGTAAGGCCTAGACAAATAAGAACTATGCTTAAATACACACAAAAACAGCTAAGAATTCCTTATCATGAAGAACATGAATTGATTTATTACTTTGCAACCATCGCCACTACACAAAAACTATACATTAAATAATTTATTCAAGCCACAGAAGAACAATCAACAATGTTGTATGGAAACTAGCATAATCTATTTTATTACTTCAACAAGTATTAAATGCAAGATCTGGAAAACTAGAATGCAACATATCAACCAATAAGAGAAATAGGTATGTACTTTTGATTCATTCTATTATGCAATAATTGAATTGTGAACATATTATTATAAGTAAAACTAATAATATCATCTTGATTGAACCTTAAGGTCTTTATTCTAAAATTCCATTACTAAATCTTTAACTCTTAGCACCTTGTTATGCTAATTAAGTATCATATGAACCATGAGTGGAATTCATTTTAATAAGAATTATATATTAAATAAAAATTATTTAAAAAGGAAAAAAAAAGTCATATTTATTATGTTGAGAAGATAGTTGTTATTTGGGAAGACAATTGTTAGTTGTTTCATCCTCAAAAAGGAATTCTTACAATAATAGGCTTTATATTAAGCATAATAAGAAACACTGGTTTCCACATACAATGTATTCCAAACCTTTTTGAAGCTATTCAAGGAAGAAGTCAAATTCTTTTCTGAAGATTTCCTTATAAAAAATAAAACAATATAGCCAAAGCTAGAGAAGAACACTTAACAATTCCTTATAGGAAACAACATAAACTTTATAGCATCAACTATTTGGTTATTTTGCAACCATCCCCACAAAAGGAAAGCCACAAATGAATAAATGATAGGTGTTATTACAACCATCACCAGCACACATAAACCATACAAAAATTAATGTTGATGCTAGCCAACATTTAATATCACTGGCTTTCTCTATCCAAGCAGGTGGCAATCCACCACCTTGTTTCCAAGGCACGCCATACTTTTTTTTAATTTAAAAAACATCTTCCACCTTTTCCCCAACCGCAAAAAGGGTGACAAAATTTTTGACCAAAGTTCACACATATAGCCTATCGACTAATTAACTACTTGGTTGCGTTGCAACCATCACCACAAAATAGAGGCCACAAATTAAACAATATTGGACTCAACAACTACCTAGATGGGAAAACCCACATAATAGTCTTTTTTCAATAGCACCCCACAAAGAATGAAATGATAACATCAACTATTTTATTGCCTTGCCAAAAAAGAAATAATATAGCTAAAGCTTTGTAAACAATCCCTTAGTTAAAATAACATAAACTATTTAATACCCTTACAACCATCAACACCACACAAAAATCATACGTGGAACAATATAGGTCTCAACAACAACCTAGATGGAAAACCCAAAGAACATTCTTTTTTCAACAACACCTTATAAAAAATGAAACAATTTATCCTAAGCTATTTCCTTGCAACCATCGGCACTACACACAAACCAAAAATGGACACTACAAAAAAGAAGCCATAAATCAAACAATATTGGTTTCAACAATGACCCAGATGCAGAAACCCACAAAACACAAAAAATCACAGTGACAAACCTATGCAAAACATATGAATCTTGGTTTGTTACTGTGAATTTTAAAATTAAAACATTATAGCCTTTTCAATAGCACCTTATTGAAAATGACACAATATAGCCTAAGCTAGAGAACAACAATGAACAATGGCTTATGGGAATCAACATAAATTGTATAACACCACCTTACAAACCCATGCAAAAATATAGTCTTTTCTCAATAGCACCTTATTGAAAGTTGAAACAATATACACTTTTCAACAGAACCCTATCAAAAATGAATCAATATTGAACAATATTAGTTTCAACAATGACCTAGATGGGAAAACCCATGCAAAACCAAAGCCAAAAAATGTGTACAATAAATGAAACAATTTTTTTTTAACAAACAACATAGTCTCTTTTCAACAATACCCTATCAAAAATTGAAACAAAATAGCCTTTTCAATAACACCTTATCAAAAATGAGACAATATAGCCTAAGCTAGACAACAAAAATCAACAATTCCTTATGGAAATCAGTATAAACTATATAACATTAACTATTTTATTATGTTTCAACCATAGCCACAAAATAGAATTGGTTTCAACATTGAAACAGATGGGAAAATCCACAAAACACAAAAAATTATAGGAAAAAAACTATGCAAAAATATAGTCTTGACTTAACACTACCTTATTGGAAGGTGAAACAATATAGCCTTTTCAACAACACCTTATTGAGAATGAAACTATATATCCTAATCTAGAGAACAAGAATCAACATAAACTGTATAACATTAACTATTTTATTGTGTTGCAATCATAATGACAAAATGAAAACCATAAATCAAATTATATTGGTTTCAACAGTGACCCAGATGGTAAAACCGAAAAAACATAAAAATGCACAGTAACAAACCCATGCAAAAATATAGTCTTTTCTCAACACCTTATTGAAAACATAACAATCTATCTTTTTCAACAAAACCTTATAAAAAATGAAACAATATAGCCTAAGCTATAGAACAACAATCAACAATACCCTATGTAAATCAACATAAACTGTATAACATTAACTATTTTATTGAGTTGCAACCATACCCACAAAAAAAGAAGCCATAAATAAAACAATATTGGTTTCAATAGTGACCCAGATAGAGAGACCCACAAAACACAAAAATTCACATTAACAAACCCATGCCAAACCATAGCCATAAAATGTGAACCATAAATGAAACAATATTCATTTTTACAAACAATATAGTCTTTTCTCAACAACACCTTATCAAATTTTGAAACAATCAATAGTACCTTATCAGAAATCAAACAATATAGCCTTCCAAAAACTGTGAGCCACAAATGAAACAATATCACAAAGGGTTTTTTCAATATGCACCTATTTCCGCTTGCTTCAAACACACCTCTTCCTACTTACATTGCCTTATTTCTCGAACACCTATAGAAAATGGGCAAAAAATTATCATAGGTGACACTTGTTTTGATTTTGCAACCATTACCCCATGCAAAAACCAAAAAATAACCTCCAACCACCTTCATAGAAGTTAGATAGTTGCTTGATCAAACTTGTACCCTAACAGAAGCTTACCCTCCTTGCTCATGGCTCTGATAGCAAGTATAGCAACAAAACGAGACCCAACAATGCCTTATCAAAAATTGAATAGACATTCGATATGTTTCCTGAGGTTTTAAATGTCAAGTGTTATTACAACCATCCCTAGTACATTGAAACCATACAACAATTAATATTGATGTGAACCAACATTTAATTTCGACGCCCTTCTCTATTCACGTGGCGGAAAATCTACCTACCTATGCCCAATGCACATTAAGTGCATCCACGACCTTTTTCTTGACTGCCGAAAGGCTTCAAAACTAGGAAGGTTGATGAAAATTCTGACCAAAGTTCAAAAAAATCTGCCACCTTTTTCACGACCGCCAAAAGGCTTAAAAAATGGGAAGGTTGATGAAAATTTTGACCAAAGTTCACACAAATAGCCTATCGACTAATTATAATAAATATTGATGGAATGTTTAAATAATATATTTTTTACATTTTGATTTGTTTAGAATTAGATTAATTTTTTCAATAGAACTCATCTAACTACCTAAAAAAGTCAAATTTTTATTGACATCACTATCTGTTTTTCTAAGAAAGATAGCATTACACAGTGATCTTGGAAAGTTTTCTATGGTTCAAATAATTAATTGAGATTCCCAATAAATTTTTTTCGACTACTCATGATGGGCATAGAATGATTTTAGTTGCAAGGATGCCACTAATAACTGAAAAGGAAATTTTAGGGAAAAACCTCAACCATGCCATTAAGAAAAACAATGAAAAACTCTTTAGTGAAAAGGCCCAAATTTGGGATGGCTCCCTCAAAAGTTGTAGCCTAAGAAAAATTGGATAAAGTCTATCAATATTGCTATTTTATGAAGAATATACATCAACATCCTTTTCGACTTGATATTTATTGAATAGTCTAATTTGCAATATAGATAAACCTCAATAAATGAGGAACTTTTAGAACCTGGCAGAATTCAACTGGTAATAGAAGGCTCCTTCATTGAATCATAGACCATAATTTTATGACCAACGCTTTGAAATAATATTTCATAAATAAATCATTAGGTGCTCTAATTTAATTGGAGCGCCTTCTCAACTAAATTGTGGCAGTTGTAAATTAAAAAATCAACATGAAGATACTCTCCAAGTCAACTTGGACTGGTAAATCCTTAGTAGTTGTATTGAAATATGCAATCAAGGATATTCATGTTTTGGGGAGGAGGACACAGGGAGAAGCCACAGTTACTTCAAAGGATGCTCTACCAACTAGGATGATGATTTAGAAGAGAAACTAATTTCTAGTGAATGAAAGATTAACATTATAATAGTACTAGAACATTATATTAAAGAAAAATAATTTTTATACACAACTGAAAAAGACTAAATATTATTTCTACATATGAAAAACTGAATTACAATCAACTGTATATAAATTTAATTGATTTGCTAGATGTGATCAGATAAAGATAAGATCACAAAAAAACAGAAAACTAAAAATTGAAATAAAAAACTAGCAACTATGCAGCATGCAAACTATTGTTGCATTATGAATTTAACTAAAACTTAAAAACAAAAAAAAACTACGTAGCATATTGATCATGCATATCTTCACATATCTTCAATCTCCCCTTGAATGATCTCAAAAGGGATGAGTCCCAATTGATGTTTGAATGAAAAAAAATTAGTTGTAGGAAGGGTTTTGGTGAAGATATCAGCAACTTGTTCAAATGAAGGAAAAAACAGCAACTCCACTTGCCCATCTTGAACCAACGCACAAATGTAATAATGTTGGATTTCTACGTGTTTCATTTTTTTCATGAAATATAGGATTCTTGGGTTTTGCAATAGTGTTATTGTTATCACAATAAATAGTTTTGGATGTTCCTAAACCAAATGCATATATTCCAATATCATTTTGATCCATAATATGGGTTGACAACTTATTGTCTATGCTGCAATATATTCAACTTTGATAGAAGAGAGAGCCACTATTAGTAGTTTTATACTACTCCAAGATACAACTCCAAAGTCAAGTGAGAAAAAATAACTAGATGTGGAATTTCTATCATCCACTAAACTAGCCCAATAACCAACTAACTCAAAAATTTCAATAGGAGAATAACAAATACCCACACTTTATGTACCACTTAAATACCTTAACACTATTTTTGTAGCATGTCAATGAGACTCTTGTGGATCCTACATGAATTGAGAGATGAAGCTCCGAACATATGTAATATTATGTCTAGTGGCTATGAGGTACATAAGGCTCCCAACCAAACTTCTATACAATGTAACATCAACCTTGGAATGTACATCTTCCTTGGTTAATTTCTCAGCAAGTGCTATGGGGTTTGCAACTGCTATGCATGTCATCATTCTAAACTTCAACAAATCAATTACATACTTGGATTGAGAAATAATTATACCTTCTCATTGTTGTTGCACTTCCACACCAAGAAAATAATGCACGAGTCCTAGATATGACATTTCAAATTCATGTTTCATTTATGCTTGAATTTTCTCCATGAGAACTTTGTTGTTACTTGTATATTAGTTTGTTGATTGAAATTTGAACAATTTTTCATATGCAGAAATAATATATAGTGTTTCTTTTCATTTGTGTAGAAAAATTATGTATCTTTAGTAAATTTTTAGTGTTGTTATAATCTTAATTTTTTAGTAAAGAAAATCACAACTATTCCTTCACATTACAATGAAGATTAATCACTAGTTTTAGGTAGTGCCATATAGGATGTCACATAGCATATATAAACTGTATCAACGACATAGAAAGTACAAAATTCACATATTTTGATGTGTATGGAGATTCTCTTGTGAGATATGATATTAAATTGGTTAGGCTTAACTAGCACACTCTAAGCATTGAGTACTTAGGTGACTCGTACGAGGTATATTCAATTTGTTTATTTAGTCAATGCACATTTATGTTTCTCTAAATGTATGCCATTACAATCAAAATTCAATGATTCCCTTAAATAGTCGTTGTTACATTCAACAGTTCCCACGCATAAGAAAAACAAGCTCAAATTCAAACTCTCTTCTCGCATTTTGAAATTTTGGTGAAGCTCATAACATGTTTGATCACATAAAACTAGCCTCTCATGGAATATGGTTATTGTAATGCACAAAAGACATGGTTTTCCTCACAAATCAACAATAAATTGATCTCTACCCTGATCCGTTTATATTTTCCATTGTATTCCTAGCTTCTGCCAAAACAAGAGCTTTGGAACATTGTATAAGTATCCATAAAGGTATAAAGGATAGTGTAAATTTATTTGATGTTGTTGGAAATACTCTAGTAGAAATGTATGCAAAATTTGGAATCATAGACAAGGAGAACTATTTGATAGAATGCTTCAAAGAAATGTGTTCTCATGAAATTCCTTGATTGCAGGATATTCACAAAGTGGGTTTGTCTAAAAGGCTTTAGAAACTTTCAAGAAAATGCAATTGTTAGTTGTCAAACCAAATTCAACAATCTTTGCTAGTATCTTCCCAGCTTATGCCAAATGGGAACTTTGGAACAGAGTTTGGATAACTATCAAAGCATATAGGATATAAGATTTTTGTCAAATGGACTTGTAATTGCTCTAGTAGACATATATGCAATGTGTAGAAGTATAGACGAGGCAAGTGAATTGTTTAAAAAAACTCCTTAAAAAATGTGGTTTCAAGGAATGCCATAATTGTAGGATATGCACAAAATGGATATGTTAGATAAGACTTTAGAAAATACCTCATTTGGCCCCACTATAGTCTTCCACACTTACTCCCTAGTCTGAAATCCCCAATAAATTATGTAATTAATGTTAATATTACCCTTGCAAATTCAAATCAACCAATGAATCTCCACTTTGGCTTGGTCTTCTAGATTTAAAATCATCAAATTGTAGTTATATTATGTATTTATGGCACTATGTAGGTTTTTTTGGATGAAATTATGGTGAAAATCTTTAAGAACAGTGAGAATTTGAGAGTGGCATATTCTAAGAATTAAGGAATGAGATCATATTCAAGCCTATGGAATGTAGATGATTGGGAAATGAGAGTTGGTGTAGTGAAAATTGACTAGAGCAAGTCTCCTTTTATTCTTTCTTTGGGAAATTTGAAACAAGAGATATGATTTTCTTCCTTTGTTTTCTTTGTGAATTCATGATATAGTGTAAAGCCATTGTAGTTAAGTGAGCAACAAAACCTTCAATTTGTGCACAAGAATTACACGATTTATGATTACTATTCAGATAGTAAAGTCTTTCCATAGGGGTTTCCTCTTGAGTGCGCTCGCCAAGGTTTCAACTGAGTTCAAAGGATTAACATACCAGATTTTCAAGCCCAATTGGCTATTTTAGCCCTCATTATTTTGCAAGGATTACAATTTTGATCAATTGAATAAACATGTAACTATAGACACTAAAATTTGGTCTAAACCTGGGACTTCAATTTCTTTATAATTCATATTTTCATAGTCATGATTAAATAATGTTAATTATTTAATTATTCTCTAAATTCCTTTATTTTCTATTAATTAAATAAACTTAATTATTTAATTAATTTTCTTTAACATTTATTCATCTATTAATTAAATAATCTCAATTATTTAATTAATTCACATTATCTTTATTCTAATCCTAATTAATTAAATAAATACTTTAATTATTTAATTATTCATCTAACCTTTTCTTTACTCAATTAAATAAATCTTATTTATTTAATTAATCCTTACATGTCGAATCTTGAATTAAATAGACCAATTAATTCATAAAAGTCTATTTTAACAAATTCTTCTTGATTTAGATAAATGTTTAAGTTATCTAAGTATTCATTGTCACTCAACTCAAGATCTATTTAAAAAAGGCAATTATCTCCTGATTTAATGTCTGGGTGTCTTTCGCGAATAAATTCTCTGTTATAACTAGTTAGTCATCTAGTTCTAACTCTTATACATGTGCATGCTTATTAATTAAATATCTTTATTTAATTAATTAAATTTTGTGTGTGTGTTCGAATAGAACGTTGTTTTAATCTATCTTTATCTTTGTCATGCAAACATTATTCTTCTATTTTCGAATACCAAACTCGAAGATTAAATAATTATTTAATCTTTATCTCTATTCTTAGTTTTTATGTCAATACTAACAATTATCTCAATGCATGTCTAATCCTTTGATCTCAATTGTCTGTTTATCTTTTGATCTTGTCCTGTCATTCAAATGATCAATTTTCTGTAAATTGTTATGTCTTTCATCATTTTACTCCTCTCAAAATTGTATGACTTTTGGAACACTTGTTTAATCTTCGATACTTCACTTTTATCACATATATCAAGGCTATACTTGCACACATACTAAAAATATGAGGGAAAGAATACCGTCACAAGGAAATGGAGAAGGACAATTGAGGTCATTCATGGAAGGATGTAGATATTGGGTGAGATCGCTCTTTTTTTATGTTTATAATTCCCTTTGTACCTTTTTTGTTTAGCTTTAGATTACATTAGATTTTAATTAGATTTTGTGTGCTTTAATCCGCTTTGTTGTTTTCATGATGTTATAGTAACTATCTTTTTCTTTTGAAATATCTTTGATTCATTTGTCAATATTGAATGAAAACAATCAAGGATTTTGTATTTTACTTTTGATAGGTGTTGTATTGTTAGAACATTGCATAAAATTATTCCCATGTTGGTGCATCCATGGATTTTCCTTTTAACCCACCAATGTGGGGAAAATAAGCGCTCTTTGGAAATTGTATTCTTAGAACATTACATGAACTTATGCCCATGTGGGTGTATCTCTTGATTTTCCTTTTAACCTTCCAATGTGTGAGGAAAATAAGTCCTCTCTTGAAAGGGATGTTGGGTTCCCAATGCTTGGGAAACTCAAAAATATATTTATTATGTTTGAAATAGATTTTTCATAAGTGAATACTTACTATATCAAGGTCAAATAGGTAAAAAAAAAATTAATTCATTTATTATGATTTGGATTCTCTAATAAATATCACAAATCTGATTAGAATATAATGATGCAATCTTATAGAGTTATCCTTTTAAAACACAATTGTCTAATCAAAATACTAATCTAAACTATTCAAGCATATGCAACCATTTCTATAACAACTAAACTTAACATTATTTAAAAAAAAAAAAAAAAAAACTTCAAAGGAACACAAGTAAATTACTTTTCTAGACAAAGCTCATATAACCTACAACATAATTAACTTAATAAACACATTTATAAATATTACCAGAGAGAAAAAATAAGAAGAGAATAGTTGGAACTCTCTATCTTGCCAACAGTGAAAACACAACTTGCAATAGGTAGGTAAAATAAAAATATATTTTTGTTGAGATAAATTCACCATGGCAATTCCATTTTCACCATAGTTAGAAAAATTTCTCCATAAATGTAGAAACAAAGGATTTTTTTCTTAATAAAAAATCACTTCCTTCTTTTACCTTCATGCTTATCCTTTGACTTCCATAAAATGCTCCACAACATCTTAACATGATAAATAGCCTATATAAAAAAAATGAATTTTCTAAAGTGATGATCACTAATCTACCCATGAAGATAAGTCATAAGATGACTGTTTTGACTAAAAATGTTCATACAACTAATCAACTAATCATAGAAAAATGACCTATTTAGGGATCAAACCTCCCCAAATAGGGAGCATATTGGTCCTCAAAATTTAAAGGACTCATTAGTTAAGACAATTTCTTCACCACATCCTCTTTTGGATACTACTTTCCTTTCTTGAAGGTTGACTTTTCAAACCAATCAACAATGTTCATGAACCTCTCTTTAAGTCTACCTCTCATTTCTTTGAAGAACCACCTCATTTTATAATTCCTCTTACATATTTAAAGAAATATCCTCAGCTACACGCAACACGACCTCCTTTTATAACATATAAGGCTTTAAAAAAATATATTCTCAATATTCAACAAAAGATATATTTTCATGTGAGGTGGTAAATCAAGATGAAAAACCTTCTCTCCTAAATGTTCTTGAATGAGAAATGATCCATGAAACATAACAAAAAGTATTGGGATTTAAATCTTGACCTCAAAGTCTTTCCTTTCTTAATTTCAACCATAATTTATATCCCACCTTAAACTTGTGCTTAACACAATGTTGGTTATGGCATTTCTGGAACTTGTTTTAACTCTCAACTTTTCTTGTAGATGAAGATTTATTTGTTAGATTCTCTTAATTATTTTTTTATCCTATTACACCTCTTATACAATATTTTATCCACCTTGACGTGAATGTCTCAAAACAACATCTACATACCTAGAGGTAGGTAGTCAAAACACATCTTGAATGGATAATCCATATATAGTGACTCCCCTAACTTATTTTTAACAAATTAATGTATTTAGTTCTTTGATTTTTTTGATCTCTCTTACTACTATTTCACCTTTTATAGCATTTACATTTCTCTCATTATATTCTTATATAATGCTATTTTGATCTTAGATCATTTGTAGTTGTATTTGAATCATAGTTTAAATTTCTTTCACTAGCTTTTGGGTAATCATCTATTTTGTAGATTCTAACAAACCATTTGGACTTGTGATTTTAAGGTTTTTGATCAAGGAAAAAATGGGTTTTGTAGGGACCTGAAACCATAGAGTTTATAGAAAATAGGAATAAGCATTAAAGTCACCATAGAAAAAAAGGTTTCATCAAAATAAATCCCAAGAAACACGATAGCCACCAACCCAAGGCTAGCAAGGGCCACCAGAAAAACCCAAACAAAAAAACCAACAAGAAACCCCCAACTAACCTAAGAACTCAAGAGCTTCAACAGACTCAGCTTCAAGATTGTGCATTTCTCGAGTGCCCTTCTTCAGGACCTGAACCATCTAAGGCATTGGAATATTCTTCCTCTTCATACTATCTCTCATCCACTTAGAAATAACAGCATCCTTAGTATTGTTCTTGTCCTTATCCGCAACCAGATCCATAACCAGAGAGCCCTGCTATGAATTCTCCAATTTTCATAATATTTTTCATTTTACCTATTTCATCTTCTAGATGTTTGAATTTACCTTCATTATCCTTGACCTCCATTCTCATTCTATCCTCCTTCCTCCTGTACTCTGCAGTAATAAGGGAGCTAACTTTACCTTCCAAATTCTCTAGCTTTCCATTGAGGGATCTATTTATGAGATTAAGGTCTTTAATTTTATGGAAGGCCCATTTGATTATTCTGAAGTAATACACAACACCATTCTTGGAAATAGCCAAGATATCCCTAGGAAACTCATGGTCCAGTTTAAAATAGTGGTCCTTAGGGTTTAGGTCTCTGAGGAATTTTAGTCTATTTTCCCTATCCAAAGTAGGGAAGGATGAGTAAGAGTTCTGGTTTGCATTAGGGGCCTCCGAAAACTCCTCTTGGGAATCCTCAGAGTAAGAGACTAGTTTATTAGCAAGGGACTCTTTTTGGGGGGGCTTGACACTCTGACCAAAGTGGCTGGGGTTTTTAGCTTTCAGAACAAAGCAACTAGGGTTTTTGACAACACTAAGATTCTTGGGCAGGGGAATACCCTACCGGATTTTCTTACCATAATTTGGGGTTAGGGGACTTTCAACATTTCACTCAAGGTCAAGCTCCTTACCATCCTATGAAACACTATCCTTGATATCCTCATCTTCTGAGGGAAAAACCAAGATAGGGTTGGATAAGGCTGACATAATTTTAAAGTGCTCATAAATGAGCCTAATAAGGCTAGAATGCAGAATAGGGTACTTCTTAGGATCCTTCTTATGATCCTCCAGGCTATTGCTCATGGAATAGTAAAAATAATAATGTAAAGAAACCCTTACCTTGTGGCGGAAATGGTTGAGTAAGGAAAAGTGGTACCCATAAACCCTAGTGAATCTACCATCCAAAGTAATGTATTCCATGATGATTCTAAGCACCTTCCTCCATACTGATTTAATCGTATCCGATTCAAAGTAGTTGTTGGAGACTTTTATCAGCTTGGTCTTTTCTTTGTCTTTCCTAGGGAATCTGATAACCGCTTCATTAGAAAACCTTCTATCATGAAATAATTTCATTCCCTTAGTAGAGATGCCAGTCACCTCTTCAATGAGGCTCTCATCCACCTTGACCTGCCTACCAAATAGAATTATTTTCCCATTCTTCTAATTTTTCTCAAAGTACTTGGTAGCCTTCAAATTAGGCCCATGAAGCTTCTCAATGAACGAGAGCAGCCCCCAAGTTTTTTTTTTTCCTAGACCTTTGGATTCCTCTTATGCATTTTGTAGGTTTTTGGGTCCACCCTTTTCCTGTCTCCTCTCATTGTCACAAACACCTAACTACTAGAGCAAAAAGTCTGAAATGAAATGGGTATGTGCAGGATCATGATGGGCCAAACATGCCCTTAAGTGGCAATGAAAATTTAGAAAAATCAGAGTTAGGCAACTTGACGTAAAAATTTGAATAGTTTATCTATATTATTTCAAAAACATGTAAGAATAGAATCTGTGGGAAATTGAATGTTGTTTCTAAACTAATAGGTTTATTTTTCAAAAAACAAAATCTATTTGGTGAAAATTTGAAATTTCAATGCAGTATTACTTAAATTTTAGGAAAAAAATAAGTAGGTGTCTATCTAACCACCCTAACCATAATAAAATGATAATATTTTTTTATGAGATTATAGATATAAGTAGAGGACTCATGTCTGGATGTGACGCATATTTTTTTGTAATTTTTTTCCAAGTAAATAATTAATTATGAATTTTTTATTACAACTTTTTAAAAATATAAAAACTCGTATGTCTAACCACCTTAACTTGGTCAAAAGCTCATAAAATTCAATTTTATTTTTTTTAATCCTATAGTA
>VDFB02047230.1:508329805-508588413 GCA_007258455.2 Sequoia sempervirens | reverse complement strand
CCCTAGTAAGCCATCAATTGAAAAAGGCTCGCTTTATGAGACAAACTTGTATTGATTTTGACATAAATTGTAAAACTTTGGATAGAGCACTTGCAAGAAGAGAAAGAATAGGTGATCCTCTTCAAAATGATACATGGGCTTTTGTCGAGAGGCTTCCACGTGTTGATAAGAAGCTAACTGATAATGTAAAAAAAGTAATTCAATAGTTTTGGCATGATAACTCTAGAGTACCACCCAATGCAAAGGATTTTTTAAAGTTAAGAATTGGAAATCAAGACCGTACACCACATCCTAAACATTTCTTGGAATCAAGCCAAACAATGTTGTTCAAAAAATTTATTGAAACACATCCAAATATGGAAATCTCGTAAAGGACTTTTGAAGGTTTGAAGCCATTTTATTGTATGCCTCTTAAAATTCGTAATACTTGTTGTTGCAAATACCATGTAGATTTTTCAATGTACCATGACCTATTATGCTATATCTGTTCTACTTTGCATACTAATGAAATGTTGTAGGAGTGTGGTGCAATGCATCTTCCGAAATCATAAAGGGACTTGTTAGATCTTTTTTCATGTTCTAGAGATGATGGTTGTTTTTTCTATAGAAATGATTGTTTAAATGCAAAGTGCTCACAATGTGGTGGCTTGTCAAAGTTTGTTCAATATTTTCATGAGGGTTCCGAACATGAATTTGGAAAGAAGCTTGTTGAGAAAAAGATATATGAGATAGTCAAATATACTTTGCAGAGTGGAGGTGAAGGTTCTAGATGTCAGTTGGTTTCAAAAGAATGCAGTGTTGCTAATTTTATTTCAGATTTTAAGGACAATCTCTTCTACAAGTATGCAAAGCATAGTCATAGGTCTCAGTGGTTGGATCAACAATTTAGAATGTGTAAGGACTCTTTTCTGATTGGCACTATATTATCAGTGGTTGATTTTGCAGAAAACTACACATTGCAACCAAAAAATGAGGTGCAATCTCAGTATTACAATTCCATTCAAATTGCTATATTTGTCCACATAACATTTAGACATGCACTTGATAGTACAGAGGATGATCGAAAGATAATAAGAGAGTATCATTTTTATATGAGAGATGATAGATCTCACTCGTCTGAGTATGTCCAACATTGTTTTGAGAATTTTTTTGAGTTCTTGTAGGAGCATGATATAGTAATGGGCCGACATCTCATTTGGTCGGATAACTGCACAGTTCAATTCAAGAATGCTCGCATGTTTTATTGGTTGAGTAGAATGCATGTAGAGAGGGGTGTACCTCATATTTGGAGTTTTTTTTAAGCTGGGCATGGGAAAGGGGAGCACGATGGAGCAGGTGCATGTGTAAAAAGAGCTCTAGTCAAGGAGCAATTGAAGATTTCAAGAGAAAAATTTAGTGATGCACGTTTTATTGTTGATTGGTGTAGTTCATCATTGTCACAAGGAGGGACACTTGATTCAACAGTGCGCAGATTCTTTTGGTTGGTTGAGAAGGGTATAGTGGGAGGCAGATTGGATTGTCATACAATCAAAGATTCTTCAAAGATGCATTCATTTCAAAGCTCAAATGCAAGCACATGGACCATTTGGACACGAGATTTGGCTTGTTTTTGTCAGAGTTGTATTCAGTGCGAGTGGGATCAATGCGAGTCAAGTGAGTGGGTGAATACATGGGTTCCACAGTATCTAACTCCATTAGCTCAAACAATATCCATGAGAAATGACATAATGGAAAGTTCTGTTGATTATGACCGACTTTCAGATCTACTATAGCAAGGACATGTTTTTGCAGTTGTTGCACCATAGGGGAATGAAGAGAGATCAAACTATTGGTTGGCTCGATGTGTGCAGGTAAAGCATAAGCTAACACAATCGATGGAAGATGATGATGGGTTCATGTTTCCTACAGGTTCAGTTGTGGTTGCAGGAACTTGGTTGTGAACATATATGGTTAGAAAGAATGACATTCCTGCATTTGAAGACTATGAGAAACACAAAACCATTCTCATGTATTTGCACCTTGTTATAGCAACAAATGTTAAGTTGTTCAAGCATCATGCTAGACCAAAGAAAAAACAACTATGGAAACTTAGTAATGCTGATCATGAAGCAATATTGGATACTCTTAAGCAAAGACATGACCCTTCAAGCAAACTTGAATAGCATTTTCAAGAATGGAAGGTACAATACTTAGGTTTATTATGGTTAAGTTCATTATAATTTAATATAGATTTGTTAGTCTAACCATCTTTTCTATTGTGACAATATAGATTTCTCATTTGACAAATTTTGTGATATGTTTGGCATGATTGATCATGGACTTGCTACTACAATAGCCAGCTTTGATCCTTTCAGAGAGGTATATGAAATATTACAGTAATATAGATTGGTTATTCGAAGCATTTTTTATAGTTTACATTACCAATTCATCATCATTCAGGTTATTTAGATTAATATAGATTTGTTAGTCTAACCATATTTTCTATTGTGACAATATAGATTTCTCATTTAACAAATTTTGCAATATTTTTGGCACAATTGATCATGGACCTACTGCAACAATAGCCAACTTTGATCCTTTTCGTAGAGGTATGCAAAAGCTTACAGTAATATAGATTGGTTATTCTAAGCATCTTTTCTATTGTATGTATTTTAACTGCTAGCTTGATGGTTTGTATAGGTGCTTGTTAGTCCAGAACGTGAACATACTACTCTTGTGGAAGACTGTGCCCTAAATGCCTCCAATAGGAAAATTTTGTAAAATTTCAATTTTGAAATGTGAAACAATGTAAGAAGGCCATAACTGTGTATTGAGACAATTCTATAGTAACTTATTGTAATTAATCGAGCTACAACCGGAGGTTTTCTTCCTGGTTCTTTCCTACCGGTATGCTCGTTTGAACCAGGTTTTGTAATATCTCCTATTTATATATAATAAATTACATTCATTAAGTTCATATATAAATTTGACATCTACTATGCTCTTGTCCACATGAAGAGTGCACCATACATGTTAGACATGTATTGACCCTCTATTGGAGGCCTAAATAGATACTTGTATAAATTCTTCTCATATACTAGATATAGAAAGAGAACCATACCATAAATATAGTTGAGTACACAATACTCTACAAATAGTGTTTTATGTAATGTAAAGTTAAAGACTTTTCCCATTCAAAATATCCTTTTAGATCCTAGCCTAATATTTTTTACAATTCCATTTAGGTTGTAAAACAACTTGTAGGTTTTATCCATTTGTTCTCCATATATTGTATCTTCATCCCTTAATATGAGAGTATGTTGCAAAACAAAATTATATCTAATGTCTTCTCCAAATTAAGAATGTAAATATGTAGTCCTTTTAAAAGAACAATAAAACATGGGACTAATTTCTTCATCAAACCCTTTAAGAAAATTTAATGTGTATAATGCTAAATAACACATATTATATTGTAGATTCCAAAAAATATATCAACTATAAGATATTCTCTCCACTTCATATAATTTGATAATAGAATATCCCTTGATGCTATCTAAATGTATTAGAAAACAAAAATCATTAAAAATTAGGTTATAATATGTATCTTAGTCATCTAGTCAAGGTATTAAATCTACCAAGGCTTCCTAAAGTTAGAGGGAAAGAAGTTTAAACTGCAAGATATAATGTTATTCAAACCTCTTTAACTCTTGTGATTGCACAATAATAAGGTTTGTAGGTGTCAATGATAATAGCATGTGGCATAAACATATTGAAAAGAGTTGATCTCGACATAAGGAATAAAAATTAGATTCTTTATCATACTTAACCTATCACCTTGATGGTAGTTTTTTAGAACATGGTTTTACTATTATTATTATATTGTAATACTATTTAAGATGAAAATTACAATTAAAGATGACATTGTTATAACCTAAAAAAGCTTGATCCAACCTTTTAGCACTTACAATTACAATTACAACACAATCTTGCTACTTTTTAGCACTTTCGACTCGTAAGGGAAATCGTCGGTCCAATGTAGCTTGGAGTGATTCAGAGTATTTGGGTGCAAAAGAGGATCATCCCTAGCATAAATGTACCCATACGGACGTGTTGGAACAGTCCATTTGGTTGTACGAGTTGCGGAATGAAAGTTGCACCACTTTGCAACTTTACACTGCTTGCATCTGGCAACTTTTCCCTCCACTGAAAAGTCATCACCATAGGAAAATGCCTCCGAGATAGAAAAAACCGAGAGAGGTTTTTGTAGATGGTCCCAACAAGATCCCGTAGCCTCCAACGAAGAGTCTGTATGCCCCACGGTCTCCAAGAAATATCCCTTCAAATATTGCTACCTTTTAGCACTTTGGACTCAAGGGAAATTGTTGGTCCAATGTAGCTCGAAGTGATTCAGCATATTTGGGTGCAAAAGAGGACCATCCCTAGCGTAAACATACCCATATGAATGTGTTGGAACTATTCGTTTGGTCGTACGGGTTGTGGAATGAAAGTTGCACCACTTTGCAACTTTACACTGCTTGCATCTGGCAACTTTTCCCTCCACTGAAACGTCATCACCACAGGAAAATTCCTTCGAGATAGCAAAAACTAAGAGAGTTTTTTGTAGATGGTCCCAACACGATCCCATATCCTTCGACGAAGAGTCTGTATGCCCCACAGTCTCTGAGAAATAGCCCTTCAAATATTGTTTACTTTTAGCACTTTGGACTCTTAAGAGAAATTGTCGGTCCAATGTAGCTCGGAGTGATTCGGCGTATTTGGGTGCAAAAGAAAACCATCCCTAGCATAAACGTACCCATACAGATGTGTTGGAATAGTTCGTTTGGTCGTACAAGTTGCAGAATGAAAGTTGCACCACTTTGCAACTTTACACCGCTTGCATCTGGCAACTTTTCCCTCCACTGAAAAGTCATCACCACAGGAAAACACCTTTGAGATAGCAAAAACTGAGAGAGGTTTTTGTAGATGGTCACAATACTATCTTGTAGCCTCTGAGGAAGATTCTATATACCCGACGGTCTCTGAGAAATATCCCTTCAAATATTGCTGCCTTTTAACACTTTGGACTCTTAAGGGAAATCGCCGGTCCAATGTAGCTCAGAGTGATTCGGCGTATTTGGGTGCAAAAGAGGACCATCCCTAGCGTAAACATACCCATATGGATGTGTTGGAACAGTCCATTTGGTTGTATGAGTTGTGGAATGAAAGTTGCACCACTTTGCAACTTTACACTGCTTGCATCTGGCAACTTTTCCCTCCACTGAAAAGTCATCACCAAAGGAAAACGCCTCCGAGATAGCAAAAAATGACAGAGGTTTTTGTTGATGGTCCCAACATGATCCCGTAGCCTCTGACAGAGAGTCTGTATGCCCCACGGTCTCTGAGAAATAGCCCTTCAAATATTGCTTCCTTTTAGCACTTTGGACTCTTAAGGGAAATCGTCGGTCCAATGTAGCTCGAAGTGATTCGGCATATTTGGGTGCAAAAGAGGACCATCCCTAGCATAAATGCAAAATCTTACAATGGATGTTGGAACACTCCGCTTGGTCGCATAAATTATGGAATGAAAGTTGCACCACTTTGCAACTTTACATTGCTTGCATCTGGCAACTTTTCCCTCCACTGAAAAGTAATCACCACAGGAAAATGCCTCCGAGATAGCAAAAAATGAGAGAGGTTTTTGTAGATGGTCCCAACACGACCTCATATCCTCTGATGGAGAGTCTGTATGCGCGACGGTCTCCAAGAAATAGCCCTTCAAATATTGCTGCCTTTTAGCACTTTGGACTCTTAAGGGAAATTGTCGGTCCAATGTAGCTCGGAGTGATTCAGCGTATTTGGGTGCAAAAGAGGACCATCCCTAGCGTAAAAATACCCATATGGATGTGTTGGAATAGTCCATTTGGTCGTACGAGTTGCGGAATGAAAGTTGCACCACTTTGCAACTTTACACTGCTTGCATCTAGCAACTTTTCCCTCCACTGAAAAGTCATCACCACAGGAAAATGCCTCTGAGATAGCAAAAAATGTGAGAGATTTTTGTAGATGGTCCCAACACGATCTCGTAGCCTCCGACGAAGAGTCTGTATACCCAACGGTCTCCGAGAAATAGCCATTCAAATATTGCTGTCTTTTAGCACTTTGGACTCTTAAGGGAAATCGCTAGTCCAATGTAGCTTAGAGTGATTCAGTGTATTTGGGTGCAAAAGAGGACCATCCCTAGTGTAAACGTACCCATACGGACGTGTTAGAATAGTTTGTTTGGTCATACGAGTTGCAGAATGAAAGTTGCACCACTTTGCAACTTTACACTCCTTGCATCTGGCAACTTTTCCCTCCACTAAAAAGTCATCACCACAGGAAAATGCCTCTGAGATAGCAAAAACTGAGAGAGATTTTGTATATGGTCCCAACACGAACCCATAGCCTTCGATAGAGAGTCTGTATGCCCCATGGTCTTCGAGAAATAGCCCTTCAAATATTGCTACCTTTTAGCACTTTGGACTCTTAAGGGAAACTATTGGGCAACAGAGTTAACTTCTTCACAAACTTGGTTTGAAGTAATTTCATTCTTTTTTGTGCATTTGAGAGACATTTTGACTAGAGGTCGGTCTATGAGCCCTATTGTATGATATTACAAAAAGGTATTGTGGACCTATATTAAGCTACCACTCTCAATATCATACAAATTGAACCCTAGAATCAATAGACTTTGTATATCAAGCTACCACAATTCTATTGATGTTAGCAACTTCGTCGATCTCTTCTGGCCATTCTAGCACATCACAGAGCTTGGAAAAGAGTGAAGGAAGTCTGCTAGCAAAGAGGAGAGTAGAGTCCGCTTCAAGAGTAAAACATGGCACTTGCTAAGACTAAGCCCACCCAGCCATACAAAAGTGGCATACAATATAGCCAAGTCCGCTCCAAGGAAATAATCAATGGCTTGGTATAAAGCAAAGTCCACTAGCAATACATAAAGTAATGTCTGCCCTTTTTTCTTGGCACAAACACTCAGCCAAGCCCGCCCATGTTAAGAAAGGGATGTGTCAAACATGATTGAAGTCTGCCACATGTCTTGGCCATGAAACTTGACAAGGTCCACGCTTACCAAAGAGTGACATGGCATAAAAGATGAAATCTTGCCAAATCCGCTTCAAGAGCATAATGAGTGTCCGCACTTAGAAGAATATGAACATGGAAAGTGAATGAGTGAAGTCTTCTTAGCATGTTAAGTCTGAAATGGCAAGAGAAAAGAGGAAGTCTGCTAGCCTTAAAGTGAAATTGAGATCGCCCCTCATTTGTAAAGGGTGGAGACAGTGTATAGAATTGTTGTGATAGACTATTTCTGATAGTAAAAGCTCTTATGCATGATTTGATTTGAACCACTTTTATTGTCAAATAGTGTGCATGGTTGCATAACTTTTCCACCATAGATTGGAGATAGATTAGAATTAGATTACACTTGGAATAAAATTTGCCTAAAGTTAGCCTAAGCTTACTCTGTGGATTCTTAACTTCTGTCTAGATAAATATTGTTCGATTGGAAGGTAGTTATTCATGATATGAAAACCATAAGCACATTTCCTTGAAGATTGCAATGGCTTTGCGTAGTTGGCACGATTCCTGCGTGGAAAAACAAAGTTTGGTTTCGTTTCACCAAGTCAATACCATCTCTTGAATTCTTAGGAAGTAGATTAGAACTTCTGACCCCTTGTCTCCTTTTTTAGTTTGTTTGATTTGCAACCCAAATAAAAGAGCTTCATTGTCCAGACCTTCATTGTGAATTGAAAAAATCAAGCGTAAGTCCCCTTGTGATTACTAGCAAATCACAATGCCCATTGAGCTTACCACAAGTCAAGACTTGACATAAGAAACCTTGGAATCGCCATATGATCTTCTCGCAATCTTAGCATACGAGGTGGTTTTTCAAGAGAGGATAGGGTGTCTCTAGGCATTTTTATTTTGATGTACGAGTGTGTCATAAAACACGCATCAATAGGTTAAAGATAAGGATTTGACAATGCTTTCCCTTAATGGTTTTCCATTGTGTTGGGAGTCCTATATTCAAGGAATTAGTGCAAGGTCCAAACTCCTGAAGTTTGATCATTTGAGGGTCGATTGCATTCATTATGCATCAAGATTGATGGTTAGAGGTGTTGGCCAAAATTATACTAATGAAGAGATTCATGTTCTTGCCGCCCAACCTTCGAAGAAGAAAGGAAGAAGTGGAAAGAAGGGATTCTTCAAGAGGAATCAAGACAAAGGAAATGATGGTGCTCCCCCTTCCAAGAAGAAGCAAGACTTGTCTAAGATTCAATGCTTTAGGTGTGATAAGTTTGGTCACTTTTCCAAACATTGTTCAGATAGACCTAAGCATCAATCCTCCATTGTAGATGTAGATGATGTTTCTCCATAGAAGAATGAATATTTTTTTTGCTCAGCATTGTCAAGCAATGTACCCACTGACACCAACACTTGGCTAATCGACAGTGGTTTTCTTAGAAAGAGGGAGTTGATTATGAAGAAACATTTGCTCATGTTGCTTGTTACACTTATGTCAGAACTATCATTGCCCTTGCTACATCAAGAGGATGGAAGATTCATCAAATGGAGGTGAAGACAACTTTTCTTAATGGCGTGATTGAGGAAGAAGTTTACGTCGAGAAACCTGATGGTTTTGAGGTTCATGGGAAGGAGTCACATATGTGTAAGCTGAAGAAGGCCTTGTATGGTCTTAAGCAGGCTCCTCATGCATGGTACGAAAGGATTGATTGGTACCTGTCTAGTTTGGGCTTCTTGAAGAATGATGCTGATTAATATTGGTACTAATTCATGCTTCTAGGCTGCATATATATATATATATATTATTTTTACATGTTTTCTCTATTGTTCGGCCCCTACACCACAAGTAAATGGTTGCATAGTGTGTGGAATGAGGGGGCCCAGCAGGCCTGTAATTGAAATCTTTTCATCTATCAGCATCTAGTTGTTACTTATGCAATGTGAAGTAATGCTTTGAGTTTGAAATATGTACAATGCATTGTAATCAATAATATGAATAAATTTTTAATTATTAGTAATGTAATGTGAAGTAATTGCATAACTGCTTACGTTGACTTTGTAAAAACTATATTGTAATTGAAATTTTTTCATCTATCAACATCTAGTTGTTACTTATGCAATGTGAAGTAATGCTTTGAGTTTGAAAGATGTGCAATGCAATGTAATCAGCAATATGAATAAACAACATAATATAACCATTCTTTTTATGCTATTGTACATCAAGATATTTAACCATTGCTCACTTGATTAAATTTTCAAAGAGTTTAATTATGCACATGAGGCAATTAAATTTCGATTGTCAACTTCTATATATCAAATTATCCAATAATCAAGTGTATGTCCATATACAAAAAATGGCATCAACGGCAACTCAAACAAAGTTTTACAATATGTGGCATATGCCATCTTGGTGTCTATTCAATATTTACATGCCAAAATGTCTATCTCATCCTAAACTACTGGTGGATCATCAAAATGGAGCCTCTTTGAAGCACTTGTTGCCTCTGAAGGTAGTTGCACAAGAAAAATTCAAATCACAATTGAGATTAGTTATACTATATAATTTAAAATTGAATAATTAACATCAAAATCAATATACATTAAATTATAATTGAACTCTAAAATTGTAATCTTGATTACCTGAAATATCTGTCTCTTCAAAGGGTTAGGAGTCCTAGAATATGCCCCTCTCAAAGAACCGACCAAACCATCTTTTGTAATTTCAATCTATATAGGTGAACAAAAGCATAAAAGTGATCCAAGTTAGCATACAATTGTTAGTAATAGGAACATATAAATACCAAACACAAAATAAAATGAGCACATACTTATTTAGGTTGATCGTTTTCTTTATCTCCTTTAGGTGTTTCGACACCTCCTCCTTGAGGTGCTTCAACACCTACTCCTTCAAGTGTTCCAATACATATTGCTTCAGGCGTTGTGGCACTTGTCAACAAGGACGTATAGCTCATAATTCCCTACACATAAAAATGACAATTACATATGAAACTACCAATCTATGTCGATGTATGTATAATCAATATAAGATCTTAAAATTCTTAATTCAATCATATTTGAGTTCAATTACCTTCCCCTTATCCAACATTGCACTTCCATAATCTGGACAAGGCTGCACCTCGCTCGCACAAGGTATTTCCTACAAGAGGAAAATAAGATAAACGTATAAGTTATTATATAATTTCATTAATGACAATTCAAATGACAAGAAATTATATAATAAATAAATGTAAATGAGTGAGTGCAAAAATATATACTGTGTTCATGTCGAGGCCAAATGAAATGGCCCTCAGCGTGCTATCTGTCACTTGTGTCAGCTCCTCCTCAGACATCAACTATTAAATATACCATGTAAATAAATATTAATACATTATACTATCTCTTATTAATATTCATTTAAAAACAAATGCAAGTTATGAATTCACAACTTAAATTTTACCTGTGTCACTATTCCAATGTCCCCCTCTCTAGCAGGAGAGGACTTTGTATGGTGTGTTCCACTCCCTTGCATCTGATCTATAATGTCCACATCATGGAAGTCATAATCGGAAGTGTCCAAGGGATGCTCAACAGGCTATACAAGAGGACCCAAGCATATCTGGCGGCACATGGAGCAAGTATGTGGTACACAAATATGTGGACCTGACAAGGATGATGCAGCAGCACTCGAGCCATCACCAACATCACTAGAATGTGGCTGAGCTACTACAAAAGCATGTGAAACCAAAAGACCACTCAAAGAGTGAATATCATGGATAGTCTGTGTGGCCGCATCCTACATAATATCTGGATGGTATACTGAAGGTGGCGGAGGAAGGCAAGGGAGGGGAACATATGGACGGGGTATTACTCCAACTACCCCTAGTCTATCCTAGGGCATACCTCCAGCAACGCCCTGGAAGGGTTTAATGTCAAAGTAATTGACATGATGCCCTAACACAAACTCAGCATATAATTTTTTTATAAAGTAAAATGGTATATCACAATTGTTGTTCGGTGGTTTCAAAAAAACCATAAACCAATGATCCCAAAAGTTTTCTACAATGTCTCTATGAGTGTACCATTTTATAGAAAGTTTTATTTTATTAACATTAACCGAAAAACCAGTGCCGGGGTTAACAAATAAAGAGGCTATTTGGGCTTTGGTTATTCCAAGATCTTTCACATCATCATAGGACAATCCACATGCATAATATTCTCTCATGTCTTCTCGCCACAAATGAAAGGCATTATGTTGCAAGGAGAGGGTTTCTATGTTTTTAATTATTTCTTTCATTGTGTTTGACATCTCAAATAATTGAGGGACTCTCGTATAAACTTCATAAATTCCCCTTAATTGTTGTAATTTTTCACAAATTAATTCTTCAATTGATGGCTGTGGAGGTGGTGGAGGTGGTGGAGCATTTGGAATTTATGCATTTTTATTGTCAGCAGCCATAATGCCTAATTAAAGTTAAAAAAAAATTAATCTAATTAAAATTAGACAATATAAATGAAAATATTATAAAAATACCCTAGTTTTTTTTAAAAATCCAACAAAAACCCTAGTTTTTAACAAAAATCTATAAAAATCTATAATTTTTAATCCAAATACATAAAAAACACTATTTTTAAATGAAAATCCATTACAAACATTCAATTTTCATCAAAATCCATTACAAACATTCAATTTTCATCAAAATCCATACTAAACTCAATTTTTTCATAAAAAATCTATCAAAAATCCTATTTTGAAATTTTTTATAAAAAATTAACTAAAATTACACAAATCTAATTGAAAATTTGATTAGAGCAAAGAAAAACCAAGAATCTAACCTTTTGAAGATGGATTTGCGCGAAATCAGATATCTGATTTATGGAATGAAGTTTTCATTGTGCACCCATGGTTTAGCAAATGTGAAATGAGTTTTAATCAGGCCAAAATGAAAATATATATGTGTGTCACAAATCGGATATAAGATATGGATTGGATATCTGATTTGGAAATCTATGTTTGGGCTTTGCTTTGGTAGTGTGTACTGACACCCAAGCCACATAAAGTCAACTCGGCATTTTCACATTTTTGAGTCGATGAAACACGTAATTTTTTCTCCATTGCCACTTTTTGGCATACAATGATCCTGCACATACCCAAATACCGTAGCCAAACTAGATAACCCACAAAATGTGCCACCTCTTACTGCCTGTTAAGAAATTAAAAGAGGCCCCATCAAATCTATTGATGTTGAAGTACTTGGCCCTACTCACTTTCATCATCGAAACAATTTTTTGTTTTCCCATACATGATATCATAATTAATTAAATCCTTTACGTCAGTGCCAAGATCAGTGAGGTTCTACCATGTGACCAACTCTAATTGTTTAACCCCTTCATTAGCAAAGAAATCAGCCACACTGTTTGCTTCCCTAAACACATGAGTAATTTTAATTTTATCAAAATTAGGTAAGAGGGACTTAGCCTCTTCTATCCAACTCTTGATAGACCATGATGGAGGGGCCTTCCCTACGAGGCAATCAATAATGTTTTTAGAGTCTCGTTCAAGCCATAAGTATTTAATATTCCTACTAATAGCCAAGTTAATCACATGAAAAGCTCCAATAGCTTCAGCCACGTGATTAGTTTGAGATCCAATGGGAATAGCCACCGTCACTAAAAAATTACCATTAAAATCCCTAATCACACCACCACTTCTAGCCAACCCTGAGTTTCCCTTAGCTGCACCATCGAAATTAGCTTTAGACCAGCCACATGGAGGAAAACTCCAGCACACCCCTATCCAGTCTTTTCTAGTAGGTTTAGAGGACCTGGACACATCATTTTTAATCTTCCACTCCTTGGCTATCTTCAAATCATATGGAGTACAAACCACTACTTTTTTATTCTCTTGTTGAGGAATGATATTATAGTTTTCAACAATTAACCTAATGTTTTTTCAAATACATTATTCTTCGACATTTCCTTTTCTCTAAAGAGTTTATTATTCTATTCTTTCCACATACCCCATGCTATATAGGGGAAAGTGAAAGCCCATAATCTTCGAATAGATAGATTCAAAGAGGGAAATTTCCATTGACAGAAGAAGTTTTCAATAGTATATGGAAACACCCATGATATATTCCAGAGAGTCATAAACTTACTCTATATGGCAGCAGTAAACAAATAGTGGAGAAACAAGTGATTTGTAGACTCTACCTCATGCTTACATAGATAGAATCTATTAGGTATTTGGAATCCTTGCTTATAGAGATTGTCAACTGTGAGCACTTTGTTTTGAAGAAGGATATAAAGCAAGATATTGACTTTAGGAGTCAAATGTTTAATCCATGCTCTGGCCCAAAAGGGAGTGGAGGATTGAGAAAAGGACAACAGAGAAACAACCGAAGAAACTGAGAAATTTCCCAAAGGGTTATCTGTCTAGACTAAGATGTCATCTTGCTGATTTGAACCCATCCTAATAGCCAACAGAGATGAGTGGATCGAAGCAAGCTCTGGGCTAAGCTGGCATAAGTCCACCTAGCTCCCATCATGCTAATAGTCCTTAACTTGAGTTCCAAAAGTCCTTTTACAAATATTATCCCAAATTTTAAATCTCTCATTGTTAATAAGGGGATCCCTTAGCAACCATCTATCCTCCCAAAACTTAGCTTGATTTCCACTTCTTATATTCCATCCAACACCCAAATCCATAATCTTTCTCCCAATAATCATGTCATTTTATCATGTTGATCCACGGGGAAAAGATGGAGAGTCCAGAAGAGCCTTAAGAGATCCACAATTAGCCATATATTTACTTTTTAAAATGTCTTTCCATTCCCCATTAGACGAGAAGGATCTCCATATTTTCTTAGCAAGAAGCGTTTTATTCAACATTCTAATCTTTCTTAGACCCAAACCACCCATCTTCTTTGGCCTATAGACAAGATCATGTCCAATAAGAGGCATTCTCTTTATTTCTTCAACCCCTGACCAAAGAAATATTTTTTGGATTTTTTCAATAGCATCAACATATTTAGCGAGAATTTTCAAAAGACTTAGGGCATAAATCAGAAGATTCTGAAGAGAGGTTTTAAGAAGCTATATTTTTCCTGCTTGAATAAGAAGGGATCCTTTCCATCTAGCAAGATTTTTTCTAAACCTATCCACCAGCGAACACTAGAAGGACTCAAGAGGTTTAAGGCCTAAAGGAAGACCAAGGTAAATGGAAGGTAAGGAGTCCACTCTAGAACCCAAAATTCTTTCTATCTTGACCTTTCTATGATCAAGAGTATTGAAAAAGAAAAAAGAACTTTTCAATCTATTAACTAACTCACCAGAAGGTCTCTCATACTCATCCAAAATTATTTTCAGATTCTTAGCTTCAATCATTGTGGACCTCCCCATCAACATAGTATCATCACCAAATTGTTGATGAGAGAAAATCAGATTACTAGAAGAGGGCCTTAGACCCACCAAAGAACCCTGGTCAATCAATCTTTTCAAATTATTCCCAAGACATTCAACCATAATAGTGAACAAAATAGGGGAGATAGGATCTCCATGTCTTAAACCTCTCAAATTCTAGAAAAAATGAGGGGGATCCATTCACCATAATAGATATGGACGCAATAGAAACAAGTTGCTCAACCATCTGAAGAACTTTGATACTAAATCCAAAATTTCTCATGATCTTAAGCAAGAATTTCCATTCCACATGGTCATAGGATTTTGCAATATCCAGATTTAAAAGAAAAACTTCAATTTTGGATTCCACAAGGGAGTGGATATTCTCATGGACAATAACAATAGAGTCAAGGATCTGTTGACTAGGGATACAACTATTTTGCTAGGGAGAGGTCAGTGAGGGCAGGAATAAGAGAATTATCTATGTCAAAACCTTAGAGATGATTTTATAGAAAGAATTACAGAGGCTTATGGGCCTAAAGGCTTCAAATTTGACCCCTACAGGTTTATTGGAGATAAGGACCAAGAAAGTAGCATTTATTTCCTTAAGGAGACTTTGTGACCAAAGAACTTTTTGACTGCATTTACAACCTCCTCTTCAAAAATCTCCCAAAACCATTGAAAGAAGAGAATGGGAAAACCATCGGGGCCAGGGGCCTTATTCCCCTCAAAGGAAAAAATAGCTTTTTTAATTTATTCCCTTGAAGGAATAGCAGCTAACATGGTATTGTCTTCTGGTCACACCCACAAAAGGGTATAAAAATCATGGCAAATCCTAACCTGGGAATTGGACATTCCAGAAGGTGACTAATATCTTCTTATGGTCATTCATTTACTTGTCAAACCAGGGAACGTATACTCGAAATGGAGCGACACTGTATGTGCACTAAGAACCAATTTCGGTCATGATTTACCAAAAATAAATACATGAAAGGAATTCTACTTAAGCTACAGAAATATAATGCAACTCCTTCTTAACTCAAGCGTAACTTAATCAAAGCAGAAATCATGACAACTATTACTAAGGAACAAACTAGGAATTGGCCTTATGCTACAGGAACAATATAAGACTGAGTTTGTGCAAAAACTTCCAAGAATGAAATCTAACTTATAATCAACAAGAAATAAACAACTAACTAACTACAGATACTCACTAAATGGGCCCCCTTAGCAAGCATCAACTATCTTATGCAAGAATTGAATTCATAACTTCATAATCTTTTATTCATAAAACTTAGAATGGTGTACATTGTTTTGCTTATATGGAAACTAACACAAAACTCTGATTTTCATTATAATACTAAATCTTACATACTATGCTTGCTCACTCACGCAAGAGGAACACTTATTTATATCAGAAAAGCAACTAACTAACTATCTAACAGAGAAAGACGTGGACATCAATGTATCCTAAAACCGAGGAACAGACTTCATAAATGAAAGCATATCCCTTCAACACGATTCAGAGAGAATTTAGCATTCCACTCTTCCTAGATTAATGAAAATTTAGATTTCTTCGCAATGACCTAGACATAGTGTCTTCACCGGAATAACTTCCTCGACACCGTGCTGCAAATGGACTTTACTGCAAGGCCAAAGTCTGTTGCATTTGACTTGATCGTGCTCCCTTCAACAACCTACGATGCACAAGGTGACAGAAGCAAAAGAAAGCATGCATGGAAAACACACAATATACATTCATTAATCACACATTAATCTATTTCATCATTCAAAAATTGTATGCATAATATCAGTCATTTGGGAAGTCAAACAGGGTAATTAATGAGACACATAGAGATATTAAGCTACAGGAATAGAGGAATGTGTAGCTACAAGACACTACCCAGTTTCAAATAAAAATTCTTTAATCAAAGAGTTAAACAACCATTTAGCAACAAGAGTAAGGGTTTTTAAAATACATCATAATATTTAAATTATGAGCTATTTTCAGGCTCATCATCTACCCCCTACTTAACCTAATGATGGTCCACTAGCATTAAGTTTCCTAGTTGTCTTTCTAAGATCAGTAGATGTGTCATGTCCCTGCCATGAAGTTCCAAACTTGTAATAGAAACATCTAAAATTTTGCCATCTTTCATATCTGCAGGCTTCTATCTCCTTATTAACATCTGTAGCTCGATAAGGATAAAGTGGCCACATTAAAACTGGAGGTCGAAATGTTATTGGCAACCATAACTCAAACCACTTCTGAAGACCAAGCTGTATGTACTTTTTTGTCCTTCCAAGAGTTGTTTTAAAATTCAGGAGGCTATGTGGTACAAATTTTCTCAACCTAATAGTTAATTTCTCCCATCTCTTTTCAATTTTGGAAGAGGCAAGCTTCCAAAATAGATATGGTTGGCCTTTGAATTCTTCATACACTTGTTTTCTAATATCAAATATTTTTATTCTTTGTGTTTGATCATTGAACCCATATGCAACAGTGAGCCAAATTTTTAGCATTGTGTAAGGATCTGAGCTTTCAGGTCGTAGTGGAATCGGATCATCCCTTTCAACTTTGAATTCTTCATACACTTTTTTTCTAATATCAAATATTTTTATTCTTTGTGTTTGATCATTGAACCCATATGCAACAGTGAGCCAAATTTTCAGCATTGTGTAAGGATCTGAGCTTTCAGGTCGTAGTGGAATCGGATCATCCCTTTCAACTTCTTCATAGGCCTCCAATTGTCTGCCATAATTAGTTTCATTTGCTTCCCAAGACATGAGTGACCTTAAATGAATATCACCAATATAAAGAAGTGGATTCCACTATGTTTCATAGTGAATTATCAACCCATGCAAATAAAATTCACACAAAGAATTCTTTAGCCAATTAGGGGCTACTTGGTATGCATCATAAAATTCTTTGGCTGTATGAATAACAAGATATAAATTCCTTGAAATTCTCATTAACTGAAACCAAAGGAATTGTTCATTAAGGCATAGGGCATAAACCCTAGGTGGTGGTCTACATTCCACAATTTTATCAGTTATTTTCATCATTTCGTCCATTTACTCTTTTAGATCCCGGATTTCATGTTTCTGCCTTTCAATTTCTCTTTTTAATTGCTTCTTCTCTTCCTCCCAAAGACTTTTTTGCATTTCAGTCTTGGCTAAGTGGCAGAAACTCAAGGTTTGAAATGTGACCGGCCTCCATGTGGTCTCAAGGTATTCCAAAAATTGAATCAAAAATGTCTTTTTATAAACAACCATTGCCTGACAAGTTGCAGGGGGTAATGGGGTGTCATTGGACACTTCTAATTGTTCAGGCTATTCTTCCTCTTGCTGTAGGATAAATTCATGTTGTTGGGCAGAAGGAGATTGTTTTTCCTCTAAAATTTTCCTAGTTGCCTTAGCCAAGTCATCAAGACTTGGCATTCCCATTTCATAATGTTGTGCTTCCTCAACTTCCATTGTCTCAATTTTCACTTCCTCGAGAATAATAAATGGAATTTGTGCAACATTATCAGATACATCCTAAGAAACATCATGACTGACTTCCTTAGATTCCTCAAAAATTATTATAATTTTAGGTTGAGCAAAGGTTCAGGAGACTTTTCGTTGTTTTCTTACTGAAACCCTTTTTGGCAATGTTGCAACTGTAGGAGGAATTCTTGTGGCTTTTCTTTTTCTAACTTACCTAAAAGATTCAAACTCAACATAAGAAGATGATGGTGAACTTGTAATGGGAACAGGTATTGTTGCAAGAAGAATTGCTACAGGAGAAGGTGTTGCAGGAAAGGAACCTTTTTGTTTATCAGGATCAGACTCTGGGGTTTGTTCTACCCTAGATGACTCTCCTACCTTCATTTTTCCTTTTTCTCTTCTACTAGCAAACCTGGTTTGTACTCGGGTAAAGGGCTCTAGCATGGAGGTTACAGGACCATGTGCTATAGGAGCAGATGATTCTTACTTTTCTTCCCTACTTGAAGATTCTACTCTTTGTTTCTTTTTCTTGCATTGTGCAGGGAGTGCTCTAGGAGGCTCTGGAAGTTGCAGACCCTTTTGGGAAACAAATTCTTTCCAAGAAAGGGGTGATACATCCCTCAGGGAACGATCAATCAAAATTTTAATGAGGGCATGATGGGCAATAGAGTTGTCCTTACCCCTCTAGGTTTCATGGGCACTTTGTTTCAAAAGATTTAACAGGAAATTTGGGACATTAACAGCCAAACCATGCCTCATATGACTCAATAATTTAAAATGGTAGGAATGTAAATAGGAGAAGTGTCCATTGCAAGTCAAGTACCTGATTATGAATGCAGCATATTCTAAATATGGAAAGGGAAGCGACACTCATTTGCATCCTTGTTTAGAGACCTCCAAGGGTCCATCAGTTGGTAGAGTAAATTTTTCCCTAGCAGAGACATCTGCAGAGAAATTTTCTCCTACTGCTGGAAGCCCAGTTACTTCTACAATTTTTTCTTTAGTTATATCCACTGTTAGACCCCACACTGAAGCTTCCCCTTATGAAAGAGTTCTTAAAAATTCACCAGCAACTTCCTCATTGAAAGAATCTAACCTCAAAAAATAGTTTAACCAACCACAATTACTAAATGCCTGAACTGTTTGAGGAGTCTGTGTCAAGAGTTTATGAGCTATAGGCTCATGTCTTACCAATTGACAACCCATATTCATAAATTACCTCTGCTGAGATTCCAAAAACTCAAACCTTTTTTGAAAATTCAAAAGAAAATTCTTTTTCTTTGCTTCTTTTTGCTTCTTTCTGCCTTGCCGTCACTTTTCTCTTCTTTTCCAAGAATGACTCGAAAGTTAATTGCATGTAATGATTATTAGGAACTACTCATATCAAGCAGTTAATATTGTTTAAGATAAAACACACAACCATATTTGGAAAGTACAAGAAGAAATAAAAATATCTTATTAGTTGTGACAGCGACATAAGAAAAGGTTTGAAATGGATTATCTCGCCCCCTACTTAAAAGGTGACATGTGTCCACACATGTGCTTAAGGATAGGCAAAGAATGGGTGATAAAGACTGATATGTACATAGCAGTTGTTGAATAAATGACATAAATAAATAATGTGATTAACAAAAGATACCGCGTACCTTTTAATTAATGCTCATACGTACTAGGAAAGATCACAACGCACCATGAAATGACGGCTGGAATAGAAACCATGAATGAGGGCGGTATGACAGGATGGATGATGTGGAAGAAAAGAGAATGAATGGCAGTGGTGGATGAAAAATGGAGAAAGTGGCTCCCTTAAAAAGGAAACCTTTATTATGAGCATGCAACGTGGAATTTTAAAGAGATGCTACAGGATAAAGGTTGAAGCCTTCTACTGCAAGAAGATCAATGGTCACATCTGAATCAAACTGCTTCATAAATTCTTCTTTAGACGCTGGCTTATGATATAACCAAAGACGGTGTCCATTAACCAGTAGTTTGAATCAGACTGGATCTATTGCAGTTAACTGAAATGAACCATTATAAAACACATTCTCTATTTCATAAGGACCAAGCCATCTTGTGGTGAGTTTACCTTGATTTTCCTTATACCTGGAGTCGTAGAGCAACACCCAATCACCGGTAGAGAATTGTTTAGTTCTGATATGGTGGTCATGCCATTTTTGTTTTGCTACTAGATAGCTTATGTATGCTGCAGGGTAGCTTTCCTCATCTCGTCCAATGCATTCAGCTGTAGGAGGCATTCCTTTTGAGCTTCTGAAATATCAATGTGAAGCTGGAGAGCAATCCTTAAGGTTTTATGTTCAAACTCTATTGGCAACATGGCAGTTTTTCCAGAGTAACTCAAAAGGAGTAACCCTATAGTTGTTTTCCATGTTTTATTATAGGCCCAGATTGCTTCAAGAAGGTGACTACTCTAATCCTTCTTGTGTAATTGTACTGTCTTAGTAAGGATTTCCTCAATTTCTCTATTGGTAACCTCTGCCTGACCATTGGCTTGAGGGTGATAGGGGCTAGACTTTCTATGCCTGATCTTGTAATCATTCATCAAGGAAGTGATTAAATTTGATGTAAATTGAGCTCCTTGATCAGTAGCAAGTTCCCTTGGGACCCCAAACCGAGTAAAAATCTGCTCATACAGGAACTCAACAACTTTATTGTCACGAACATGTGTCATTTCTTTCACTTCCACCCACTTGGTGACATAATCAATACACACCAAAATGTATGATTTCCCATTGGATGGACGATCAATAGGCCCAAAAAAATCCATGCCCCACTTGTCAAAGGGACTGACTACCACTTGAGGATATAGGGGCATTTCATCAAACCTTGTTGGTCTCCCCATGCGTTGACATCTGTCACATTTTTTGGTGTAGGCTGCAACATCTTTATGGAGTGTAGGTCAATAGTATCTAGTAGCAAGCACATTCATAGATGTTCTCTTGGCTGCAAAGTGCCCACCACATGGCTCATCATGAAAAGCATGCAGAATGTCATAGGTCTCATCTTCCCTAACACATCTTCTCATGACTTGGTCAGGCCCTGTGTAAAATAAACAATCTGCAATCCATGAAAAGTTAAAACTTTTCTCTACTAACAATTGCCTTTTCTTTGGTGAGAAGTGGGCTAGGATCTTTTTAGCTGCTAAATAATTTGCAATATCTGCATACCATGGTGTTTGAGCAGCAATAGAAAATAGATGTTCATCAGGAAAGCTATCATCAATTACCTCAGGGGCGGCAAGTGTAGTTAGTTGAAGTCTTGACAAGAAATTAGCCACCACATTAGCTCGACCTGGCTAATCAATAACTGTGATGTCAAATTCCTGCAACAATAGGAGCCATATTTCCAATCTGCTAGATATGGCAGGCTTATTCATGAGGTACCTAATTGCTACATGATCTGTGTGGACAAATATTTGGTTACCAGTGACATAATGTAGAAACTTGTTCAAGGCATACACAACTGCAAACAATTCTTTCTTTGTGACAGTATAGTTTAATTCAGGGCCGTAAATATTTTTGCTAATGAAATATATGGCATGCTCAATGGAATTATCTTTATGTCCTAAGACTACCTCTATGGCATGATCAGAAGCATCTATGTGTATATGAAAAGGAAAACTCCACTTTGTTCCTTGAAGAATAGGTGCCTGAGTAAGTAAGTTCTTAAGCTATAGGAAAGATTTGTCATAGGCCTCGGTCCAGTTAAATTCAGAATCCTTAGTCAATAAGGCATATAATGGACTGACTATTTTGCTAATTTTTTTGATAAATCTTCTATAATATCCAGCATGTCCTATAAAGCTTCTAACATCGTTTTGTTTCATAGGTATTTGCAAAGTTATAATAACTTCTATTTTTGCAGAATCAACTTGAATTCCTGCTTGAGAGATATGATGGCCTAAAACAATTCCTTCTTGCATCATCATAAAGCATTTCTCACTATTAAAAGATAAATTTTGCTCCTGATATATTTTTAATAATTTTTCCAAGTTTTCTAATGCTTCTTCATAAGTAACTCCATAAGTGGTGAAGTCATCCATGTAGATTTCCATAGAATCATGAGAAATATCAGCAAAAATATTGATCACTGCCCTTTGAAATGTTACAGGTGCATTACACAGTCCAAAAGGTAAGGCGGAGTAGGGAAAACTGCCCCAAGGACTGGTAAAAGTTGTTTTGTCTTGATCCTTAGATGCAATTCTAATTTGATTATACCCGTGCTGTATCCATCCAAAAAGTAGAAATACTTTTACCAGACAATTAGTTTAGTACTTAGTCAACAAATGGGAATGGAAAATGATCCTTTTTAATTGATCTATTCAGTTCCCTGTAGTCTACACAAACTCTCCATTTTCCAACTTTTCTAGGAACAATCACCAATGGAGATACCCATTTATTGTCTGAAATGGGGTAGATGAAACCAACATCAAGCAATTTCTGGAGCTCTATTTTAACTATTTCCCTAAGTGTTGGATTTATCATTCTTTGAGGCTGCCTAATAGGTGAACAATATTCCTTAATGTAGATCCCATGAGTACAGAGTTGAGGATCTATTCCCTTCATATCCCCATAGTCCCATGAATTTTTCTTTTGTTTTCTTGCAACATTGTGACTAGGGTAGCTTGTTGAGATTGAGGCAACTTATTATTGATGTTCAGACAATGACCTAGAGACACTTCTACTTGCTTGGTAAGATCATTCATGGAGGTTGTTGATAAAGGTGGTGTTTGTAGTTCATATGGAAGAAAATTGTGATAAACTATAGGAGATTGAGGTTGCAAGCTATCATAATTCAATTGTTACAGGAAACACTGCTGAGTTCAGCTATCTGGAACAGACGAGCTATTTAAATCAGAGTTGCACTACAAAATATGTAAAAGTAGGCCATCCTCACTCTGAAGCTGTAAAAAGATATTAGTTTGCAACATCATTAGCTAAGCCAATGAATTGACTTCTTCAGTTTCCTCTCCTAAGTCTGGCCAAATTGGTTGAGACAAGTCTGACTGAGGCTGGGTAGGTGGATATAAAGCAAATTTCTTTCTTGACTGACCATCAGAAATTGTCATATCTCTTGAACAGAACCCTATAAGGCATCAGCTATGGCTAACCATGGTCTACCTAGGATGACAGGATATCCTCCCAAAGTTTCCTTAGTGGAAAATATGGTGAAATCTACTGGATATTCCCAAGACTCAAGAATGACAATAACATTTTCTACCACTCCATCAGGTTTTACTGTGGAACTATTAGCAAGTTGTAGGACTGTAGGTGTAGAACGAATGGTTAGGATATTCAAATACTCCATAGTATGCTTGGTCATTACATTGATGGCTGCACCAAGGTCAATCAAAATATTCTTTACTATTTGGCCATTAATATTTATTTGTACCACAGGACTCCCAGGGTCAATATATTTTGGAATGACTACCTTCCCTAACATAATATCTTCCAACTGTCCTAGAACATGGATAGTTTAGGGATCCTTTTTTTTTCTTTCTGGTTTCTTTAAATAGACTTCCTTAATGACTTTTCCATAAATTGCGACATCTTTAATGGCTTGAAAAAAAGTAATTTAAATGTGTACATTCTTCAGCTGATCCAAAATATCAAAGGTAGGTTCTTCCATAGACTTGGATGTAGTAATTTGCAACCTCTGTGGAAAAGGTGGTGTGGCTTGATGCTACAGGACACATTCCTTAGAGACAATATCTGATATAGGTATATGTTCTGCAAGATTGGTAGGTTGTTTAGAGGAAAAATCTTGAATCTCTATAATTACAGGTGGCTATGGAGCAAGGAGAGTGGTTCCAGACCTAAGATGGATATCATGAATATTCAGGGCATAAGCTGGATATTGATTGGCTTTTGTAAAATACATAGGTTGTTGTTGTTTCTACTTGTTATTATTAGGATTTGGTAATGGTTGAGCAGGCATAGGGGTTTGTTTTGGAGGGCCAGTATTTGCTATAGGTGCTGCAGGAGGTGGCATGAGAGCTAGAGGTTGAGGCTGCTGAGGCTGCAGGGACCCAGAGGATTGGTTTTTCCATTGTTGTGGACCTCTCCATTGAGGATTCTGCTACCAGTTACCTAAGGGTGGAGTCCATTGTCCTTGTGTCTTCTGCCAACCTCCTTAAGGAGATTTCCATTGAGGACTCTGATAGCTAGGCTAGTGTGGTTGAGAAGTATTCCAAGGTGGTGATGGGCCATATGTAGGTTGCCATTGGTTATTGTAATTAGAATAAGGATTACCAAAAGTCAAAGGGTCTTGAGGCATACCTTGTCTTTGAGCCCATGGTCGCCTTTGTGCAATGAAGAATATTTGGTCATCATCACTCTCTACCATCTTAAAATCAGTAGGTAATTGCTTAGCCTCCAGATTAGCCACCATCTTACATCTATAGTCACATTTCTTCTCTCTACAATGTGGACAGAACTCAACCAACATTGCCTCAGCTTCCTCATGTTTCTTCTGAGTTTGCATAGTATCCAACTATGTAGCCATATGTTTATGATATCTTGCTTGAAATCAGATAGCATATTTGTGATCTCCATCTGTGAAACTCCATTAGTACAAGACTTTCCCACTGTGGCTTGATGACCTCTACCCTTCTTAGTATTTTCTCAAGAGTAGTTGAGACATATTTTCCTCATATCATCCCAAGGCAATTGGGTTATATCTCCTCCTCCCATCAGGTCCAGGGCATCTATACATGTGTCACTGATTCCCCTTAGGAAAAGTAGTTTTTGAGATTCTTCATTGAGAGTATGGTTTGAATTATTTTTTAGAGAAAACAAGAATCTTGAGATATAGTCTTCCAGGCTTTTATCCTCCTTTTGTTGAATTCTAAATATATCATCCCCCTTAGTACTACTCTTACAATATTCCTTGTATTTCTCAATAAATTTTCTTTGCATGGCTGTCCAACTATCAACAACACCCCTTCCCAAACTCATGACCCATCTAAGAGCTCCTTCTTTCAAAGTAGCAGGAAACAACTTCATCCTGTGAGCATTTGAAGTGTAATCATAATTGTGACAGAGGATGTCAAACTCAAACAAGAAAATGTCTGGGTCCTCTCTAACTAGTCCATAGAACTTGGGAAGTGATGAAGAAGGAATATTTTTAAGGTTATCATTATCTTGCTGAGCAACGATGGGAAATTCAAAAGCAGGAGGTCGATTAGGTGGATTTTGTGCCATATTTGTTTGATGGAGTATCAAAGAAAATGGATTTTTTTTAGGTTCTTTGTCAGCTGGGTCAAATGGAAATTCAACAAACAAGTTTTCAACAAATGGATTAATATCTTGGTCTCCTCCTTCCTCAAATATATTATAAGCTCGTTCAGGATTGTTATCAATGAATGGAAGGTCAGGGAGGAATCTTCCTAGAGCGTCTCTTCTTCTATGCATGCAATAGAATGAATGGTGAATTGAAGGAATTTTGAAAATGCTTGAATAATAGACTAAACTACTGCTACCAATGACTATGACAGGTTCTTAGCTTGACACCATCCCCGACAACAGTGCAAAAAATGGTCATGCCCACAAAAGGATATAAAAATCAGAAGTCCTAACCTGGGAATTGGACATTCCAGCAGGTGACTAATATCTTCTTATGGTTGTTCATTTACTTGTCAAACCAGGGAACATATACTTGAAATGGAGCGGCACTATATGTGCACTAAGAACCAGTTTCAATCATGATTTACCATAAATAAACATAGGGATGGATTCTCAATGCTGCAGGAACAATATAAGACTGAGTTTACGTAGAAACTTCCAAGAATGAAATCTAACTTATAATCAACAGGAAATAAACAACTAACTCACTACAAATACTCACGAAGTGGGCCCCCTTAGCAAGCATCGACTATCTTATGCAAGAATTGAACTCAGAACTTCATCAGCTTTTATTCATAAAACTTAGAATGGTATACATTGTTCTGCTTATATGGAAACTAACACAAAACTCTGATTCTCATTATAATACTAACTCTTACATACTATGTTTTCTCACTCACGCGGGAGGAACACTTATTTATATCAGAAAAGCAACTAACTAACTATCTAACAAAGAAAGACGTGGACATCAATGTATCCTGAAACCAAGGAACAGACTTTATAAATGAAAGCATGTCTGTTCAACATGATTTAGAGAGAATTTAGCATTCCACTCTTCCCAGATTAATGAACATTGAGATTTCTTCCGAACTACCGGGACAAAGAGTCTTCACTGGAACAACTTCCTCGACACCATGCTGCAAATGGACTTTACTGCAAGGTCGAAGTCTACTACGCTTGACTCGATCACGCTCCCTTCAACAACTTGCGATGCACAAGGTGATAGAAGTGAAAGAAAACATGCATGGAAAACACATGATATGCATTCATTAATCACACATTAAATCTATCTCATCATTCAAAAACTGTATGCATAATATCAATCATTTGGGAAGTCAAACAGGGTAATTAATGAGACACACAGAGATATTAAGCTGCAGGAATAAAGGAATGCATAGCTACAAGACACTACCCAATTTCAGATAAAAATTCTTTAATCAAAGAGTTAAACAACCATTTAGCAACAGGATTAATATTTTTTAAAATACATCATAATATTTAAATTATGAGCATATTTCAGGCTCATCATCTTCCTCCTTGATTAAATTAGGGATGGCCTCTAAGAGGTAATCTTTCTCTTCAATGTTATTTCCTCCATTAGCTAAGAGGAGGTTACTAAAGAAAAGGACATATTTTCTTCTAATATCATCCTCCTCGAACTGAATGCCATTACTTTCAATGTAAGAGATTCTACTAGCAGCCCTGTGTTTTGATGCAGACAAATGAAAATATCTAGTGTTTTTATCCCTAGCTAATAGCCAAAGAGCTCTAGATCTTTGTCTCCAAAATTCCTCCTCTCTAGCTATGACTTCATGCATTTTGACAAGCACCTCATTTTATTTTTCCTTGTAATCATCAATATATTCTTCCCTCTGGATTTTATCCTAAATCTCCACCAGCTCCATTTGAAGCTTGGATTTGATTCCAAAGATGTTGCCAAAGGTCTCTTTTTTCTATTTTCTTATTTTACATTTAACTTCCCTTAATTTGTTATCCACTCTGAGCATGGCGGTCCTTGAAACATCAATATTCCATGAGTTCCTTATTTCCTCAAACATATACGGATGGAAGAGCCACATTCTTTCAAATCTAAAGGAAAATTTCTTCTTCCCCTTAACCAGATCCGCCACAAAACTTATAGGAAAGTGATTAGAACCCACCCTAGATAGAGCTTTTAGGGAATAAAAATAATTAAAGAACCATTTATAAGAAATGAATGTTCTATCGGGCGGGGGCCCTAGCTTGGTTGGCTAAGTAATTCTGTTGCGGCTCTGCTGGTCACAAGTTCTAGTCTCCCCCCCGTCCCGTGGTACCGGAGGGCGTGTCGCGCCAGCGCCGCCGGTCATGTTAAAAAGTTTACTAGGCGCACTGCAGTTTATAGGGGGTCGTGCTACCCGATTCCTGCAGTCTAAAAAAAAAAAAAAGAAAAAGAAATGAACGTTCTATCTAACCTTACTTGGATCAAGTCCATACTAGTTCTTTGATTTGACCAAGTAATGGCAGCTCCATGCAAATCCAAATCAATTAGCACCTAGTTGTTAATAAAATCTAGAAGATCCATTCTGCTTTCCAAGTTAGCCTGAGAACCTTTGAACTTCTCATCATCTTGAAGAGGCATATTATAGTCTCCCATAACCACCCAAGAATCATTGTTAAAAATCTTATGAAAGGTAGCAAGCTCCTTCCAAAACAACCGTCTAGCACCTATCCCATTAGAGGCATAGATGTTAGACTGAATCTAGCAAAAATTGGCCCTTATATGGGTAAATATTGTGGCCACATGATTGTAGATTTCCAGTAAGGGTTCTCCTTTAATGAGATTCGGGTTCCAAAATGTTACAATACCTGCAGAGGCACCAGCTGAATTATTTCCATGGACACCACAAAATTGAAACATCTTGATCTTTTCCACCTTCTACTTAGGCATTTAGGATTCTTGAACAAGTAATATGCCTGGTCTGTGGTCCCTGAAAAAATTGTGCAACACGTCTTTCTTATGGGGGCTATTTAGTCCCCTTATATTCTAAGAGATGATCATCATATCTTACCAAGGGATTGGAGAATCTCTGGGATGGTCTTCTGAACACCATCGACAATATCCTAAAAACTAACATGCTTCCTCAACCACTTTTCTGATCTTCTTCCTTGGTTTCTCTTACTAGCTCCACAATTTTCCTTAGCTCTAGTTCTGGTGGACACTCCACTTGGAGTATTTTGCTGTTTGTTTATCTTCTTTTTCTTCTTGGACAAAGAGTTGGATTCATCTCTATCTGTTTCTTCCTAGATTTCCACCTCTCTAACCAAGTCCCATATCTTGTCAGACATCCTCCATTCATCCAAGGGGAGGGTATCCATTAATCCATTGTTGCACTGGGATGAATTTTCACTTGAGAACTCTTGAATCCGACTCAAGTCCTCAAAGGTATCCTTGACAAAATCCGAGGAGATAGCATTTCTCAGATTTAGAAAAGAGTCCCAACTAGAGGGGAGATCTCATCTAGAGGCAAACAAAGGAGAAAAACCAAAATCCAACGTTAAACCTTGAATAGGGATATCATCCAAGCCTGTTCCCCCCAACTCCTTGATTTTAGGCTCTGAAACAGGGTTGCTAGAGTAGTCTTGATTCAACAAACCATTTCTAGTTTCACCCATAACATGCTCTCCATCCTCCTTTATTCTAGATATATTATCATCCTCATTTTGTTGTGGAACCTGGATAACTAGATCTTATTTGAGACCCATCACTTAATTAGGTTTTGGGACATTCACCTGATCATCATGCTTCAAACCCCTAGACTCACCAGAATAGGAGATATCTTTATTCACTTTACCCTCCTCTTCAAGCTTCTTTCTCTAGATAGGCTTCATAATGGGTATAGATTTCTCTTTCTCCTTGCTAGCATATAGAGGGCATTTCTTAGAACAATGCCCAGATTTTTTGCATTTGAAGCAAGCAAAAGGAATTGACTCAAAATCAATAATTTGCATCCAGGTCCCCAGATTTGATTGGATTTCAATAGAGACAGGAAGATTGGCATTATGGGATACTCCCACAAAAATTCTGGCAAACAAAAGCCTTTTTTCTAGTCGCTATCATGGGATCTATAGACAATAGCTCTCCAAAAGAATTAGCAATGCCACTGAACACATCCTTGTTCTAGTATTCCAAAGGAAGACTTGGGAGTCTAGCCCATACAGGAACATTCTCAAAGATGGAGTCAAAAAGGTCTAGATTCAAAGTCCATTTCTTAAGGGCCAGAGAGGATTTCCCTATAACCCAGGGACCACCACTCCTAACAATCATCATATCCTCCTTGCATGTAAATTCAAAAGAAAAGAAACCTTTAGGAAGTGCAACAACTATAAATTTTCCATTTTTTCTCCATTTATTCTTGATGAACTCCCTAACCACTTCAATGTTTGGTCTAGGACCCATAAATTTTCCAACCAGCGCACTATCCATTAAGGCTATATTATGATTAATAATCGGATTAGGCATAGAGATGGAAAACTTACCTTTACCTGGATCAAATATATTGTGCACTGGAGGGAAACCCGATTTCCCACTAGGCTTAAGTCCAAACAGAGAATACCATGGTTTACATTTAACCCCTTCACCTCCAACGGCCCCCACCACATCAATAGGTTTATCACCTTTTTGTCCTTCCAATGAATCCCCAAGGCACGCAGGTTGGGTAACCTTCCCCTGGGTCCACTAGAATATTATTTCTAGCATCTTTCTCATATGAATCATCCTTACCTTTGTTTCCACTCAAGACTTGCATCAATTCCGCCTGCAATTCCTCAGATCCTGCTCCACAGCCTGCTCCATTGTTTGAAGATTCAAAATCTTATTTTTCCCACCCATGCTCTATTTTTATTTGTGAATGTTGCAGGTATTGTTATGCTATTAGAATGTGATTTTTAGGTTACAATGGATATTTGAAGGAAAATTCTCATGTTTAAATAAAAACTTAGTGTGATAAAATAGCAATGTCTAGTTATAGATCCAAGTTAAAGGGTTGTCCCAGGCTGTAGCAAGCATGCAAGAAAATCACAAGCTTATTGATTAAATTTTAAAATTCATTCAACATATGAATGATGGAATGTAACATTAAGATCTATTTATTTTTCTAAATTTTAATAATCAAACAGGTTTGTTGAAGAGACCTAATTATTAAAGTACCATCAACCATCAAGGAGATTAGCCCAAATATATACATCATAGTTGATAAGTCTTGTTGACTATAGTTTTTCTTCATACAAATATTGTTCCATCTCTCTATTTTTATGGACTTAGTACATGTAACACATTAATAAATACATATAACTACATTAAGAATGGATAGATAATATGTTTTTGTGCTTATTCTCTCAATTGTTGAATATTCTTGAATGTTTCTATGACTTCCTAATTCTATGCATATATATTTGTATTTTTGTGACAAAAGTAGCCATAGGATCCAAGAATAAATAATTCTAAATCTCTTTGGATCTAGTCATGAAGTAAAGGTGACCAGAGCTAGAGTGACTTGCAGAGCCATGGAGTGGGTGAAAAAGCTCTAGAGTAGCATTCCAAGTCATTGTTGCTCATTCCTATTCTAGGAAAAAAATAGATCAATGAATTATATGTCCAACTTTATTCTTGGTATGTGCCATGCAAAGAGAAAAACAACCCCAAATGACTCTAGTTGTCCATATGGTCCTCATATGACTATGAATGCATATACATTTAATTATTATTGTTTTGTCTCATTTCACAAAACTATGTATTTAGAAATAATTGATATACATAAATACACATATGCATATATAAACACACATATATATACATGTGTACCATAGAAAAATGCATCATTAACATTTTCATGGTCTTTTAGGTTTTTCTCTCATGATGCTTGATCCATTTTTCTTTGATTTAATGTTGCAATGTAACTTCCGCATTCACATTAGGTCTTAAACATTCAAATTATGATGTCTTGTGAAGGTGTTGTGAAGTGTTGTAACACATTTCTACACTTTTCTAAACTCTTCTCATTACAATTCACCTCAAAATCACCTTTTCATCACTTATCAAGTCCTATTTTAAAGTCTTGTAAAGTCTTGTAACAATATTTCATGCTTCTCTAGGCTTGATATCACTATTTACACCTTTCTTATCCTTTATTTGACCCCTTTATGCACTCATGAGACTTAATTAAGTTTATATTTGAATGAAAAACTAACAAAAAAACATTAAATGCAAAATAATTCTCAACACCCACTTACAAGCCCAAGGTGGGACCCATTCACCATGGGTGGGGAATGAGTCCCTCTTGGCTCAAAAATCAAAATAATTCAAATTTTCTTTCAAGTTTTTATTCAAAAATACTTTATGTCATCCTGTGATGAGGTATTATTGGGTTATTAGGGCATAAATGTGTATAAATAAGTATTTTTACATCCATTTTAACCCCCATTCACTTTTATTCACTCATTCAACATCAATTAGCATTCAAGCACTATGTATCATTCAATTAAGCATTCTTCAAGCATCTTGGAGCAGCCATTGACATATCTTCAAATTTCTTCAATAAGGTTTTTGTGAGTTTAGAAATTTGCATGTTTATTCATCATTCCTTCATTTCATTTCATTTCATTTCTTCATTAAGGGATTGATTACCAAAGTGGTATTTGACCAAGGCAAATCCCTATACCCTGACCCTTAACCATTTTCCCTCTTTTTCATGCATGTTTATAGACTTTTGTATGCAAATTTTTCAAGAAAATAGGCATTGAAAGGTGGTCAACAAGTCAAAAAAGTGTTTCAAGTCAACTAAACCCTATTTCAAGCTTGGAGACAACCTATAGTCTATTTGTTGCAGATTTGACTTTGTCAACCCGATAAGAAGACAAGTGTAGATCTGGATCTACAAAATTGACCTTTGAAATTGCAAAATTTTGGAGGACTAATTCATCATTAGTGGTGAATGAGTCCCACCTTAAGGTTGAAAAAGGTGATTTTTTCAGATTCCAATTTCTGACATTTGGAAAGCAGCTTTTAGGTGTTTTTGTTAGTAGCAGAACTAATTCGCCATCAGTGGAAAATGAGTCCCACTGGTGATTTACATTGAGTTATGCCAGATTTCATAACATTCTAGATTCATCATCCAATTCCTAGGTGCACTCTATTTGACCTTGTTCAATTTTGTTTGCATTAGTTTTCATCTCTGTTTCATTTTCTACATATCACACTGTGTTTTCAAACATTACACATTTTATCAGTTTTGCATTAATAATCAGTCAATTACATCATTTATTTGTATTTAAACCATTGCATGTAGTCTTAATTACATCATACAATCTATCATTTGAGTGAGCCACCACAATTTTGGGGTTCTATCTCTCTCCTTTTAGGTGAAAGATCCTAAGAGTGCAAGAGAAGCACATTGAATAAAACAAAATTGTTGGTTCATTTTGGTAAACCCGCATAGTGAACACTTTATCTTTCTGATTTCAATTGTATATTGCATCCTAGGTTTCATTTTCATCAACATTCAATTAGGTTTTGTTTTGTTTTTGCATCCTAGGGTTTCTCAAATTGCATTAGTGAAAGACTCATATAGATTTCATTATTACATATCATATCATTCAAAAACTAAAAATCTGCATTTACATTTGAAAATAATTAAAATCATTTAAATTTTTTTGCAAAACACAAAAATATCTCATACCTGGACTCATTCGCCACCCTGGGTGAGTCAGTCCACCTAGACATTTTAAACAACATTTTTAGGCATTTTTTGCATTATAGTTTTCTGTAGTTATTTTTTTTTATACTTTCTAGATTGTCAGTTTTCTTTTCTTTCTTCAATCTTAGTTTACTTGCATTTGTTGTCATCATGGTTTTTTCTTTTAACAAGTTTTGGAATTCATTGAAATCCTTAGTAGACATGTCCAATTTAGCCTTTGGTTGTGATCCTAATGACCTTGAGCTTCCTCATGCTCCTTGAACTCCAAATGAATTTCCTCCTTGTCCCATTGAAATATGTGGAGAAGACGATGATAGCATGAAGAAGTTCTTCAATTCATTCCTTGACAACCTTGAAGCCAATGCTACATTTTACCCATCCATGAAGTCACAAGATCTTCCTATTGTTTCACCTCCTGACATGTTTGGTTACTTACATCTTGAAATCAATGAAGGACCTAAGTTCCCCTGAATAGGTGGAACTAGTTCCTCTACACAACCACAGCCTCACCCATTTTACGATAACAAAATTACAAACACGCCAATCAACCTTGGAGAAACATATGGTAAATCCTTTAATATCCTAAGAAAACAAGGATGTGATATAACAACCGAACATGACATTCACCAAATTTTAGAACAAAGATCAACAGGAGAGAACACAATAGGATTAGGATATCAGGATCCCCCTCATGTTGATAAACCTCCTTTTGAATATTGGAGACTTTGCGATGATGGTACAGTGATATTTGATTCTCCTCCTGACTTGAACATTCTCCTTCCATGTGAACAACCATTACTTCATTCTAATGTTAGGATCCCCATGGGTCCTCTTCCTCCTTCCATTCATGAAAATGAAGAATCTAGCGAATGAAAACAAGCTTACAAATTGAAAAACCTTAAGTAAACTATCAATCCACCACTTGAATGTGAAAGGAGACTTCAACTACTTTTAAACAAAGGCCTTATACTCTTGCCACCTTCAAACAGGTTGGTCATCCATCCTAAAGACTCTAGCATACCATATTGCAAATATCACCATCTTCTTGGACACTAAACTGAAGAATGTTAGACATTGAAGGACATATTGAACAAGTATCACTTCACTGATACCAACTACTTTCCTATCATCCCTTAAAACCAAATCCATTTATCATTCCATAGTTGTAGAATTTTCCATTCTCACTATTTCATGATCCTTTCCATAACTTACCTCGGCTCATTCATGTCTTACACTCTATTGAGGCAAGAAGTTATTAGCCTTGTCCTCGTAATGCATTTGTCCTTTGTCTCTTAATTGTGGTATTCACCTTCCGCTTATACTACTTGAGATTGAGAATCCAATAACTCGGTTAATGGTTGACTTGCATTTGTATTACTAACCCTTTTTGCATTTTCCTTTTTTGTGCTTGCATGTGCATATTTTGTTTCCCCGTAACGTATATTTGATGTTCTCTCTCTTTGTGCACTTCCTCTATTTGTACCTCTATTCTTCTATATGTCATATTTTATCTTTTCCTTTTTCCTTTTGTTTTGTGTTCTCCTTTTGGGAATGATGCAAAGCATTGAGTCACCCTATGTCTCTTCCATGTTGACCCAAACAGTCCCTTGTCCTTTTTTTTACTTTATCTTTTTCTTGTGTTTTCCTTTGGGGATGACACAAGGCATTGAGACCGAAATGTCTCCTTCATGTTGACCCAAAAGCTTTTCCTTTTCTTTTGCTTCTTCATTTTCTTTTTGCTTTTGGGGATGATGCAAAGCATTGAGACCGCAATGTTTCTTCCATGTTGACACAAAATAGACTTTATTTTTCATTTGGTTTTTCTCTCTTTGTGTCATTCTTCTAGTTCTATATGCTTTAGGGAATGATGACAATTTCGAGCTCTTTCATGAAAACATTCTATAGTAACAAACATACTGACCCCAAAACCATATATCCCTTATGTGTTTGGTGTGTTCCTTTCTAGGGGGAAACCCTCCCTTTTCTTTTGTTTTCTTTTTCATTTACATGACATAGCCTTCCTTGGAAACATATGACTTGGCATAGGGGCTTTCCAAGTTGTTTCTTATGACATTGGGTGTGATGTCTTTCATAAGTGTGATCTATTGTAGCATATTACATTCCTCTCGGTGGCCTAATGAGACACACTGGATCCCTTGAGTTGTGAATATTCTATTGTTTGATTGGTCCTCTCTCAGAGACATTACACACAATGTTCCCTAAGTGATAGACCTTGCATGAACTTAACAAGACTCCTTTGAACATCTTTTACATTTTAAATTTTCCATCTTTTCCACCTTGCATAATGCAACTTGCATGTCTATGGTACCTTGCTCTTTGTTCATGAGTTCTAAGAATAAAAAGCTTTGCTTATCTCATGAAGCACGAAACAACCTTTTCCTTTGTACCACCTTGTTAAAGCGATTAGGAGGTATAACTTTGATATGGTTGAGTGGGAAGCCCATTCCGCAGCACAACTTTCCCCATAGCCACCTATGTGTTTGTGAGTACATACCAACTAGCATATATTTCTCACCTTTTGGGCCTTCTCACCTAGCGGACCGCCATTTGTTCTATCGCCCCAAAGTGAGCATTTTTTTTTTTTTTAGACAAACAACCTAGATCTAATTCACAAATAGCTAAACAAATGATCGAAGCTTGATCCGACTTTTCCTTTTCATCCTTCCCTTCTCTCTTTATCTTTCACACATGTGTTCCTTTTTTCTTATGTTTAGTTCTCCATGGGATCTTCATCCTGGGGAATTGATCATCCCTCTTGATTATTGTTATTCCATCTTGCTAACATAAGTGCATTTGGATCCCTCTCGATATGCATGCCTACTTTAGTGTGAGTTTGAAGCAATTTCATCCTCTCACTAAAGTGGGGGATAAATGTTCTATAGAAAAATGGATCATTGAAATTTTCATGGTCTTTTAGGTCTTTCTCTCATGATGCTTGATCCATTTTTCTTTGATTTAATGTTGCAATGTAACTTATGCACTCACATTAGGTCTTAAACATTCAAATTGTGATGTCTTGTGAAGGTGTTGTGAAGTGTTGTAACACATTTCTAAACTTTTATAGACTCTTATCATTACAATTCACCTAAAAATCACCATTTCATCACTTATCAAGTCCTATTCTAAAGTGTTGTAAAGTCTTGTAACAAGATTCCATGCTTTTCAAGGCTTGATTTCACTATTTACACCTTTCCTATGCTTTATTTGACCCCTGTATGCACTCATAAGACTTAATTAAGTGTATTTTTTAATGTAAACCCAACAAACAACATTAAATGCAAGATAATTCTTGACACCTACTTGCAAGCCCAAGGTGGAACCCATTCACCATGGGTGGTGAATGAGTCCTTCTTGGCTACAAAATCAAAATAATTTAAATTTTCTTTCGGGTTTTTATTCAAAAATACCTTATGTCAGCCTGTGATGAGGTATTATTGGGTTATTAGGTCATAAATGTGTATAAATAAGTGTTTTTACATCCATTTTAACCCCAATTCACTTGTATTCACTCATTCAACATTAATTATCATTCAAGCACTTTGCATCATTCAATCAAGCATTCATCAAGCATCTTGGAGCAGTCGTTGACATATCTTCATATTTCTTCAATAAGGTTTTGGTGAGTTTAGACATTTGCATGTTTTTTATTCATCATTCCTTCTTCATTTCATTTCATTTCATTTCTTCATTAAGGGTTTGATTACCAAAGTGGGATTTGACCAAGACAAATCGCTATACCCTAACACTTAACCATTTCCCCCCTTTCACATGTGTTTTAGTAGACTTTTGTATGTAGATTTGTCAAGAAAATAGGTGTTGAAAGGTGGTCAACAAGTCAATGAAGTGTTTCAAGTCAAATAAACCCTACTTCAAGCTTGGAGACAACCTATAGTCCTTTTTGTGTAGATTTGACTCTATCAACCCAACAAGAAGACAAGTGTAGATTTGGATCTACATAATTGACCTTTGAATTTGTAGAATTCTGGAGGAGGATTGGCTCACCATCAGTGGTGAATGAGTCCCACTTTAAGGGTGAAAAAGGTGATTTTGTCATATTCCAGTTCCCGACAATTAGAAAGCAATTTTCAAGTGTTTTTGTTAGTAGCAGGATTGATTTTCCATTAGTGGCGAATGAGTCCCACTAGTGATTTACATTCATTTTTTCCATATTTCAAAACATTCAAAATTTATCATCCAATTCCCAGGTGCACTCTATTTGACCTTGTTCAATTCTGTTTGTATTAGTTTTCATCTCTATTTCATTTTTTACATATCACATTGTGTTTTTAAACATGGCACATTTTATCAAATTTTCATTAATAATCAGTCAATTACATCATTTAGTTGCATTTACATCATTGCATTTTGTCTTAATTACATCATAGAATCCTTTATTTGAGTGAACCACCACAATTTTGGGGTTCTATCTCTCTCCTTTTAGGTGAAAGATCCTAAGAGTGCAAGAGAAGCACATAGAATAAAACAAAATTGTTGCTTCAACATGTATATATGTACACATAATATATACATATGTATTTATACATGAATATATTTGTATATGTATCTATACATAAATATGTTGCATATGTATGTATACATGAATGTATCTACATATATAAATTCATATATGCATATATACATATGTAGATACATTCATGTATATATACATGTATATATGTAGATTCATTCATGTAGACATACATATGACTATATATGCATGTATATATATTATATGTATGTATACATGTATATATATGTATATATGCATATATATACATATACATATATTATCAAAGTGAAAGTTCAATGAGCACCTCTACTGCCATGTGTTGCCATCGAAGGCCCAACATTAACCTTTTCAACATCCAAAGTGAGTTATAAGAACACCATTCATATAATGTTCAACTATTCACATGTAATATTTATAATTATTTATTAGTTACATGCATTTGCAGTCATGATTATTATGTAATAGGGAAGTTGAGGACCACTAGAAGTAGGTTGAACAATATTACCCTAAAATTTCATTATAATAATTCAACTAATTTAGTTAATCTTGAATTTCAAAATAAAATTTAATAATATAAATTAAATGAACTTTTTGATAGTTACTTGACTATCAAAGCCAAACGTATCACTCAGAGGAGCTTCTATCATCACCATTTGATCTACTATAGATGTAGCCTTGGCACATGCATCTTGAATATCCTCAAGATCATAAACATAAAGTGATCCACAAGATCAACATAAATGAGGTGGAATTAGATTCATAGAAGACTTTCCCACCTCACCCTATACTAGAGGCCTAGTATGTTGTATAAGGCTTTGAGTGAGTGAGCTAATCGATTGTAGGGATCCACCTCAACACTCTCCTTCACAATGGAATGGATGGTCATGTGCTCATAGTCTAATCTAGTGAGTGGTTGCATTTCAAAATAGTTTATGATTTCATTGAGGATAAATTCACAATAGAGTTTCCTCAAAAAGTATTGTGGTACCTCATTGTTGTTTCATGTAGGATTGTCAAAAACCATCCACCACCTATCCTGAAAATTATTCTTTATCCCTTGATGGTGATGTCAATGGATAGGGAATCTCTTCCATGCACCATGTAAGGGTTGATTTTTTCTTGGGTTGATGAAGAGTGCACACAATTTAGATTTTTTTTTTGTCTTTAACTTGTTTAAATGATAATTTATTTGCATAAAATTATTTTAGTTCTCAACTCTTGTTGGACAAACTATTTATTCGCTTGCTAACTGATTCTATGTGAGATTTTATGGATTGCAATGATTGAGAAAGGGTGGTCCTAAGAGGGTTGCTCCCTGTAAGATATTTCGACCTTGCAATTAACTTTTCAATTTCTTTTTTGTTATTTTCAATTTTAATCAAAAAATAAATTTAATCTGCCTATTTAATACAAAATTGACACTAAAAAAACTAAAAAAAAATTACTCCTTTGACCTCCTTAATGTCTTCTTGGTATTTTGGTGAAGATTCAATGAAGATTTGGTGAAGAACTATCTCTCTAAGAATGCAATCACACTTTGTAGGGTTTGCAGGCCACAGGTAGAGGAAGAAATGCATAGAAATGAGGAACAAAAGATTTAACTTTGATTTTTATTATGCTACTAAGTAATAAAACAAGTGCATTATAATGTGCTCATTTTATGGCTTTTATGGGGCCAAAAAGTGGGGTAGCCACTTTTTGGTCCCCCATCTTTTTGCACCCACCCTAATAAGGGATTATCTTGTTGATACGAGTAATGTCAAAAGGGGGCTTTTGTTGGCATGTAGATACATTTATACCAAACATCAATTGAGTGAGATGTGCGAATATTTTGTAGATGGTTCCATATATTGTTCTTGTTCTCTAAATATAAAGGAGGATGATTAATCATGTCATGATGGACCTATGAAAGAAGATTAATCCAATAGTGATAGAAGCTATTCTACTATAGTTAGTGCTGATGAAAATACATTATATAAAATTATGTAGGAATTCTCATTTTACTTAGAATCTCTAGTGTTACAATAGGAATAATATTTCAAACACATGATAGACCTTTTCTAGAGTGTCTCTACAAACTTGTGACCATTGAATTTTCTTGGGAGTATATAAAATTGCATTACAATACACCAAACAATAGGGTAGAGAATGCAATTGTTAATTGAAGGCATGAGGACACAATCAAGTCTTTGTTTTTGATGGCCTTATTTATATTTTTAGTCAATGATTCTATTTATACACAATACATGAGGACATTGTTCAATAAGAGTAATTTATATTTTCAATCAATGATAGTTCAATTTATACAGACTACATGAAGAAAATGTTCAATAAGTGTAACATATATTTCTATTTAGTGATGGTTCCATTTTTACACAATTCACAAAGACAATGATAAGCAAAAATGTTCACACCAAAATAAAGAAATAAAAGTTAATAGAATGTATAGTTTTAGTAGTAAATAAATCTATTATTATGATATCACATAGAATTTATGTAAAAAATATCCATACTCTATTTAAAAAAAATCTTACTCATTAAATATTTTTGTTATATGATATGTTGTAGATTGTAATATTAAGTATAGGACAAGTGAAATGTGCATGATCTATTTTATGTGAGATATATATTATTTAATTTAGAATAAGTAAAGCTAAATATACATATTTGTAATAAGATTAAAATGATAATTTATAAAATAATGCATATTGACGCTATAAAAAAAATGTAGGAGAATAAAATTAGGCATGAATAGACTAGAAAATGATGAAGAAAAACTTGCATGTAAACAAACTCTAGTGTATTGATAATTGTATATATTTTATCATTAAGCATTCTTTTACATTATGTCCTATAAATTTGAATGTTTATTTCTTTTTGATTCAAACAAAAAACTATCATCAATTATGTCACTTAAGTAAATATTCTCTTTTAAAACAATTGTTTAGATTATACAAGGAAGATCAACCCTTAAGAAATTTATACCTAGATTTCTATTATTGAGTTTCTAGACTAGATATCAAATCATGAATATAACTTAAATGGTGTTCTCTAATATGTAATTTATTCTCGTTTTCATTGTTGAGTCTTTAAATCAAGTGTTAAATCATAAAAAAATTATAATATTAACTTAAATGACATTCTCTCATGAAAACTTATATACCTATTTCTATTATTAATTTTTTTGTCCAAGTATCAAATCATACATAAAAATTATGCTATTAACTTAAACGACATTCTCTCACAAGGAATTTATACCCATATTCATTGAGAAATTATACAATTTTCATTATTAAGTTTTTAGAATCAAATAATGCTATTAAGTCAAATGACATTCTCTAACGTTACTAGCTCAAAATGGTCAAACATTTTAAAATATTCAAACATAATCGGTAAGCATTTATGTGCTCACTAATGTCTATGTGGCTTTGAATTAGTGAAGTCTAGCCAATAGACTATATTGTGTGAGCTTTCAAGCTTCCCATTTTACTCTTCACTTCTACTGTCTTTGCCCACCCACGTATTCTTTACTTATCTTGAAAATATATTGTGTACCTCATTGTCCATATTCTACTATATTTAAAGGAATCGATGTTATTGGTTCTAGTTATACAAGCTAGGATACCCATCAAACAACTATATATATATATGGATCTTTCTATTTATTGAACTCAACCCATGCTTCAATCCAGGTGATCATGCAATCTGCAAGCTTCACAAAGTAAGGATGTACTTTCCCAAGCTTGTCTTTAATCTTTTTAGATAGCTCAAGATAACATTTTTGAGTGGAGCAATGTTTTTGAAGAAGAATTGATTAAAAAATAGGAATGACTTCCTCTTGCCAAAAGAGGCCCTTCTACTTATTTTACAAGTTAGCAAATGTGTTACTTTCCTTGTTATACCATAAGTATGACAAACTTATCTTCACCCTCAATCCTAAATGATTACATATCACCAACAACAAAAATGATAGTCATAATATTATTACATAAATTGATTAAAAAAAGAAAAATAAAGATTTTATATCATTCAAAAGTTCGTTCTATTGCATGATACTAAATCTATCAACCTATACTATTAGCTCTTCGGATAAATTCGAAAAAGAAAAATGTAAAGATTGCATAATTCGAATAAGTCTTATCATACCGTCACCATAAAAAACTTGCTCGTGAAATATGTCAAATAAAACCAAATTTAGCAACAAATACTACCCATTACAAAACAATTTTGATCAACCCAACCTGGTTTTTCGTCCCAATGGCTTGACGAGCTGTGTGAATGGCCATAGTTAGAAATATTTGATCACAAGCCATGCGAAACAGCAGTGGGACACCCAATACTCAGGCTAAAGGGATGAACCCTTACAAATTTGATCCCTCCCCATATGGATCATACAGCGTGTTCGTGAAATAAGGCATCAATGTCGTCAACGGATTTGTTAAATGCTGCTCCACTATGTTTGTGGCCATTCCAGATGGATCCTTGTCCACTTAAAAACCCGATTCCCCCAACTAAAATAATCACTCACATTAAGACATTCATAAACACGTTACAGGCTTCACCAAACTTTCGCAGCGTGAGAACAGTGAGTTTGAATTTGGGTTTGTTTTGCTTATGCGCGGGAATTGCTGGCTTCCAACTACTATCCGTAACAGCGACTGTTTAAGTTACCGCTGACTGCTGATTGTAACGACGACCGTTTGGAGGGCGTTCGCGAAAGAAACTAATTGAACAGACCCCGCACGAGCCAGCTAAGCAATCAACGCTTAGAGTGTGCTCGTTAAGCCCAGGCTGCCGGCCGATATTTTTACCTTTGATCTTTTGACTACATCGCCTGTGCTTGCTTTTCAGGTGGCTGTTTCGCGGCGTTAACATTTCTTCGGCAATAGCTAACACATATTGCAACCCTTTAATTTCATCTTACACTACAAATCAGTGATCATTAGCAATATTATAGGCTAGCTTTTACTTCTGATGTAGCTAGATATTCAGGCTGTTACCCAAACTTTTAGCTTTTCAGAGTCTCAGGCATTTGAAGATATGCTATGCTTTGTCAGTTTGACGTGGTGTCCTTGAAAACCTAGAATACCTTGTTTTCATTGGGCCTCAGATTATACTTAAAAGGTTAAATGGGGTGATTGTGTAACTCACGATTGAATCTGGATAAGAAAAATGGTTAAAGTTGAATGCCATTGATCATTCCTATTCAGGAATCAGTTCCCTTGCATTCGTCCAGAATTGACTATTGCAGCTATAAATCATTGGCTTCGGAGCTGTATTTGTTAAAATAGGCCCAAAATATAACAGCAGCAACAAATAAATAAAAAACAGGGCAAAACAGGGCATAAAAAATAATAAGCAACAGCTGCAAATATAACAGTCTAATTTGTATTCCAAACAATCCAACAACTTACAACTACAGTGCTGTTTGCAATGAACAGCTTCATATTTATAGTGGAGCTTGGAAACTTCTAGTAATCTAGAGAATTCTAAAATCTGGATTGTTCTTTTTTACAACAGTTCTTAGAATGTTCTTTTCTAGAACAGCTCCAGGAATGTTCTAGCATATGGAAGTTTCTAGAAACATTCTACTATTTTCTAGACAATCTTAATCCCTAACATCCCCCCTTAAGATTGGATAGAATGTTACAAAAAAGATACAAAGGAGAGGGGAACATTATAACACTATCCCCCCTTAATGTTCACCTTTTGAATCCAAATTGCTTCCTTTCCTAAGTCTTTTGCTGCTCTATATTCTGCTCCACAAGAAGACAATGATGTAGTAATTTTCTTTTTGCTGCTCCATGTAATTGGTCTTGACCCAATATGAAAATCATAGGTTCCAACAGATTTTTGGTCATTTATATCACCACCATATTCTTCTTTCATAGGTTGCTCCCATTTTTTCTTCCCTCTATCTTGCTTATATGAAATTGGATCATCAATCTGTAATACTTTGGCCATAAAAGCACTACCATTCCTTCCTTGAAGTTTTGATCCTTGTTCATATATATCTTCAATGCTCCTTGTCTTTTGTCTAGCTGAAAAGTCTTCTTCTTCATTGTCACTACCTGCAGAAAATGGCTGGTCAAAAACATTAGTTATTTCATTTTCAATGATATTTTCATCATTTGTAGAAGTGCACAACTCATCCTCATCAACATTTCTTTGGAAAAAATCTGAAAAGTTGGAAGCATTTGCTGTTGTAGAATGAGAAGTGGGTATAAGTTGTGATTCTTCATCAAACTTTACATCTCTACTAACAAAGACCTTGTTTGTTGTCAAATCATATAACCTGTAAGCCTTTGATTCTTCACTATAACCCATAAACAAACACTTATGACCTTTTGGTTCTAATTTTTTTCTCTTTTCATCAGGAATGTGTGCCCAAGCAACACATCCAAACACCTTAAAATACCCAACATGAGGCTTTTTTCCACTCCATGCTTCTTCAGGAGTAACATATTTGAGAGCATTAGTAGGAATTCTATTCAAAATATGTGCAGCACAAGAGACAGCCAAACCCCAAAATTTATTATCCAAACTTTTAAAATGTAACATACAACGAGCCATGTCTAAAAGGGTTCTATTCATTCATTCAGCCACCCCATTTTGTTGAGGAGTATAAGGAACTGTTCTTTGCACCTTAATACCATAATTTTCACAAAATGACTCAAATTCATAATTGCAATATTCACCCCCATTATCCATCCTTAAGCATTTAATTCTTTTCCCACTTTGATTTTCAACTAGTGCCTTAAATTTCTGAAAAACTTCAAATACTTCATTTTTCTTTTCAAGAAAATAAACCCATACTCTCCTGCTATAATCATCAATAAAAGTGAGAAGGTACCTGGCACCTGAGAGTGAAGTATAACCTGGTTCACATAAGTCACTATGAATGAGTTGTAGTGGATGATTAGCTCTCCATGCTTTACCTGAATCAAAAGGTTCTCGGTGATGTTTCCCTAACACACATCCTTCACAAACACCTTCAGAAGCTAAAACTTTTGTTAATCCTCTAACCATATCCATTCTAACCATATCTTGTAATTTCCTATAATTTATATGTCGAAGTCTAGCATGCCAAAGTTTTGACATATAATCTGTCTGAGCAATAAAAGCATGAGAGAGTGTGTATTTATCATCAACAAACCCCACAAATTTAAATAGACTCTCTTCATGATCAACTCTACCAATAGCAATTATATTGCTAGGATCTTTTTTATCTCTAACAATAACTTGATCAGCATTGACAACAAACTCATATCCAGCCTGAACAATTTTATATACTGAAATAAGATTTACCCCTAATCCTTTTACCAATAAAACATTTTTCAAAGTCCCTTTTGTCACATTAACAGTTCCCGTTCCTAAAACTGGAAGCTTCATTTTATTACCAATAGTTATTTCTTGATCAGAATTCATTTCTTCATTAAAATCAACAAATAAAGATCTATCTCCAGTCATGTGATAAGATGCTCCTGAATCTAGAATCCATTCTTTATTAAAATCTGAAGCAAAATAACTCCCTTTAACAGTGGATTTACCTTTTCCTTGTTTTTGAACGGACACAGCCAGAAAGCTATTTTTATCCATCTTTCCATCATTAAACCTTTCTTGCTTGGACTTATATTGCTGCCTTTCATTGTCCCTCTTCTTCAGACAAAATTTTTCCATGTGATTCTCACCCCCACAATACCTGCAAATAATGGGTTTTCTTCCAGCTTGCTTTTCTGCACCATCATTTCTAGAAAAATGGTTAGAACCTTCATTATTTTGAAATTTATTATTTCCTTTCCAATTCTTCTTTCCATCATTTCTAAAAAAATTACTTTTGGCTGTATATGCATGATTCTTCTTAATATGCCCTTCTTTAATAAGCTGAACTTCTTCATCTAAAACAGACTTGCAAAATTGATCAAAAGTTTGCTGGGGGGTATTGGGATTTAGTTGAAGAACCCTTTTTCTTGATTCCTTAAATACCTTATATGGCTGGGGAAGCTTACTTTCAACCATTGCAATCAACTGAAAATCTTTTTTTGCATATTCAGCACCTATTTTTTTTAGCTGGGCATTTAAAAAAGTAACTTCATTGAAGTAATCAGACATTTTTTCAAAATCAGATGGATCTAAATTCATCAATTTTTCTTCTATACTAAACATGCTAGCAATGTCTGCATCTTTATAATCCTTTTCTAAAGTCTCCCACAGCTCTATTGGATTATCAACATCAACAAATCTTCTATTTAGATTAGGGCTCAAAGCTTTACCAATAATACCTCTAGCTTGTTCCAACTTGCATTTCCACAACTCCTTTTCTCTATCAGTTTGAGGTTCTCCAATTTCCTTATTCACTATCCTCCATAGAGCCTTTTCTCTCAAAGCATTCTTGACTGCAATCTTCCAATCTGCAAAACCAATACCATCAAAGATAGGCAAAACTTCATTTAAAGAGCCCATGTTAGAAAAAAATCAACTTTCAAACAGATCTAGCAATACTCCAGCAATATAACAGCCCTGCAACAAAATATCACTCCAATAATATATCAGCCCTGCAAACAAACCACTTCCAGCAATATATTTTCCTGCAGTATATCCCTCTAACAATATTTCTAGTTGAACCTCTAGATGAATCTCCAGCTGAATCTAGCCAAATCTAGCTCTGATACCATGTTAAAACAGGCTCAAAATATAACAACAGCAACAAATAAATAAAAAACAGGGCAAAACAGGGCATAAAAAATAATAAGCAATAGCTGCAAATATAACTGTCTAACTTGTATTCCAAATAATCCAACAACTTACAACTACAGTGCTGTTTGCAATGACCAGCTTCATATTTATAGTGGACCTTGGAAACTTCTAGTAATCTAGAGAATTCTAAAATCTGGATTGTTCTTTTTTACAACAGTTCTTAGAATGTTCTTTTCTAGAACAGCTCCAGGAATGTTCTAGCATATGGAAGTTTCTAGAAACATTCTACTATTTTCTAGACAATCTTAATCCCTAACAGTATTAAGATAAACAGGGCTCAAGAATAATGAAAATAAACAGTCATAAAGTGCATCGTTAGGCTGAATTACGATAAACGGGGTTCAGGAATAATGAAGATAAACAGCTATATAGTGCATCCTTGAAGCTGTGATTATGAGAAATGAAAGATAAATAGATGCCTGTGATTAAGGGCCCTTGAGGGTTAATAAAATATCAAGAGACCAACTATTGCAGACACAAAGCAAACAATGGATAATATCAAAGAATTTTCTTTTATTTTGAAGCTTGGGCTAAATTGCAGAAAAAGTCATCATTCATATATTGTCAGTGGTGCCATAATTCAATACCGAAGAATATGTATAATTCGAGCTGTGGAATTTCGAAGAATAATAAGAGCGCCATTTTTTTTTAGCAGTCATTGTTTTTTTCTACAATTGAGTAACCAATAAAACAAAATTTTGTTTTTATTTTTCTGCAATTAATGCACCTTCTGATAGTTAACAATTAACCCCTATAAATGCGCTCCTCTACCGTGGACGTTTGAGAAGTTTCTTAATCCAACAGACCACGTTGTAAAATAGACCACTGAACAAGAATACATTCAGTATGTCTAATATGGCAATAAATGTCCAGACAATGGAACCCATTAGAAAATTTAATACTACCTTAATTTTGTCCCTTCCTCGCATGAAAATAAAGTATTTGGAACGAAGGCGCACGACAGATATGGTAAAGAGAACAAAGGACACCATGGTCCATACAATCCCCGCTAACCATGAAGATGGTGCGATGACCATGTGTACCGCTGCTCCAAATGCTACAACCAGCGATATCAGTGATAACCATAATAAGCCAAGACTGAATGCAACGTGGTATAGGTCTTGCTGATCTCCCGAACCTGAAAACTGGACAAGAGTAGCTGATGCAATAGAAGTACAGAAGGAGAATGTGTCGCATATCAGAAACAGTTTGAAGAGAAGGGTATTAATGAATACAGCTTTTGGTTTCTTTCCTGTTTGTGAATCAAGTCCTCCTGGTAAAGTGAAGACTGCTGCAAACGATACTGTGGCGATCAACACCGCATTTATGGATACAGTTTCGGCTTTAACCTCTGGGACAACAGGTGGTGTTCCCATCCTTATTTCATCTTCCAAAAACTCTGGAGTAAGCAGCGCACCATTGATTAGAAGTAATTGTCTGATCTGCACGAATGAGAATGTCTTTTAAAAGAAAATCATAAAAAGAAAGCTGTTAAAATAACTCTATATGTATTTTTAACATCTGACACCTTGAATTATACTAATCATTGGATCGTAATGAAGTATGATTCGAAATATAAATATAAAAATAATAAATCATTCAATTCAGTTACTTACACTCCAGTAAAGTGGCGAGTGTTTGTCAATATTCTCCATTGCTATTTGTAATGCACTTTGTCCTCTATTGTCGCGATGATTAAGCGACTCCCTTGACATTAAGGATAAAAACATTTTTTTGAATTCATAGACTTCAACGATATCGGTTGTTTGGGTAAGCCGTTCTGCATTTATGATAGCTAGATGAACAGGTTTTCTTCCATCGTTGTCAACAGCTTCTATACAGTCTCTGCCATATCTCAAAAGAATGCGCGCTAGATCATACTTTGCCAACTCCACTGCCATGTGAAGCGGTGTCTGTTTTTTATTGTCCTCTTTGTAACACAAAGAATTGTCTTCTTCCAGTAGCAGTCTGGCCATCTCAATGACGTGACCACGATATCTCCAGCCTAGCCCCATAAAGCCGTGATTTGGGAAACCTAATACAAGCATGTGCATCACTGTTCTTCCACATCCATCAGTTTGTTTTGCCAGGTCAGGACTGTGCCGTAGAAGCTCCCGAATTACCCCTTAACAATTTATAGCTATGTGAGCTAAGAAACAACTTACAAGAAATACAGTAACTATTTAAGAAATAGTGATTCTCACCTCATTAGATACCCGTCTGTACAGGGATATAGATTTATACATCTATGTATTATTTGTGTTTTACAAGTTTTCGCTGGCAGTGTTAGTTGGCACATTGACCAGTATTAAAGCATAATTGTTGCTCTTACGGTCTTACCTATTTCAGCATGGTTGTTGGTCTCTACAAAAACAGGGAGTATGTTGTTTCCAGAGGACGGTCTCATGTCCACAATTAGTATGTTGTTTATTTAAATATTTAGTGTGTTGATCATAATTTATTAGTGTTTATTAATGTTGTTGTATAGATAGGTTAAATGAATGTTTACTATTTTTATCTTTTAATTCATTTTGGTTAGAAATATCAATTTGATTATAAAAGTATATAGACAACAAATGATGTTATAATGAGATAAGAAAATATCTTAATAAATTGTATATATATATATTAGTTTATTAAGGGTGTATTGTTTTTGTTCAGTTTTAAAATAAATATAATGAGGTTAAATAAGAAGAGGAGGTTTTAGGTTTATGTTAGTGCTTTGAAAGTGTATCATTTTTTTTATTATCTTAAGAAACAAAATAGAGTGGCAGGCATATTGGCCAATTATAGGGTAGATGTACAACTTTTCATATCATTAAAAAATGTCAATATAACCAATGGGAAAGCCTTGATAAGACTAGATTATGATCAACCTCCATATTTAACTCCTCTTTGGTGTGTTTTCTTTCATTATGGTCATGCTTGTGGAGGTTATAGGTGTCTTTCTAGATTATGATAATCTATGAAGGTATATATATATATGGGAAATGTAGTGTCCTATGGTATTACATCAATTGACTCTCTAGTTGTTTTGTTTTTTCTTTGGGTATTGTGTTTATTTTCACCAGTTTTCTAAGAGGGATATTATTTTCTATTGAAGGATTTTGCATGGCTTGAATAAATGTATCTTTTTCCAAGGACCTTTGCAATGAGGATGTGTTTTAGATCACTATTTGAAGATATTTAACTACCTTAATCTCATTCAACAAAATACTTTTAAAATTATTTTAGGGGAAGAAGGGATTGGGGATAACAGCTCTCTCTACTCTATGCAATGATCACCATAGATTTCATTGATAAGATATCTAAGGTGGCATCATTGGAGGAATCATTGATGCTCGAAACTAGATCCCAAAATTCTATAGATGAAACATCAAAATCTCAACCCAAGTACTTAGATTGATTCAAATTGATATAGTTAGACTCATAATGATATTATAGACATAAAGCAAATAGCTCTCCTACATTTTTGGCTCTGTATAATCTAGTAGTCCATATTCTTAGAGATTTTGACAACAAAATTAAATCTAAGTAGAACATGAACTAGCCACATAGCTTAGCCATACCCTTTGGATAAGGATAACCTAATTATTTTTCAATAAATATCTCTTATGCTAACTTACTAATCTTGTAGACCTAAATATCTCTTTACAATTATTATCAAGTTATATGTACACAACTAAAGGTCTAAGTAAGATCTATATCGCAAATTCAATTTCATTCATAATATCATGCTTCAGGCATAATTTTTGAATGTAAAAGGTTTATGACCATCTAAAGAGGAATGATAAATGAAGAATAAAAAATATATTATAAAAAATGATATTATTGGGTATGCATTTTTACAAGATACTAGATAAACTAACTAAAAGATAATATATAATACATTTCAAGAATAGAAGGATCAATTATTGAGAAACAAGCACCTTAGTTGATTGGTGCAAACACATGTAAGTATATTCCTATAAAGAAGATGTCAATCAACACAAAATATAGACTTTAAAGTTTATTTCAAAATCCCATCAATTTAGGTGCAATTTCATTTACATACACTTCACATACTACCAAAAATCTAAACTGACCAAATCTACTTATATTGGTAAAATCCAAAAAATGTACTCTCATCAATATCGACTGTGGAAATCTAATTTTTCTAATCCCTAACTTATCCAAGAAATCCCATATGTTATGAAAAGAGTCTTCAAATACTTTTAAATCATTTTACAACCACTATGACAATCAACTAATCAAAACAAAAAACTAGTAAATATGGTCCCAAAGTTAAATTTTATCCCCTAAAATTCTCAACCAACTATGGAGACATTTAGATCATGGAGAGGAATTCCTAAGTGTGAGAAATTTCTCTAGATTTATAAACATGAGAGACACTAAAAATTATATTTGATCTACGTATTGACACTTGATAACATACAATACCAAAGGACAAAATTTATTTCATGAAAGAAACTTTTTCCACCTACTTAATCAAGATATATAATCCAATAGTTTTTCCCTAATTTTTTCATATATGCCATCTATCATAATATTTTTTGTAAGGTATTACATCCTTCTCCAAGAATACCATTTTCTATCAAATTTTATATAAAATTTCATAAATAAGTTCCCTTTTGCACTTGTTACAACAAGGTATTTAATTTATCAAAGGTCTAAATATTCACTCAATCTAGGCAAGGTATACATGCATGGTGTCTACCATAACTTAATCCTATTGATTATTAGTGCCAAATAAATGTGTAAAGTTCCACTCATACATTAAAGAGTCAATTACTTTCTTTTTTTAAATAATTAGTATATGAAAAAATTAAATAATTCATTATTGTTGTAACATAACTGTAAAATCAATCAAACCACATAGATTTAAATCAAGCACAACATAGACTACATAATATTGATCTGTGTAGAAAGATAGTCAAGGGCTCTCCTTATAAAGGAGAAATACACAAAGGGAGATGTTCAAGTGTTTCAACACCTCAACAATCTAAAAACTAGCTAATGAAAATATCAAGAAATGTCAACCTGCATAATAAATGCCATGCCTAAGTAGGCTTAGGTCAAGTAGTGGATAAGAAGTATTAAATGTAAACATTGACACCCCCTCTGAAGCATAACTTAGGTGGGAATGGATAAAATGGGTCCCAGCTACTAGCCTGGTGAAGTACCTATGTATAATGCAATCTTTCTAAAAAATAGAGTAAGATAGAAAACCCAGTGGGAAAAAACTATCCTTCGAAAATAGAGAAGATGTGGAGAAGACTAGAAAGTCCCCCCCCAAGGATGATGATGATGCTAATATAGACCACACGCCAAGAAGAGCTCATAGATGAATGAACTTTCTCTCAGTGAAGGGTTTGGTGAAGATGTCAACAACTTGCTCTAAAGACTGGCAAAAGACTAAGTCAATGACTTGACCATGAATCAACTCTTGAATTTAATGCATATGAATCTCTATGTGTTTAGTTCATTGATACTGAACCAGATTCCTACATATCTGGATAGTACTCTAGTTTTCACAATAAATGACTATAGGCTACCTGAAAGGAGTACCAAACTTAGAAAGAATGCCTTGAAGCCATAAATCCTCTGTAGTTGAGTTAATAGCCCCCCTGAACTCTATCTTTGTGGATGATAGAGCAATAGCATTCTACTCTTGCTAGACCAACTAATAGGACCAGAACCAAGTGAAAAGTTGTAACCTGAATTGGACTTATGATGCTCAGTGTCACCAGCCCAATTTGAATTTGTATAACCAATCAAGTCAAGTGATGAACCAACTTTGTAGTGAATCCCAAACCCAAGAGTACCATGAAGATAGTGAAGGATCCTCTTAGCTTCTTTCCAATGTAGCTCATGATGTTCCTGCATGAATCTTGAAATCATGCCTACTACTTAGGCAATGTCTGGCCTAGTATGAGTCAAGTATATAAGACTACCAACAAGTTGTGGATACAATGTAGCATCAACCAATGGTGTAGTATAGGAAGTATCAAGCTTGAATCCAGAAAGAAAGGGAGTCAGAGATTGTTTGCAAGTAGTCATATGAAAGCGTGCAAGTAGATCAAGAGTATACCTGGGTTGTGCAAGAGTAATCCATGAAGTTAACTGTGAAATCTTGATTCTAAGGAAGTAGTGTAATGAACCCAAATATCTCATGTCAAATCTATCTTGAAGTGATATCTTCACTACTACAATGGTAGATGAAGTACTCACAATAATTAAAAGATCATCGACATGTACAACCAATATCAAAAGTGAATCATTCTACCATAGTAGATACACATTAGGATCATAATAGCATCTAGAAAAACTTGAAGATAGGAGGTAGGAGTCCATCTTGGCATACCAAGCTCTAGGAGCTTGTTTAAGGCCATAAAGAGATTTCCTCAGTTTACAAACTAAGGATGAATCCTGAAAAAACCTTAGTGGTTGTTCCATGTAGATTTCCTCCTTAAGATCTCCATGAAGAAAAGCACTCTTCACATCCATTTGATGTACATTCCATCCATGTGGGGTAAACCCACAATAGTGGGTTACAATTTTTTGAAAGAAGAATAATTAGAAATGCTCATCAAAAAAATTAAAATGGTGTACCCCTTCTAATGAAGGGGGTTCGAATGAACCACCCCCCTTCTAATGAACCCCCCCTTCTAATGAACCCTCCCCCCTTCTAATGAACCCCTTTTTTTCACCTTCCCTCCACCATTTCAAAATTTATGCATTTTTTTTACTATCGAAGCTTGGGAAGGAGGTGCAAATAGAGTTAACTTGATAAACCAAGTTGGATGATTGTAGTGATCGAAACATGCTTTCCAACAACTATAAATTTAATATATATTTTTTTTATTTTATATTTTAGTTTAGTTTTACTATACATAGGTTTTTCACCAAATGTAAAGTTCGATGAAAAATCATTGTGGAAAAATAGTAAATTTGAGGAAAAAAAAATTAAAAAATATATATCCACTAGGTATTGATGTCCTCATTCTAACAAAAAAAGAAAAATTGAATTTCAATACATACCAAAAAAGTTATGCGAGCCGAAGTGCACTTATGTCTAAATTATAAATGTTTTGACTTCAAAACTTAATTAAAAGAAAAATATTCAACAAAATGCTATGAAACAAAATGAAAGCCCTAGATACTTGTGTTACCAACCTAAATTCAAAAGAATTAGAGTTTTATCCTTTGTAGAAAAAAAATTATGTGAGCCAAAGTACACACCACTTTTTAAAAATGTTGTTTACTATTAAAAACTAGTTATCAAGGGAGACGCAAAAAAATTACAATTTAATTTCAATTTTTTTAAAAAAATACATTTAAAATCTACAAAAAAAATCTCACAAATCACTAGTTTACATCATTTTCAAATTCCTAATAGTTTATCTACTATAAGTGTCAAAAAGTGAAGTTTTCTCTAAAAATGTTGATTTCAATGTCAAGTTTGGCCAAAAAGTGTAACCCATTATTGTGGGATGACCCTGTGATGTAGCTATAGCGAGTGTGATTCTAATGGAATTCTTCTTAGCAACTGGTGCAAAGGTTTTTGTATAGTCAATGCCTGCAACTTGTGAAAAACCTTTGGCTACCAATCATGCTTTGTACTTATCAACTGGCCCATCTGCTGCAAATTTAGTTTGATATATCCACCTACATTGAACTAACTTCCTTTAGGAAGTGAATTCAAATACCAAGTGTGATTTCTAATCAAGGAATCATATTCCACATCCATAGCAATATACCACTCTGGTATGCCTAATGCCTCTCTAATTTTTTGTGGATCAGAAACTGAAGCAAAGAAGACATGTGACCCCCCTGAAAATCTACTTGAATTAGTCTATCATATGTTGAATCTTGTACCCCTGTATTTTTCCTATGTATAGTGTAAGATGTGGGTGAGTCTAGTGCAAATATATCAACTTCCAATGCAATCCCTGAACTAGATGAAGATGAACCCTCATCACTATGATAACTATAAGAAGAAGATTCTACACAAGGAATTTGTTGAGAATGATCTAAATCATTTGTACTATAATTAGGATCTAAAGAGTCCACAATATGTTGAGAAGTGTCAAGTATAGTTTTAGGAGATGTTTCTTGAAACCTAACACTTCTCTCAATAAACAACTCATGTGTGGTAGGGTGGAGTAGGAAATAGTCGTTTACACCATCTAGATATCCCATAAAGATGCAAGGTTTGGATTGTGGATCCATAGCCTTGCATTGCTCTTTTGGAATGTGTGTCATGGCATGTGAGCCAAAAAATATAAAATGATCAACTGCAGGTTTGCATCCTTTCCAAGCTTCAAAGGGAGTAATACCCTTTAAGTATTTGTGTGGAACTCTATTCTATATGTAACATGTACAGTCGATTGCTTCTTCCCAATATGATGGTGTGAGGCCCTTAGAGTGAATCATACAATTAGGCATCTATTTTAAAGATCTATTTTTACATTCTACAGTTGACACCATTTTGTTGTGGGGTATAAGGAACTGTATGTTGTAGATCTATCCCCTCTAATATACAAAACTGCTCAAAATTTTTGTTGACATATTCTCTCCCATTATTTGTTTGAAGAACCTTGATGACTTTCCCTGATTGTTTTTCGACAAAAGCTTTGAAATCTTGAAAATATTCAAACACTTCTGATTTTTGTCTAAGAAAGTACACCCATGTAAAATGTGAGAAATCATCAATGAAGGTGAGAACATATCTAGCCTTTGTAAAATATGGATGGGGAAAAGCCCCTAAAACATCAATATGAACAAGTTCTAAAACTTGTGTTTCCCTCCTTGATTTACCTTTGTCAATTTTTTCTTCTGGATGCTTTGAAAGTGCATAGCCTTCACAAATACCCTTAGAAAATTTAACCTTAATAAATCCCTTAACCATATTCTATTGACATAGTTGTTCAAGATAGTGGTAGTTAAGATGGCCAAACCGCTCATGGCATAGTTTGCAAACTTCATCTGAATGAGTTAGTAGTGCTTTTGGAGAAACATATGTGGAAAAATTGTAGAAGGCATATAATCTTGATTGGTGATTTGCTTCTCCTATTGCTACCAAATTTTTGCTTTGTAATTCTCCTATCTCAACTAAATTTGGAGAGAACTGGACTCTCATGCCCTTCCCTAAATGAGTTATTTGATACACAGAAAGGAGATTAGTTGAGAGTGAAGGTACACTTAGAACATTGGAAATGTTCCTCCAAATTCAACAGACCCTCTCCCTTTTACCAATGTTGGAGTATGATCACCTAAGGTGATTGTGGACATACTTGATGGTTCTAAGGATGAAAAGAAAACTTGTGAAGAACCCATATGGTGTGAAGCACCAGAGTCTAGAATCCATGATGGGGATAAAGATGCTTTAGCAACTAAGGCTTTTCCCTTTGATTTCTCTTTTTCCTTACTATTATCTTGATTTGGTGAAGATTCCTTATGATAGAATCAGGTAGCCCTATATTATTCCTTTTGAGAATTTTTTATAGAAAATTAATATTTTTCTTCATATAGTGATGTTCATCATGTCCAAGATTTTTACAAAAGGTGCATGCAACTCTCTTTTTACCTTGACAGTCCTTTTTGGAGTTGTCATTTTTTCTTTCTTTCTTAACTTCCTTGTCCTTTTTAGTGTTCTTCTCCCCTTTTGAAGCTTGATGTGTTTCATTCCCTACAAGTAGGGCTTGAGGTTTTGTAGACTTCAAAGTACCCATTTCAATTAACTTTTCTTGCTCCCTTGTGAGTTATCAATGAAGTTATCAAGCATGGGCATTGACCATGAGGCTCCAAGAGCCCTTTTAGTAGAGTAGAAAGTTGATACAAACATAGAAAATTTTGGACCTCGCTTGAAAAGTACATAAAGGATTAATTGATCCTCTTTTTTGTCAATTCCACAATCTTTTAAGTGCAACTTCAAGGATTTAAACTTAGTAAAAAAGTCTTGTAAAGTTGAGAAATTACTAGGACTAAGACCTAAGAGTTGATTTTCCAACTCATGGCTTCTAAGTTCATCTATTTTCCAAAAAAATTAGTCAAGAACTTCCCAAACTTGGTTGGGTGTTTTCAAGTTCTCAAAATGGAACAACAAATCGGGAGATAAATTTAAACATAGGAAACCAAATGCTTGATCACACTTATTAAAAAACTTTTCTTTGTCTTTAGCTACATTAGGTTCTTTCTTTGTTCCCATATTTACCCTATATAAACCTTTGTTCTTAAGCACAAGAATTACTTTCACCTTCTAATCATGATAATTGAAAGGTGTTAAGGGAACTATAACATTAGATTCCATACTTCTTTGACCAAGATAGTTGTTTTGTAGAAATGCAGAAAAGAAGAAAGTAGAAATGCGTGTAGAAGTGAAAAAACACAACTAAAAAATCACTTCTCAAGGAAGTGTGAAAATGAACCACACACAACATCCCCCTTGATTATCCCCCCCCACACACAATTCAACACTTTATAGATCGAGTGCTAATAACTGACCTAAAAAAGACACCAACAGGCACTTTAGAAGAGTGTGATTTTATGCTTTTTGGATTTATGGTGAAAAAGATAAATAGATATATAATTTTGCAAAAAAAACTCACATACAAGCTATGATGCAAAAAAGTATGACACTATTTTTATTTTTTTACCATTTACAAATGGATTGGTTTTTCTTGCAAAATACAACTTCTGATTGGTACAAAATATTGCAAGCACCAAAAGATTAGAATAGAGGAAAAAATACAGGACAAATTTCCATGCAAACACATTGATACCTACACCAAGAAATCTACACTACAAAAACTCACGTCCTATTGTGAAAAAGCACTCCCCTAAACTAAGTCATGCCTAAGAGCAGGAGTCAAATTCAATTGGTAGATTTCACAATGGGCTAGCAAGTGATTAACATGAGGTGATTTTTTTTTATTAACACACCTGCAGCTACTCAATCATGCAAATCGCGCCACTAGAGATAGATAGGTAATGGGCCTCCAAATGAAATACCCAACCTCCAGTAGATGATTCCCAGCAAGTCACAGTGCAACATACCTTCCCACCACAAATTTGAGCCTCCTTTTCCATAGGTACGGGCTTCAAACAGAGATTGGAGCCTTCCTTAGTAAAAAATGTGGCTCTCTAGAACATAATCACACCTCCTTGGTCAAAAAATGTGCCATCCTTAGTCTGTGCAGACTTCACAGGGGATTAAATACACAGTGCTTCAAATGAAGGTAGTAATGAAGGCGTTTGCAATTGTCTTAATTGTTTCAAGATCTTTTTCTCCGTGGACATTCAAAAGGATGCGAATGCAAACCTCACGCCCGATCACCTAGTCACCATGCTCACCCGTGTTGCGATATTCTTATTTTTCTGATTCTTTCCTAAACTGTCTTCTGATTTTTCCTTAACTGTTTTCAGATACTTTCCTTTCCTGTAGATAGTGTAGTTGTATGCATAACGCACACAACATGATTGTAGGATCTAGAGATGTATATGAACCTATACAGATTCATTGTAAAAAATAAGAATGAAAAATATTCTTCTCAGTTTCTATTTTTAAGTTGGTATCAGAGCTTCAAAATTTGAATCATTTGTTTCCCCTTCATTGAACCATGGGTGATTCAAATTTGGAAGTATTTCAGCCCAAATCTACTCCCATTATTATTCAATCTGAAGGTTCATTCTTCAATGCAGGGATTGTACTCGATGAAACAAACTATGATTTGTGGTCTCAAATCATGGAGATGCATATTGTTGAGAAGGAGAAACTCTCTTTCATTCATGGTAATTCATAGCCACCTACCGAGAAGGATGATGGATATGAGAAGTGGCATGCAGACAATCAAAAGGTGAAGAGATGGCTGTTGATGTCTATGTCCCCAGAAATTATGAAGCGATACATTCGCTTACCCACTGCTCGAGATATTTGGAAAGCCCTTTCTAAGGCTTTTTATGATGGAGCAGATGAAGTGCAGGTATTTGTCTTGAATCAGAGGGCTTTCTCTGCCAAACAGAATGGCAAAACACTCTTTGTGTATTATGGAGAATTAACCGAGATTTTTGGTGAGTTGGATCATCGTGATAAGGTGATCATGGAAAGTGAGAACGATGTTGAATCTTACCGAAAATTAGTTCAGCGACAAAGGGTGCATATTTTTCTTGCTGGATTAGATGGTGACTTCGAACAAGTCCGCGGTGAAATTTTGAGAAAGGATCCTATTCCTGAATTAGAAGCATGTTATGCATTGGTCCGCCGTGAATCTATTCGACACACAACGATGATTGGAGAACCAGAAAAGGCTGAAGCTTCAGCCATGGTGACCCAAAACCGATCTAATCAGAACCGACCTTCTCAAAGCACGCCTAAGATCACTAATGGTGCCGATAAATCCACCTACAAATGCACCCATTGCAATCAAACTAGTCATACCAAAAGTCACTGCTTTGAACTTGTAGGGTATCCAGAATGGTGGGATCGTAGCCGCGATTCACAGAAGAAGAATTTCAAAAAGACCTCCAGTGCTGCGTTTGTTGAAACAAAGACAGAGGATGATGTTGCTGAATAGATCTCAGCATTAGCAACAGCGGCAGGTAATGGTGGTAAGTTTTTAAATATGTCTGCACTTGTTTCTAATAGTGCATGGATAATTGATTCCGGTGCTACGGATCATATGATGTTTGATTCTAGACAGGTCTCATCTCTTAAACCGTCCTCACAAAAAATTTTTTCCACTGCCAATGGCTCTTCGGGCCCAGTTATCGGAGAAGGACCCTTACCTCTCACTGATACTTTGAATCTAGATTCTGTTTTAGTTGTTCCATCTTTGGATTACAATTTGTTGTCAGTTTCCCAAATCACCGCTGCTTTAATTTGTGTTGTAATTTTTTGGCCTGATTTTTGTGTGTTTAAGGACATCCGAACGAGGCAAATGATTGGTTGTGGTGTTAGGCGAGGGAAGTTGTATTACTTGGACTTAGTGTCAAAGAGTTTGGACAAGCTGCGTCAAGCTCTAATGGTGGATAGCTCTGAGGGGGAGAAGCATAAATCTGAAATCTGGTTATGGCACTGACGTCTGGGGCATGCTTCCTTTGGTTACTTGAAGAAATTATTTCCTAGTTTATTTGCAAAATTTGTTGTTTCTAGCTTCCGGTGTGAAGTTTGTGAACTTGCAAAAAGCCATCGTGCTTATTTTCCATTAACTTTGAATAAAAGTCTAGTTCCTTTTATGGTCATACATTCTGATGTTTGGGGTCCGTCCAAAGTCACTACATTGGGTGGATCATGTTGGTTTGTTACTTTTATTGATGATTGTACCAGAATGACTTGGGTGTGCTTAATGAAGTCTAAAAGTGAAGTGAACTTGTTATTTCAAAAAATTTATAACATGGTTCGTACTCAGTACAATGCACAAGTTCAGGTTCTCCGTAGTGACAATGGAGGTGAATATTTAAGTTCTAAAATTTAGTAGTATCTGGAAGCACACAGAATTATACATCAAACTACTTGTTCCAATACACCTTAGCAGAACAGGGTGGCTGAGAGAAAAAATCGTCACTTGTTGGAGGTTGTCCGTGCTTCATTGATAGAAGCCCATATGTCATTGTCTTATTGGGGCGAAGCACTTATCTCTACAGCATATTTGATTAATCGGGTACCCTCCAGCACTATTGATTTCCAGACACCATCCCAGGTTCTCGCTGAGGCGGTTGTTGTTCCAGCTGTCCCAAATTTACCTCCTCACGTCTTTGGTTGTGTAGCATTTGTACACCTCCATAAGCATCAGCGCAACAAGTTATCTCCTCGAGCACTGCGATGTGTCTTTCTAAGATATGCTGCTTATCAAAAGGGGTACCGATGCTATCATCCTCCAACCCAACGAATGTTTATTACATTAGATGTAGTTTCTCATGAAGACTCAATGTATTTTTCCTCTGAGCCTAAACTTCAGGGGGAGTATCAGAAGGAAATTCAGACTCTACACTATGATGATCACATCTCTGAAGATGTTGATGTTCACATCTCTGAAGATGTGGGTAACTTAGACATCTCTAAAGAAGTGGAACTCTCTGAACCTATTAATAAAGAAGTGGGTGAATTGGAGGTGTATGATATAACCTTGGATCAAAATAGTGATGAACACCCAAAAACATAAGTTGTGGCTCCATTTTCATCCGAGTCCCTCACCCCACAAGTAGCCAATACACCACACCAATCGCTTACTGAGGATGTTCCTGAACCATCTAGAAAATATCTACCACAGCGTCTCACCAGAGGTATCCCTAAACCCACATATGAACCCAAACTTTCTAGTAAAGTTAGATATCCCATGAGTCATTATGTGTCTAACCATCGTTTGTCAGAATCAAATCAGTCATTTGTAAATCAGTTATCTACTGTATCTATTCCTAACAATGTGTAGGAAGCCTTAGCTGACCCAAGATGGAAAGCCGCTATGAATGAGGAGATGAAATCATTGCAGGAAAATAAAACCTGGGAACTTGTTGACCGTCCACCAAGAAAGAAACCAGTTGAATGTCGTTGGGTTTATACTGTGAAGTACAAAGTAGTTGGTACAATTGAACGCTTTAAGGCGAGACTGGTGGAAAAAGGGTACACGCAAACCTATGGGATCGATTATACAGAGACATTTGCACCTGTAGCTAAAATCAATACAGTACGTGTCTTGTTGTCTCTAGCTGCGAACTTGGGTTGGCCATTACAACAGTTTGATGTGAAGAACGCCTTTCTACATGGAGAGTTGTCCGAAGAAGTCTACATGGAACTCCCACCTGGATGCATGATACCAGAAATACATAGTCAGAAGGTGTGCATATTACAAAAGTCACTATATGGATTGAAACAATCTCTGAGGGCGTGGTTCAGAAGATTCACAAAGTCTATGAAAGCCTTTGGTTACCGTCAAAGCAATTCAGACCACACTTTATTCCTAAAGAAACAATAGGGTAAGATCACTGCATTTATTGTGTATGTGGATGACATGGTGGTTACAAGAAATGATCCTGAAGAAAGGAAGGCTCTACAGGTTTACTTGCCTAGAGAATTTGAAATGAAAGACCTTGGTCCCTTAAAATATTTCCTTGGGATCGAAGTGTCTCGATCTGATAAAGGGATCTTTCTGCCTCAAAGAAAGTATGCCTTAGACTTGTTATGGGAAACTGGTATGTGAGCATGTCAACCAGCTGATACACCAGTGGAAGAAAGATTGAAGTTATGTATTGAGTCTAATCAGGTACCAGTTGATAAAGGAAGATTGATGTACTTAGCACACACAAGGCCGAACCTTGCCTATGCATTGAGTATTGTTAGCCAGTTTATGCATAATCCTGGAGAGCAACATATGAATGCAGTTATGCGCATTTTGAGGTATTTGAAGTCTGCTCTTGGAAAAGGAATTTTATTCACTAAAAGGGAGGATTATCAAAATGTGGATGCATATACTGATGCTGACTGGGCTGGAGCAGTAGATGGTAGGCATTCTACCTCAGGTTATTTCACCTTTGTAGGAGGTAATCTCGTTACATGGAGAAGCAAAAAATAGAATGTTGTTGCACGATCAAGTGCAGAGGCAGAATTTAGAGGTATGGCACTTGGAGTATGTGAAGCGTTGTTGCTAAGACTTCTCCTAATAGATTTGAGCTATCCGCCTAGGCAGCCAATTCAACTATATTGTGACAATAAAGCAGCTTGTGATATTGATCATAATCCGGTTCAACATGATCGTACAAAGCATGTGGAGGTAGACAGATTCTTCATTAAAGAGAAGTTAGATGAGAAGATTGTGGAGCTGCCTACAATTCGATCAGAGGATCAGTTGGCTGATATTCTCACCAAAGTAGTTTCAAGTTGAGTGTTCTCGACATTTTTGGGAAAGTTCGGCATGTGTGACATCTATGCACCAACTTGAGGGGGAGTGTTGCGATATTCTTATTTTTCTGATTCTTTCCTAAACTGTCTTCTAATTTTTCCTTAACTATTTTCAGATACTTTCCTTTCCTGTAGATAGTGTAGCTATATGCATAACGCACACAACATGATTGTAGGATCTAGAGATGTATATGAACCTGTACAGATTCATTGTAAAAAATAAGAATGAAAAATATTCTTCTCAGTTTCTATTTTTAAGTACCCGTTACACAACCCACCTGAACCAGATGACATACCGAGGAAAAATGTTGTTCACTTCCTGGCTTGGCAATGACAACTCCTGGTGGCAGAGTACGACTACTTCTTTGATCTCAGCGGATGTTCTCCACACACTTCTCTCATAAATTGTAGCAAGGATAGTGGGTACTAATAGCAGGAACAGGGGTCTCCATTCATGAGAGGAAGAAAGCATGCCCACTAGAACAAAAGCTCTGGCAACAAAGCATGCCAGCCAGGAAACAAAGTGCACCCACCAAAGTTAAAAAACGTAGCCTCAAGCCTAATACCATGGTCTTGTAGCCTAGAATAATCTCAACTATTGAGCATGCTGAGATTATGTGTTGAGTAACCAAGGAGACCTGGGCTTGTATCCCATCAACAAATTTTTTCCCTTATCTGTGCAAATTCGTGGCTTCAGCTTCAAACTTGCAGCTTGGCGGTATGCTTAAATCTTGTACGGCTCTGATACCATGTAAAATCAATCAAAACATAGAGATTTAAATCAAGCAAAACATAGACTGCATAATAAATATCTATGTAGAAAGACAGTCAAGGGGTCTCCTTATAAAGGACAAATACCCAAAGGGAGATGTTGAGGTGTTTCAACACCTCAATAGTCTAAAAACTAGCTAATAAAAATATCAAAAAAATATCAAGAAATATCAACCTGCACAATAAATGCCATGCCTAAGTAGGCTTAGGTCAACTAGTGGATAAGAAGCATTAAATGTAAACATTGACAATAACCTTCCCTTTCAATAGTAATATATCCAATGAATTAAATTTTCCTCAATACAAACCCATCATATCATTCCAATGTTGCATCCCTCAAAGGCACTCAATTTTACTAGTTATAAGTTAAAAATTTTAAGTCTAAGCCTCATACTCATCTCTAACCATATATTGTGCTAAAATGATAACAACATTTTAATTATTAATTCTACAAATTCCAAGATTGGGGTGGAAGAAGCAGGAGCATGGGTGGGAAAAGGAGGATTTTGAATCTTTGAGCAATGGAGTAGGCTGTGGAGTTGCAGGATCTGAGGATTCACAAGCACAATTGGTGCAAGTTTCGAGTGGAAAGCAATGTAAGGAAGATTCAGAAGAGAATGACCCTGGAAGAAATATTTTGGTGGACCCAAGGGGGAAGGTTGTCCTGGCTGCTAATCATGTTGGGAATAACAAAGGACAGGAGGTTGAAAAGAACAAATACATTATGGGGGCCACTGGTGGGGAAGGCGCTAATCTTAAACCATGGTCTTCGAGCTATTTGGAGTTAAACCTAATGGTAAATCGGTGTTCCCTCAAGTTTGCAACATTTCTGACCCAGTAAGAGGTAAGTTTTCCATCTTTGTCCTTGATCCAATCATTGATCATAATATTACCCTAATGGACAGTACACTGGTAGGAAAGTTTATTGGCCCTAGACCAAATATTGAAGTTTTCAAGGCATTTGTCAAAAACAAGTGGAGAACCAATGGAAAATTTTATGTAGCAGTGCTTCCTAAAGGCTACTTTGCTTTTGAGTTTACCTACAAGGAGGATATTTTGGTTGTGAGAAGTGGTGGTCCTTGGGTTATAGGAAAATCTTCCTTGGCTCTAAAGAAATGAACTTCTAATCTAGATCTTTCAGACTCCATTTTTGAGAGCGTTCCAATCTGGGTTAGACTTCTTTGTCTTCCTTTGGAATACTAGAATGAGGGCGTCTTCAACGGTCATGTTAACTCTTTTTGGGAGCTTTTGTCAATAGACCCAATGACAACGACAAGGAAAATGCTAGTGTTTGCTAAAATTTGTGTGGAGGTGTCCCAAAATGTTGACCTCCCTTCTTCTATTGATATTCAATAGAAGCTAGGTACTTGGAATCAAACTATTGAGTTTGAATTGATCCCTTTTTCTTGCTTTAAGTGTAGGAAAACTAGGCACTAGGCGAAGAAATGTCCGCTCAATGCTAGCAAGGATAAAGATAAACCCTAGCCCAAACTGAAGACTTTCTAGAAAAAGAGGCCTGAAGGGGACATGAAAGAGATCAAATATATTTCCAATGAAGAGTTGGAGAGCAAGAAGTTTAAAGCTCTTGTGATAGCCCCAGAGATTCAGGTAGATGTGGGCCTCCAAGAGCCTCAAAGAAATAAGCCAAAGAATGAATCTGGAGGGAAGGATGATGGAGAGACTGACATGGATAATAGTTGGGATTGGTTTGGTGAATCAGGAACCTCCTCTTAATAATCCATAGAAATAATTAGATGGAAAGGAGGTTGGAGAGATAGGCCTGGATGATATCCCTATTCAGGCTTTATCTCTAGATATCGAGATTCCTTTCTTACCCTATGTTTCTGGAGGAAGTTTCCCTTCTAGCCAGGAGTCTTTTTAGAATCTGGAAACTGTTAATTCTCAAGAAGCTGTCAAGGATACCTTTGAGGACGTGAGTCAGACTAAGGAATTTTCAAGTGAGAATTCAACCTGGTATAATAATGGGTTGATGGACACCCTCCCCCTGGATCAAAGGGGGATATCAGATAAGGACTGGGACTCAGGAAAAGAGTTGGATAGTCAAGAAGAAATGGACAGAGATTATGTCAACTCTCATACTAGGAAAAAGAAGAATAAAAACAAATAGAAGAATACTCCAAGTGGAGTCTCTACTAGAACTAGAGCTAAGACAGACTCTGGAGCCACAAAGAGCAACCAAGGAAGAAGATCAGAAAAATGACTGAGAGAGCATGGCACTTTTCAAGATATTGCAGATGGTGTTCAAAAGACCATTCCTAATATTTGTAAACTCCATTCTCCTGATAAAGTATGAAGATTATGTCATGGAATATAAGGGGGTTAAATAGCCTCCATAAGTAGGATGTGCTGCACAATTTTGTTAGGGACCATAAATTTGATATTTTACTTGTCCAAGAAACCAAAATTCCTAAAGAAAAAGTGGAAAAGATTAAGATGGTTAAATTTTGTGGAGTCCATGGTAATAGTTCAGAAGGTGCCTTAGGGGAATTACACTTTAGAATCAGCCCCACAGGGGAACCTTTTTTTGAAAGCTCAAATCATGTGGTGACCGGATTTACCCATATAAAAAATATTTTTTGTTGGATTCAATCAAATATATATGATCCTAATGGGAAAGATGCCAGAAAGTCCTTTTGGCTTGAGTTGGTTTCCTTCCATAGGATATTCACTAATGAATTATGGGTTGTAATGGGAGATTGTAATACCCCTCTTCAAGAAAGTGAGAAGTTCAGAGGATCCTAGGTTAACCTGGAAAGAAGAACGAACCTTTTGGACTTCATTAATAACTAGGTGTTGATTGATCTGGATCTACAAGGAGCCACCTTGACTTGGTCGAGTCAAAGACATGGTAAGGACTTTATTAAGGTAGATTAGACAGAATGTTAATTTTAGATCAATGGTTTATAAAATATTTGTGTTCTTTAAAAGCTCTCTCTAGGGTGGGTTCTGATCATTTTCTGATTAGTTTTGTGGCAGACCCTATAATGGCTAAGAGTAATTTTCCTTTTATAGTTGAATGTATGTGGCTTTCCCATCCTTAGCTTCTTGAGGAGGTGAGGAAATGGTGGAATATCACGGTCTCTGGGACTGCTATGTTCAAGATGGTGAAGAAATTGAGTAAAGTCAAATTCAAAATTAGAAGATGGAATAAAGAAACTTTTGGTAATATCTTTGGTATCAAGTCTGAGTTACAACTTGAATTGATGGAGATACAAGAAAAAATCCAACAGGAAGGATACATTGTTGATAATAGGGTGAAAGAAAATGAGTTGCTTGTGAAGATGCATGATATAATTGCCAAAGAGGAGGATTTCTGGAGACAGAAATCTAGGGCTCTATGGATTTCTATTGGAGATAAAAACACTAGATACTTTCACTTTTCTACTTCAAAACATAGGGTTTCTAATAGAATTTCTCGCATTGATTACAATGGAAGCCATTTTGAGAAGGATGAAGCCATTAGAAGACAAGTTTTCCTTTTCTTCAGTAATCTCCTTTTCGACAAATGGTGGAGTTAATCATGAAGAGAAAGATTACCTTTTAGAGGCCATCCCTAAACTTGATAGGGAATAAAATAACATAATTCTTGCTGCTATTCCTTCCAGGGAAGAAATTAAGAGAGTGGTCTTTTCTTTTGAAGGGAACAAGGCCCTAGGCCCTGATGGGTTTCCTATGTTCTTCTTTCAATGGTTCTGGGAGATTGTTGAAGATGATGTGGTGAATGCGGTTAAAGAGTTATTTGGCTCAAGGAGTCTCCTAAAGGAACTTAATGCTATCTTCTTGGTCCTAATTACCAAATGACCAGGAGCTATAGATTTTGAAGCTTTTAGGTCTATAATCCTTTGTAATTCTTTCTATAAAATTATCTCTAAGGTTTTGACTTCAAGGCTTCTCATTATTCTTCCCTCCTTAATTTCCCCTCAAAAGAATGGGTTCATTCCTGGAAGGTAGATCCTTGACTCTATAATTAATGTCCATGAGAATATTCACTCCTTTTTGGAATAAAAAATTGAAGGCTTCCTCCTAAAATTGGACATTTTGAAAGCTTATGATTGAGTGGATTGAGACTTTATACTCAAAATCATGAGGACGTTTGGCTTCATCAATAGAGTCCTTTAGATGGTTGGTCAACTCATTTCCACCATGTCCATTTCTATCATGGTGAATGGGTCTCCCTTGTGTTTCTTCAAGAACTCGAGAGGTTTAAGACAGGGAGATCCAATCTCCCCTATCTTATTTACTATTATGGCAGAATGTCTTGGGAGAAACTTGAAAAGATTGGTCGATCAGAGATCTTTAGCGGGACTAAGGCCCTCTTTGAGTAATTTGATCTATTCCCACCAACAATTTGTTGATGACACCATGTTGATGGGGAGATCAACAATGGCTAAAGCTAGGAATCTAAAAAAATCTTGGATGAGTATGAGAGGGCTTCTGGTCAAATGGTCAACAAACAGAAAAGCTCTATCTTCTTCTTCAACACCCCTAAACCCAGACATAACAAGATTTCTAGAATTCTTGGGTGTAGAGTGGAGTCCTTACCTTTTATTTATCTTGGATTTCCTTTGTGCCTTAAGCCTCTTGATTCCTTTTGGTGTTCGTTGGTGGATAGGTTCAGCAAAAGGTTCACTAGATGGAAAGGTGCTCTTCTCAGTCAAACAGGTAAAATTTAGCTCCTCAAAGCTACTCTTCATAACCTTCCGATATATATGCTTTAAGTCATTTTACTATCCCTGCCAAATATGTGGATGCTACTAAAAATATCCAAAAATAGTTTCTTTGGTCGGATGTTGAAGAAAGAAAAAGAAAGCCTCTCATTGGTTGGGACTTTGTTTGTAGACCTAAAAGACTGGGAGGTATGGATCTAAGAAAGATTAGAATGATGAATAGAACACTCCTTGCTAAGAAAATTTGGAGAGATTTCTCATCTAATGGAGAATGGAAAAATATTTTAAAGAGAAAATATATGGCTAATATTGGATCTCTTAAGGCTTTGCTAGACTCTCCAAATTTTCCCCATAGACCGGTTTGTTGGAATGATATGATTAGAGGGAGAAAGATTATGGATTTAGGAGTTGGATGGAGAATAAGAAGTGGGAATCAAGTAAGGTTTTGTTATGATAGATGGCTATTGAAGGTACCCCTAATTTATGATGAAAGGTTTAATAGGTGGGTTGATACCTGCAAAGCGACTTTTGGAACTCATGTCAAGGATTTTTGGAGAAATGGGGGCTGGGTGAATTTGCACCAGATTAGCTCAGATCTTAGTCTGATTCAATCCTCTTTTATGGTTGTTAGGATGAGGTCAAGTCAGTAGTATGATCTCTTAGTTTTTACTACTAACCCTTCAAGAAGCTACTCTATTTCTTCAGTTGTCTCATTGTTGTCCCTTTCTCATGCCCCCTCTCCCTTTTGGGCTAAAGCTTGGATAAAACATCTAACTCCCAAAGTTAACATATTTTTTTGGATCCTTCTTTAGAATAAAGTTCTCATGATTGACAATCTCTGCAAGCATGGTATCTAGATCCCTAACCGATGCTACTTGTGTAAAGAAGAGGTGGAAACTGCTAACCACTTGTTTCTTCACTATTTGTATGTAGTTTCTATATTGGGTAGATTTTTGGCTCTCTAGAATTTATCGTGGGTTTTTCCAAATTCCATCGAAGAATTTTTTATCCAGTGGAATGCTCCTTCTCTGAATCCTTCTATTCGAAGATTATGGGATTTTAGTTTCCCTTATATAGCTTGGGGTGTGTTGAAGGAATGAAATAATAGAATCTTCAGGGAAAAAGAAACCTCAAAGAACATTGTGTATGAGAAAAATTCTAGATTAATTATGGAAAACTTCAATATCATCCCTCATCAAGAGAATAGGATGGAGGTAGTGGTCTATTCTTCCTATGACCTAAAGATGGCTAAGGATTGGAACATAAAAAGTGATGTGTCAAAGGCCTCAAAACCAGCTAAAAAGGACCATGAAGGAGTGTGTTGGAGTCATCCTCCAAGAGGCTGGATAAAAGCTAATTTTGATAGGGCAGAAAAGGGTAACCCAGGATTGGCTAGAAGTGGGGGGAGTGATAAGGGATTATAATGGTATGTTTGTAGCGGTAGTGGCCATATCCTTAGGTACACAATCAAACCACATGGCTGACGCCATTGGGGATTTTTAGGTTATTGACCTTGCTATTAGAATGAATGTTAAAAATATTTGGTTAGAGGGTGATTCTAAAAACATTATTGATTGCATTCTTGGAATATCCCCTCCCTCATGGACCATTAAATGTTGGATTGAAGATGCTAAGGCTCTTTTATCTAAATTTGATAAAGTCAGAGTAACTCATGCCTTTAGGGAAGCAAATAGCATTGCCAACTTTTTTGCTAATGAGGGGGCTAAACAAAAAGGGTATAAAATGTGTTTGAACCTCAATGAGTTGGGAGCTAACATAAGGAACTTAATTGATTATATAATATCACTCATGGGAAAGTTACCACATTTTTTGATTATGAAGGAGAATAAGGCCAAGTACAGAGTCATCATTAGATTTGATGGGGCCACCATTATTAACTCTTCTAGATGTAAGAGTTGGCACATTTTGTGGGTGCTTTGGTTCGGCTGCTAAATTTTGATTCAGGGTATTAGCTCTGCTAGCAATGCAAGTAAGGTGAATGTGATAATGGGGGGAAGCAGAAAAAGAGTGGAGTCAACTAGTTATGAAAGGAACAAGCAAAATCCGAAGGTTTAGAGGCAAATCAGGCATGGTGGGCTTCTCCCATTCATTGAAATGCTTCATGGTCCTAACCCTGAAGCTACAAAGTATTTTGCTAAACATTGGAGGAATGGAGAAATTATTCTCTTTGGAAGGAAGGTCAGTGTGGATGAGAACCTCATTGGGGAAGTCACTGGTGTTTTGACCGAGGGGATGAAGTTCGTTCGTGGCAAAAATATTTCTAATGAGGTTGTTATTAGGTTTTCCAAAAAGGATAAGGAAAAGAGAGAGATGATCAAAATTTCTAGTAGCTACTTTGAGGCTGAGACAATTAAGGTGATATGGAGGAAGGTGCTTAGAATTATTATGGAATACATCATGCTGGATGGAAAATTTACTAGAGTCTATGGATACCATTTTTCCCTCCTCAATCACTTTCGTCATAAGGTAAGGGTTTCTTTCCCTCACTATTTGTACTGCTCCTTGAGTAATAGCATGGAACAACATAGAAAGAATCCTAGGAAGAATCTCGTCATGCATACCAACATCATTCGGCTAATTTATGAGCATTTTAAAAACATGTCAGCTTTATCTAACCCTATCACAACTTCGGCCTCTCAAGATTATGATACTGATAACATGTCGAAGGAAAAAGATAACCCAAAATCTGAATGGAATGAGGAAGAGCCTCCCTCCTCCAATATATCAGGTAAGAAAACCCTTCTGAGAAAGCCCTTGACTAAAAAGTAATGCTCTGTGAAAACCCCCATTGACTTTGCTCAAAAAGAGAAATTAAAGAATAAGGAGCCCCTGTTAATAAACTAGTCTCTTATTCTAAGGACTCCCCAGAGGATAAAATTGATGCCCCTAAAGTCAGTGAGGATTTCTATACCTCTCATCCCACCACTAATAGAGATAATAGACCCAGATTCCCTGGAAATCTTAATCTTGAAGACCACTACTTTAAGCTTGACTGGGAGTTTCCTGATGATATTTTAGCTATTGCTAGAAATGGGGTTGTTGATTACTTCCGGATTATGAAGTGGGTCTTTCATGAGATAAAGGACCTCAACTTAAAAAATAGAGCTCTCACTAGTAAGTTGGAAGAAATGAAAGCTAAAGGAGCTACCCAACATACTGCTGAGGTTGTGTGTACTGAGGAAACTATGAGGTTGATGGACGAGTGCCTTCAATGAAATTTTGAGCTCATGGACAAGATAAAGAAGGATAATGAGGTTAAGGTTAAGTTCTTGGAGAGAGAAATTAGCAAAATCAAGGGCACTATGAAAACTATCATGCAACATAACCATTGAATAGCTAAGCATAATGTCACTATCATGAGCACTATGGTTGAGAAAATGGAAAATATCCAATAGGGATCTCTTGTTGTGGATTTGGACACTGATAAGGAGAAAAGGAACATTGAGGATGCTGGCATCTTGAAGAGGAAGAGAGCTCACCTGAAGAGAAAGGAAGATTCTATGCCCCAAGAGATTTAGGCTCTGAAAAAAGGCACTCAGGATATGTGCAACCTTAAAATTGAGACCTTATTGATATTTTAAAGTCCTTAGGTTAGTTTTGGGTGTTTTTTTCATGCTGGTTTTTTGTTGGCTTGTGTTGGCTCTGGGCTGGTGGCTGCAATCTTCTCTTGGCTTTTTCTATTTTTCAACCTTCCTATTTTTTGGGTACTGTAATGCTTTATATTTCTTATGCTTGTAAACTTTGTGCTTTTGAATCCCTATAAAACCCAACTTTTCCTTTATCAAAAATATTTTAATTATTAATATAGAGAAAACATGGAACCTTTTGGACTCTCTCGCCCAGTGCTGAGTTTGAATTCTCCTGCACTGGGTTCCTCTCATGCAGCTTCCCTATCGCTTCAATGCAAATTGATTGTCGACCTCTCCTTCTCTCCTCGGGCTATGGATGCTTCTTAGGCCTTGGCGTTGTGTTACGTGGGCCCTTCCATGGCTAGGAACAACTCTGTTCAGGGTGCAAAGTGTATTTTTGGTACTGGGAAGACCATGGGTTCTCCTTTTGTAAATGTGACTATGAATGATGTGGGTGTGGTTGGGGTGTCCATGTCTAGTCCCCAACCATCTTTTGTTGACGTTGTGGCTATAGTTATGAATGGGGCTTCCCCTTCTATTGATGTGGGATGTATGATTGGGGCTTCCCCAACTAATGTTGTTTTTGATGAGGGGAGTGTTACTATTTCCAGGTTGTTCCCATCTTCTCATGTGGGGCATTTTTCTTATGTTGATGTTGTAAAGTCTAAGAGACCTCGGGAGGGTGTTGTGCAACCTATCCATTGTGCCACAATTTCTCCTATTGTTTCTCTTGGTAAGGAAGTTTCTGATAATATAGATTTTTATACCAAAAATGCTCTTATTTGCAAATTTTGTTGTTTGTGGTCTTCTCTTCCTGATTTGCACCTTTGGATTACCAATCACTGGTCTCCTTTGGTTCATGGCTCGATGGAGATTTACCCTTCTATAAGGGGTATTTTTGTGGTGGGTTTTAATTCTCCTGAGGATAGACAAGTTGTTTTGGATCACAGTCTATGGATGTGGGATTCTCATCCCCTTTCCTTAAGACCTTGGGGTTTTTCTTTTAACACTTTGAAAGAACCTTTGGATGCATTGCCTCTTTGGGTAAGATTTCCCTATCTTCCCTTATAGTTTTGGTGTTCCTTTTCCTATGAGGGCATCAATAATGTTATTGGTAGATTTTTGAAAGTGGATAGGGCTTCTAAGAATTTCACTCATACTTCCTTTCCAAGGATTCTGGTGGAGGTTGATCTTTCGAAGGCTTTACCTAGAGAAGTTGTGATGTGGGTTAATGGTTGGTCTTGGTCCTAGCTTGTGGATTATGAGGCTCTTCCTTTTTTTTGTAAACGTTATTTTGTTGTTGGCCAATTGGTTTGTGACTACTCTAAAAGCTCTCACTCTATTTCTTCCTCTACCTAGTGGAAGAACTCACTCCATGAACACTTAACAGTTCACCCTACCATTGACTCTACTTCTTCTTCTAATGATGAATCTAGGCCCGCTTCCCCTTCTATGATGCTTAATTTGAGTGTTGTGATGGATGCTTCTCCTCAAATGCTAGTTTCTACTCCACCTGACTTGGGTGTGGTGGGTGTTGTTCCTTTGGTGGATACTGTTGTGTGGCCTTTGGATTTGGCTATCCCTAATGCTATTTGTGCTACCTCCTCTAAGACACATATTTTGGAAAAGGTTGCAGTAAGTCTTGCTAATTTAGGCTTGGTTTCGGATGTTGTACCTGAAGTTTTAGCTATTCCTCTAGTTTGCTACTCTAGAGGGTAGTTTTCCCTTTCTGATCAAAATTTCTTGATTTTAGTTTTTGATTCTCCTTGGACTACGGTTCATAGAAAGAAGAAGCATCCTTCTAAGAAATTCATGGTCTTGTTTAACATGCCTTCAGAGGCTTTGCTTGGTTCAAGTGTTGCTCCTTGAACAGTTTTGTGTTGTTTGTTCTGAATGGCTATTTCTCTCTAGTTTGTTGTGTTCTTCCAGTCTATTTTGTTGAGTTGTTTGGCTCTATTTTGCTAAGCTATTTGACTATGTTTTCATTTTGTAAGGGATTAGGGCCCTTTCCCTACTTATCTAATCAAAAATATTTAATTATTAACTACTTAATAAAGTCATTGAAATGAATAAACTATCAAATGTTCAAGTAAGTTAAGTAAAATAAGTGTTTAAGTGAGAAGTTGAACTACCTAGAAAAGGTTAAATATTGTTCCTAATATCAATTTGTTATAACAATGTATAAAGTAAAGGCATTAGAAAAATAGCATTTCATTATTAAGGCATGGGAAATATGGAAAGGAAGGGAAACTAGGTTGTTAGATGAAGCAAATGTTTGTGTATTGTCATAAAAAATTATCATTCTTGACAATTTCAGACTATGGTTTACTCCCCTAAATTATTGAGCCTAATTGAATACCTAATTTCCTAAATTATGCATTCTATAGCCCATTTGTACCACTTTTTGAGAAATTGCAAACATTGAACAAATAAAAGTAATTAAGATTTTGCCTCCAATACATTGTGTCTTGGAGAATAGGGTTATGACCCATACACCCATGGGTGTGTGGGTCCCCCTATTCTGTCTGGGACCAATTTTTAATATGTGAGAGTGGTTATTTTAACATTCAAAATTTAAATTTTAAATATTGGCTGTCAAGATTTAATTCTCAAGAAATTAGAGAAATGTCTATAAATACCTAGTTAAATTGCACCATTTGAATTCTAACAAAAAAGTGGACAACAAGTATTATGATCAACAACAGTATTTCAGAGCTTTATTGTAGCAATTCAAGATCCTAACATCATGTCAAATCTTATGTGAGTTTGTGTGTGTTCATGTTATCATTATTTTGTAAATGATGATAGTTTTGTAGGTATCCTAAGTATTCAAGAAAATCAAGCAAGCAAGATCAAAACCTTGAGGTGATGTGCATGACTTCAATCCTTCAAGTAAGCCATTGAAGGGTGGTGAGTTACAACACTTTGTGATTTCATCATTCCTTCCTTTCCATTATCATTTTATCATTGGCATTGCCACTGTGAAAGTGGAAACACTTACATGGGGTTTGACTAAGGCAAGCACCTAAATGGCCCAAAATTTCCTTTCTCTTTGAATGTGAAAGTTTTAGTGGTGAAGAAATATTGAAGACAAGTTGTCCATTGTTGCATTCAAAGCCCTAAATCTTTTCAAGCCATGGAAACTCACTTATAGAATTATCTAACAATATTTTGACAACTCTACAACCATAAATCAAAAGCTTGAATTTGTCCTTAGAGGATCCCAAAAGTAAAGTAGGACACCCTATCAAAGACTCATACACCCCTAGGCATCACAGTCCTCCTATGGATACAAAAACCATTTTTTTAGGATAGGTACATAGTCTCCTACACTTTCTAGATCTACTTGCAATTTATTGTTACAATTTTTTATTTTTCAAGATCTTGCATTTTCACATTAGTTCATATAGTTTAATCATGTTAATCATAATAAATCACTTTTAGACCATTTCCAAGGCCCTAAGGATGCTGATCCAGGTCTAATTGACTCACCTTCATGGTTGAAAGTCAATCTACATGCCTTGTTGATTTGCATCCTAATGAAACCCTAGGAAAATGTGGAATTGACTTTAGGTTTTACACATTAAACTTAAAAATCACCCCTCTTTTTCATACATTTTAGTTTGTAAACTCCATTGAAAATGACATGGATTACATCTACTATGATTACACTTGAATCAATAGGAGTTTGATTGGAATAGTGATGGATTGGATAAGAAGGGCACAATGGGAGAAAAAATGAACTCAAAATTTTATTACTTCCTTAAGGGGCATTATGGAGGAGTCTACAAGGGCCCATTCCTAGTGATCCATAGGTTGACACCTATAATTAGACACTTGTCTACTCATTTGTGCCACATCATGGGGAACTTGTCAATCCACTTGATAGATGGATTCTCTCTTCCTTGCTTATTTAAGCTAGCTCATATTGTACCTTTTAAGAAACTCTTCTATCAATCTTTTTAATAATGTGAATTAGATTGATCATTCTGTGCAAGTGTACTTTGTAGAAGCACAAATTTTTTTGTTGTTATGATCTTTATTGGAAAACCTAACATGATATTAGAGTCATACAACAAAAGCCCATGTAAAAGTTCCATGCAATTTAATCTGCATGTAAAAGTGATCTCTATTTTTGAGGCATGAGTTTGTAGCAGGCGAGAAAGTTGCAGCATTTTGTGAAGACGTGACCTAGACATGAATCTATGCATGATGTGCATGCAATCTCATAAGATGAAGGTCGATGTGCATGATTTATATTATGAAGGCAATGTGACACCACAAAGAGGAGGCCCACACATATTACTGGCTGACCACATATTGCAGGCATTGTAAATTCCAACTGCAATATCTCTTGTTTTAGTCAGTACTTGTGTTACCCTCTGTTCCAGTGAACTGCACAGCTAACACAAACCTACGTGGGATTTGTAGGAAATAGAAGGCTTCCATAGTAGCCGTCTACCAGCTCCCACACGCCCCTATTCGACCTCTCAGCTGGAACCTCCATGCAGATATGTGTAAGGAATTGAAATGTTAGAATTACAAGTATAAAGGAAGCTTTGTTCTCCATGCTTTTCATAGTTATCTACATATTATGTCTACATTGTTACGCAGTCCTCTTTCAACGCTTCATTTTGGCATGAAGTACTAGCTGATCGAAGTGGTCATTTTTTTATTTCAAGCATCCACAAATCCTATGCAGTTCTTGACACAGCGTGCTTTACATTCCAACACAGCCGTTAATCATTGGCTCGACCTGCACTCTTGAAGACTTCACATTTGAGTGACCCTCTTTGTTGCCCTTGAATAATATTCACTGGCATGCCTCAGCGTGGGATCTGCAAACATTTTACTCCCTTCGTCATCAGCAATGTCAAATTCTTACAGAGCTTGGAAGCATCTGAAGGAGTCTCATGGTTGGTGGTGGCTTCAACACCAAAACTTGGATAGAAAAATAATACACTTAGCGCATTGTGGCGGCTGAAGAATTATCTTCCACAAAGCCTCGATCACTTTACACCACGACTACAGCTCCTCATTCCACATGGCTTCAGCATTCCCCCTACTCGCGAACCTCTTTCCACCACACGCAAGAATCGGTCAAAGTTGTATTTGGCATGTTGATTTAGCATTTAATATTTGGTTAGTGTACATATTTAATTTCTGTTGTACAACTTGTTTTCTTAAACCAACATACTATATTCTTTTAACCTTGCAGACATTTACACTCACCACTACTGGTTTGAGTTCCCACTAGCCTTTTATGTTACCCAACATTTTATGCTAATTTTGTTTTAAACTATCAAAATTTGTTGATAACCATCAATTATTAACTTTCGTAAAAGGGAGTTATTTTTTTGCCAAAACTTGTAAGGGGGAGTTGAAATATTTATTTCGTTAGTGTACATATTTAAGTACAACATTTTTTCTTAGACCAACATATTATATTCATTTAACCTTGCAAACATTTACACTCATCACTATTGGTTTGAGTTCCCACTAGCCTTTTATGTTACCCAACATTTTATGCTAATTTTGTTTTAAAATATCAAAATTTGTTAATAACCATCAATTATTAACTTTTGTAAAAGGGAGTTATTTTTTTACCAAAACTTGTAAGGGGGAGTTGAAATTTTTTTCCATAGTTGTATTACTTGGTGGGAGGTGAGCATATAAGTAAAAATTCTTTGTAAAAACGAGCTGAATCTTTTTCTTTGCAAAATGAGCCTAGTAAGGGGACTTTTTTTCATTTTGCAATAACTTGCAAATGGAAGGGGGGTCATTTTAGTGGGGGTTTTAATTTTAAGTTATTTTCTTTTCTTGAGTTTTGTAAGGCATATGTCTTCTTAATCCACCTCATGACATAAATTTGTAAGAACTCATAACAACAAATATGTTTCTAAATACACTCACATAAAGTGCCACAAATTGAATGTGTGCTCCATATGGAGGGAATTTGTGAATTTTGTACTCACACTATATTATAAAGTGTAATGGGGGGTTGTGTAGAGCCTTGAGTAGTCATCACAATAGTGGATCCTTGTAATTCTCTCCTCATTTGTGTGTGCCTTGATGCACACCCTTTTTCAGTTTCTTATACCTCTTTTTTCCCTAAATTTGGGTCTAAATTCCTTGCACAACTTTGTATCAAATTTTTGTTGGTTTGTTTATTCTCTTAGCATTAAGGGTGGACTATGACAGTGTTATACTAATGCTTCTTTGAAGCAATGGAGGAATCTTCTTTTTCGGAGGTCTCATGAACCTTATATCTTGATCTCTCATATGGGGGATTATTTCAGTGGACCATATTTTGAGAACTAGTACTCCTAATTGCAGTACTATCTGTATTTTCAACTTCATAGAGTTTGATTGACTTTGTGTATTCATGGTTGAGTAGTGTTGATATGTTCACTCAGTAGTGTTTTGTATCTCTTATCTTGATATATATTTCTTGTAGATTCATTGATTCCAGCAAACACCAATTCATCTTCAACAGAGTTTACAATTTTGAAATGCTTTAATTGTTCTTCACCATGATGTTCCTATCATCATGGGACATCTTTTTAGAAAGTTTTAAATCCTTCTCCTTTTCTCTTTTGGAGGATAGTTTTGTTCCCACTAGTTAGGTTCTCTATCTTTCTCCATTTACAAGAGATTGCATTGTACATGGGTACCTAGAACATGGCCTCATAGCTAAGACCCATTTCTATCTATTTGCAATTTTGTGATCTCCCCAAGTATCACTTAAGCGAGGGTGTTAAAGTGGATAATTTATCTATTCACTATACTTTAGTGTACTTAGGTTGAGGACACCATACAACATCTTGTCTAACTAAATGTGCAACTTTTAGACCTCTATAGGTTACCAAGTTAATTAGCAAACCTCGTGTGCTACCTTCTTAGGCTAGAAGAATTTCCATGTCATCTCAAAGGTCACTCAACACTTGGATCAAGGTTGATGACTTGGTAAAATAGGTTGTTGGTCTAGACATTCCTAGTGATCCATAGGTTGACACCTATAGGACACTTGTCTACTCATTTGTGTGAAATCATGGGGCACTTGTCAAGTCACTTGATAGATGGATTGCCTATTCCTTTCTTATTTAAGCAAGCTCATATTGTACTTTGATGCAGAGCAACATAAAAAACCTTCATTCTTTAGGGAATTTCAATCCTAATCAAATCAGGAGAAGATGAAGTTCTTAATTCACTTTCTTTTTCCTCAAAACTTCTTTTCATTCTTCAATTCTATAAGACTTCAAGGCATCAAGTCAGTATTCCCCTTCAACAAAACCATAATCCAAATCATCAACAGTATCCAATTGATTAAAATTAGACAAGACCCAGATTAGGACCTTTGAAAACAGGCCCTTCAATATAACTCTTTTTTCCCTCTTAACAACTGCCTTTTCTAACTTCTCATCAGTGCAACTACCCTTTTGACTCTTAATCTTCCTTGATTTATGCTCTCACTTGCTGCATAATTACATCATGATTACTTTTGAAAACATTGTATTATTTTCATTTTTACATTTTCACCTCCTAGTGACTTATTTTTATGACTTGATTACATTCAAATTAGCCATTACAAGGCCTTGACACATCATTTTGGCTTGAACATAGAAATTGGACAAATTATCCTTTTGAAGGAATTACATGATCTGGGTGCTCCTACACCATACAACGAACCAACAAAAAGTTCCAAGTCCCTTGGAATCACATTATGTAACTAACTTGCTTGTACGTACAAAACAAAAATCAAAATTTCCTTGTTCTTTGTCTTCTTCATCACTTTCACTTGTCTTCACTTGATCCTTGCTTTCTCTTGTCATCTTGTTTTCTTTCATCTCTATCTTCTCTCTTCCTTTTTTCCTTGCCTTTCCCAGTCTTCATCATCAGGTTCTCAATCAACTTTTCCTCTTCTAAAAGGACACAGGATTGTCCTTTTAATCTCTTCTCCAACTCTTTGTTCAACCGAAGACATAGGACTATCCTTGCATACTCTTCTTGACCTTCTCAATCACCCTTCATATTATTTACTCCCATTAGTGGAATATCCTTCAATAGGTTGCAACCCTTCAATGCTTCTTCAGACAAGAATCCATCATGTTCTAACTACAACATAACTCAACTTGCCTTAGGTGTCTCTGCTTACTCTCCCTAGTCTCTTGAACTTTCTTAATGCAACTTCGATGGATAAGCACCTACAACCAACCAACAATCACAAGCTACTATCAGCAACAACTTAATCATAAACAACTTTCCCAGAGCATCTTCAGGCTCTAATACCAATTTGATGCAGAGCATCATAAAAAAACCTTCATTCTTTAGGGAATTTCAATCCCAATCAAATCAGGAGATCAAATTCTTAATTCACTTTCCTTTTCCTACAAACTTCTTTTCATTCTTCAATTCTACAAGACTTCAAGGCATCAAGTCAATATTCCCCTTCAACAAAACCATATTCCAAATCATCAACAATATTCAATTAATTAAAATCAGACAAGACCTAGATCAGGACCTTTGAAAATAGTCCCTTCAATATAACTCTTTTTCCCCCTCTTAACACCTGCCTTTTCTAACTTCTCATCGGTGTAACTACCCTTTTAACTCTTAATCTTCCTTGATTTATGCTCTCTCTTGCTACAAAATTACATCATGATTACTTTTGACAACATTGTATTATTTGTATTTTTACATTTTCACCTCCTAGTGACTTATTTTTATGACTTGATTACATTCAAATTAGCCATTACAAGGCTTTGAAACATCATTTTGGCTTGAGCATACAAATTGGACAAATTAAGCCTTTTGAAGGAATTACATGATTTGGGTGCTCCTGCACCATACTTTATAAGTAACTATTTTATCAATCTCTTTGTTAATGTCAATTAGGTTGATCATTGTGTGCAAGTGTATTTTGTGGAAGCACAAGGTTTTTTTTAATATGATATTGTTTGAGAAACCTGACAAATGTTAGGGTTAGTGGTATTATCCTCTCATGTATTTAGACACATGTTTTAGACAATACCAATTGGTGGTTTTATGTGAGCTTGAATCTATAAAAGCAAGAACATGTTTAATGGTCGAGATTGATTGTCATTTGTATTGAGCTCTCCTAAAGAGTGCATATATGAAGAAAGGCATGAGATGTATGGTTGTATTATTATCCATTATTCTCAGAGACATAGAGGATGCATTGAAGGAGCTTAGTGTTTTAGAAGTATTCATGGAGACTCTATAAGTGTATCATAATGTTTCATTGTTAAATAATACATATAGTGTAGATGCTTTTGGTGACTAGCTTTCTCCTTCATGAAGGATTTTCTTAGGGTATATCTTGTGTCACCATGCTAGTATGTTTTTCTATTTTTTCATATGGTGGATAATTTACATTTTTTTTTGCATAATTTTCTTTTGTAGGGCTATGTGGAAAAAATATTGCTACAAATTTTTTTTTTTCAAGTGCTATAAAGGCTAATTGTTAGGTTGTGGAACATAAATCTCCTTGGTTGTAACCATTGGTATGCATAGATTCTTGTGCGTAAATGAATCCATGATCTTGTAGGACAAGAATGAAGGCATTTTCAAGGTCACAATTGTGTTTGCAAACTTGGGTTATTATAGATCTAGGGATTGACAAAGATTTGATAAATGGCTTTTTTGTTATGGCTCTTTTTGTGGGGGTTTTTGGGGTGAGATTTTTTTGGAGATCTCTTAGACAAAAATGTTGTTATCCATTGAAACTAGGACCAAAAAACCTATTGATCCATATATATAAAACATGACTATGTTTAGGGTAAAAAGAAATCATTTTTTAGGGTCTTGCAAGAATCTTGTAGGGAATATTTTGGACAATCATATGAAATAATACAACCTTATAATCTCACTTAGCATCTCTTAATTTATTTATTTTTTGTATAGGTGTCATCATATGGTTGTTAAAAAATAAAATATTTTAGAAAATTATCAACATTGTACTATATGGAGTTTGTATGTTCTTTAAATAATATTTATAAAATTAAAATATAATTGGTGAAGGGAACAACCCCTATATATAGTGAAATTCCAATGGATATTCATGCCTATCCCATGGGGGATAAAATCCATTAGGGTTATGGCCTAGTTATGTTGCTAGTGGGCCACTTGTGAGCATAGCTAACACCAATGGGTTATTGGGAAGGTGTTACCAAGGCATGCCACCCAAACCCGTCACCATACCTAATCTAATTCACCACTCATCCAGTGGCACTACTAGTGGCCCACCCACTAGCCACCATATAATCAATGATGGTCCTAGTGGACTACTCACCAACACTATAGAACCACTAGGTGTGTTTATTACTTGTCAAATGGAGGATTCTTTGTGGGATCCATAACTTTCACATATGGTATTGAATTTTCAATTTCTTATAGGCATAAAAAAAATATTTCCAAGAACTATGTAGTGGTATAGGTTTTGTCATCAAATATTGATGTTTGTTTTAGAATTTTATACCTAATTCCAACATTGCTCTAGTATGGTTAACATATGATATGTTGAGAATACAAAATCAAATTTTTCATTTTGAATAGGTGATATAGAGTATTTTTAGCATAATACCTAGTGCATTAGATGTTTTTTCACTTGAATGAGTGGATAGAGGTTTGTACTTGTCTAAATGCTTGTGGGAGCTTGAGATTTAAGGTGTAATTATTTGAGTATCTAAACAAATTTGTGGGTGGAAACTTGTGAGATTGCATATTTTATGAGATAAAAAATAATAGTATAGTAAGTTATCATATTTGGTGCTTCCTAATTTAGATTTACAATTATTTTTAAAATGTTGACTTTGAGAGATATACTTAAATAAATTGTCTTATGGTTTGAGGGCATGGTTGATACACATGTGAGACTAGGTGTCTTAGTTTAGTGATGATTGTTGTGCCATGGGTATTCATTTATATTTAAGTATTGGTATGACCTTATCGTGTGTGTAGTTGTTAGAATTGGGTTATGGTGTCGATTAATTCAGGATAATAAGTGATGGAGTGGTTTAGTTTTAGGAGGTTGTTCTTATATATTGGATGTTTATTTAGTTCTTTGGCTATGGATAGAGTTTATTCTCTTGCATCCAAAGGTGGACTTAGAGGAGGAGATCCCATTGGTTGAGGTGGTTCAACTCAAAAGTGATTGTCAAAATGGGTAGAGGATTAAACCATGTAGTTTAAGTTACAATACATCATACTAGATCTAATCCAACTCAAATTTTGCTAGGATTTGTGATTAATTATGAAGCATTTCCTTATTTTTCACCACAAATGGTTGTTTGGAGATATTGATTGCTTTCACATTGCACTATCTTAAAGGTGAAAATATAGTACATGTGATGAACAAATCAAAGACAATCAAGGGAAACTAGTTTGAAGGGCTTAGAGCAACTACAAGCGGTGATGTGGTTAAGGCTAGAAGGCAGTGGTTGCCTCATAATAGTGTGTATTTAAAGTTCATTAGGGGCTCTCACACCTCCCTTAGCTATATTTTTTCCTTTTCCTTTAGTGTGTTTGGGCTATGTTTTTTGGTTCTCTATCACTTTTCCTTAGTTTTTGCAAGCTTCTCCCTTTCAAGAGTTTCTCACATATGTGTTTAGTTATATGTTTTCTATATTTTTATATTTTTAATTTATGGATACACATTGCAAGCAAGATATATACTAGCAACCATTTTTTTGTAGGCCTTAAAATTTACAGAATTGCATAAGTCTAGTGCATCCTTGTTGCTTTAGCCCTATTTTTCTCATCATTGATTACTGATCTAATAAGTGTTCAATAGACTCCATTGATAGAAAATACACACTTAGTGTACTGTTTAATCCCCCCTTATTAATCATCTACCCATTTTAAATTTTATTTATTTATTTATTTATTTCCATTAAGTTCCCCACTTTCCTTTATTCCCTATGCCTCTATGACTTCTTTATCCTTTGCAGGGTTGCAGACGTATCCTTACCATAGAATGTTTGAGGAAGATATACAGAACCATTTCACGAAAGACCAAGCACCAGTACCTCTGAAGTAATCCATATGATGTAGGGTGCAGGAAAGTTGAGAACAAGAAAAATATGATCGATTCAACTCCTGCAAAACCCATTACTGGTTGAAAAATAAGATATGTGACTGGTTCAGCCCTCATCACAAAATAAGAAGCCTGAACCCAGTTTTGGAAATAAGTCATTGCACTGGACACTATAGCGAACTAAAAATATTCATCTCCTGCATTATGACAGTGTAGGATGGAATTTTGTGGGTTGGCCCAACCGTACAATAAGAAAGATCATATGAGGCGAGCATTTGTAGAAATGGTTTGTATCCTCATTAAAGGAAATAAAGGAAAAATATCTTGCTTAAGAATTGATGAGATTTATGACTGGAGACGGTATCCTTGTCTGCATCATTGAATTGAATGATTGGCACATTGATTCAAAGAACTTTAGTAATCACTTGTGCCATGCCAGTATCTGCATATTTCTATCAATATCATTTATTGGCACAAATGACTTGATCCTGTAGTTCCCTTCTTGCATCTAATCAAAGCATTCAAATCACTAGTGTTGATGTTCAAGGGCATACCTACGTTATCTTTGTCTGATAGCTTATAATATCGGCAAATGAAAAATAGAATTCATTTGGCAAGAATGAATTTATTCTGTAGTTGCCTCCTTGCATCCTATCAAAGCATTCAAATCTCTAATGTTAACGTTGGCAGAAAAAGAGATTGAAAATTATGTGGATGATCGTGAACTCTATTGGCCTCTGTACCATGACAATGTTTCTAAATTCAAAATGAATTATGAGTTAGTAGAGAAGTGCGAGACTCTTTAGCTATTTCAAATTCCGTTACCCAGAAGACAACTGACATGGGTTCAAGTCTTATTGGGTTAATGTGTCCAACACCAATAAACTTGCCAAACCAGTCCAAATACACTTCCAGAAGGTATCAGTCAGAGCTTTGATGACCCTTGGGTTTCCAGGTACATGGAGCAGAGGCGACAACTCAAGAAAATGACTTAATTATTTTTCCATGGTGCATCAAGGGTGAAATGTAAAAAGTATTTGAGATCTTTAAGAACTTGTAATGAGGTACGAAGAGGATATATTTTGCCACTAAGTTTTTTTAAAGGCCAATTACGTAGCAAAAATACAAATGAGTACATGGAAACAAGAGGCCAGATTAAAAAATACCATAAATTAGGAACTAAAACTCCTCACGTGCAGCAAAAGTCAATAACGTGTTGCACACAACAAAACTTTGAAATGCGAATTAATAACGTGTGCAGACTGGATTAATTACCTCTTTAAATATATTTTCACATTATATGTGCCCGCTATTTATCTTTAAATTTTTTTCTTCTTTTAACTCTTTGAAGAATCTATTAAAACACTGTTAGCTCTGCAACGATAGCGTGAGAGTGAGGGGTGAGGGTAAATGGCAATGTTTGTTCTGCAAAACTAGATGGGTAAAGGCCATATCACTACGATTACTAAGAGCAATTAAAACAGGAAACGACGAGTGTAGCAGCAGTTCTCTGGTGTCTGATTGTTTTTCTTTGCAAATTTTATTTCAAAATAATCAAACATGCAACGAAAATCTGCAGACCCGCGGTCAAAGAGGACAACAGTTGAGCAGTAGTTGACTAAAATCAAGAGGAGTTAAACTGCGAAAGACCACTTCATTCTGTGGTGTTCTACACACTCAAAGGTAATTACTGTGAACATTATAAAAGCAAATAAGGGAATAGAAGTGCTCTTACTCCCCTTACTTCTTTCAATACTTATTTTTAATTTTTTTCAAATATCGAAGATAAACATATTTTATAAACTTTTAAGATGAGGACCATTATGGCAGATAATGTTTTTTTAATAATGTATTTAGGTAATTCGTAGTGTAAGAATATTCCAAATTACAAAAACTTCCATCTCCTTCTAATTCTTTCTAGATTTTTTCTATTTAGAGGCTTTTATTAGCCATTATTGCTATATCGTTGCAGCATTCACAGATTTTTCTATTAATGACTAAATAAATTAAAAGAATATTAAAATTTAAGACAAAGAGAGAAAACAAAAAAATTATGTGGTTCGACAATATGCCTACGTCCACGGGAAAACATGAGAATTTTTTAAACTTAATCATAGCACATTTTACATTTCAAATAGTTCAATATATAATGGACTCTGTAACCAGCTAACTGTGTATGTTAAGTTTGTTCCAACAAATTGCCAAGCTTGCATCATAGGGCATCACCAGGATTATGTTTATGGTGGAACTAATTTTTTTTGCATTTGGAACTGTTACAAGTGAGATAATAACAAATATTTCACAGGACTTCACATCCCAACAATCTCCCACTTGAAATCCCAAAAATACTGTGAACAATCATGTTTCAAGAAATCTGAAATCTCCTGCTTTCCAAAGCCTATTGTCATAAGCTTATCAATCCAAGAGAAGTTCTACAGAACTCCAAATTCTCTTTTGAAACAACTTTAATGCATCTGCATGATTCAAATTCGTATGTATCTTTTCAAACTTGAGCTTACCCTCTTTGAGAACACTTTGAATATAGTGATATCAAAGTTCTATGTGCTCCATTAGTGAATGAAATGTTGCATTTTTGGCCAAGTGAATGGAAATTTTACTATCACTATACAATACAAATTCCTTTTGTCTACTACCCAATTCAAATAGTAATTTCTACAACCATAACATCTCCTTTGCTTCTTCTATCATTGCAATATACTTTGCTTCAGTAGTTGAAAGAGCCACTACTTTTTGCAACCTAGAAATCCAACTAGCTGTTGCCCCTGCCAATGTGAGCACATATCTTGTTGTAGATCATCTTCGATCTAAATCTCCAGCCATGTTTGAATCAACATATCCATGCAATTAAGTATCTTCACCTTTGAAGCTCAAAACATGGTTTGAAGTGCCTTTAAGATATCTCAGAATCCATTTCACTACTTGCTAATGAATTTTTCCTAGATTACTCATGTATCTACTAACCACTCCCACTGCTTGGGCAATATTTAGTCTTGTACAAACCATAACATACATTAAACTCCCAATTGCAGACAAATATGGCACTGCTGCCACATGTATTCTTTTTCTTCAAGTGTTTTGGGACACATCCTAGAAGATAATTTGAAATGCTCTACTAGGGTGTGTTGACTGCCTTGACATCCTTCATCTTAAACCTTTCTAGTACTTTTTCAAATTATTTCTCTTGTGAAAATACAAGTTCCTGTTTCTTCCTATCTCTGATAATTCTCATTCCAAGGATTTGCTTTGCAGCACCCAAATCCTTCATTGAAAATTTCTTGGATAACTATTGTTTCAACCTGTTATCAACAATGATGTTAGATCCTACAACTAGCATATCATCAACATACATTGGTCAATAGCAATAAAAATTCTCCATTATCAAAGAACTTAAAATAAACACAATGGTTATATTCACATCTAGAAAATTTATGCTCAGACATGAAAGAATCAAATTTCAGATACCATTGTCTAGGAGCTTGTTCCAACCCATATAAACTACGATTTAGTTTGTAAACTAGTGCTTCTTTACCTTTTTCCTCAAAACCTTCTAGTTGCTTCATGTACAACTCTTCTTCCAAATCACCGTGAAGAAAAACTGTCTTGACATCAAGCTCTTCCAACTCTAGATCATGAACAACTACTAAACCCAACACTACTGTACTAGAGGTCATTTTTGCAACTAGTGAAAATATCTCTATAAAATCAATGCCCTTTAGTTGAGCATATCCCTTGACCACAATTTTTGGCTTTGAATCTCTTCTTTCCACTTGCTTCTTCTTTCAACCTATACACCAACTTGTTTTGTAATTATTTTTGATTGGGTGGAAGGGTTACTAGATCCCATGTGTGATTTCCCAAGAGATTCCACCTCATCTCTCATGGCTTCCATCCATTTATTGCTATCTTTATCTGCACATGCTTCTTCAAATGTAGTGGTTTCAAATTCATCAGAAAGTAATAAATATTAAATAAAATCTTTATACTTGGTTGAAGGCCTATGCTCTCTAGTGGACCTCCTAACTAGAGGAATCAACTCTTGTGCATTACTAGCTGGATCACCATGTTATTCATTATCTTGGAAATCTTGTGGCTTGTCATGTGTTTGAATTTGCATTGGTGGTTGTGGCTTGTTTACAATCACCTTCTGTTTAAGCATATCACTACCATTCATGATATCTTCTGATGGAATATACTAAGGTGATTTTCCTTCTTCTTGTAAACTTGGCCCATTACCTTTTCATTAAATATCACATCTCTACTCCATGTAACACACTTAGTAACTGGATCCCACAACATGTAACTATATGTTTCTTCTCCATATCCAATGAAGATACACCTTTTAGATTTCATGTCAAGATTGAATATGAACAAAAGCTTCACATCTAAACACATGCAAATGATCATAAGAAATTTTCTTACCTAACCATTTTTCTTCTAGAATTCCAAATTCAAGTTGAGTGGATGGTGCTCTGTTAATCAGGTACACTTCAATGTATTTACTGCTTCTTCCCAAAACTCTTTTCCTAGTACTGCATTTGAGAGCATGATTCATGCTCATTCCATAATGGTTCTATTTAACCTTTTTGCAGCAACGTTCTCTTGTGGTGTAAGAGTAATAATCTTGATTCTCTGAATACCATTCTTTGCATAGTATTGATCAAATTCTTTTGAACAATATTACTCACCTCCATTTCCAATTTTATAACTTTTAATCTTATAACTATTTTGGTTTTCAATAAGTGCTTTGAAGGTTTTAAATATACCAAAAACTTTAGACTTCTCTTTTTATCATATATAAGCCCAAACCTCCCTAGTGAAATTGTCCAAAAAAGTAACAAAATAAATGGAACCTCCAATAGATGCTACCTTTGTGGGGCCAAAGATATTTGAATGCAATAGCTCCAATGGTCATGTCTTCATTTTGTGTTCCTTTTTAGAGAATCTTGTCCTCTTCTGGTTTCCATAGATGCAATGCTCACATAACTCTATATCCACTTGTTTCAAACCTAGAAGTTGGTTCTTCAAAACCTCAAGTCCCTTCCAGCTCATGTGTTTGAGCCTTTTATGCCAAACCTATGTTGTGCTATCTATTACTACTAGTGTAGCTCCCACTTCAATTTGATGCTCTACTACATACAATGTACCATATTTTCTTCCTCTTGCTATGACCAATTCTCCTTTTGTTACCTTCAATGCTCCTTCTCCAAATGTAACATTATATCCAAGAGCATATAATTGCCTGGCTGAAATCAGGTTTCTTCTAAGAGGAACATGTCTCACATCTTTTAGCAACCAAATATTACCATTCTTCATCTCCAATAGAACATCTCCTCTTCTAGTGATATTGCAAGGTTCCTCATCGCCGAGATAAACCTTACCAAAATTACCAACTTGGTAATTTCTAAAACAATCTCTTGAAGACATTGCATGAAATGATGCTCCTAAGTCAAGTATCCAACATCTACAACAACATCACTTGAAGAGAAAATAAGAGCATCAACATCTTCTTTATATTTTTATTTACCTCACTATCTTTAGATTGATTTTTAGCCTTCTTCTTGTTCTAGAGGGTCCAACAATTTTTCTTCATGTGGCCTTCCTTACCGCAATGCCAACAAACACCTTTTCTGCCTCTAGATTGGGATCCCTTAGTAGACTTTGATCTTTTCCTCTAGTTATCCTTGCCTCGTATTTGTGTTCTTCCTTTGATACTAACTACTAAAGCAACACTTGATGAATTACTTTGATTTTTTCTTCTCATATCCTCATTGACAAGAAATCCTACAACATCATCAAATTTTAGCACACCCTTTGGGCTAGTTGTGGAGTTACTAACAACCATAACAACTCCTTCCCAGCTATCAGGCAATGAACATTATAACAAGATGACCTTTATCTTATCCTCTACTATAATGTTTACTGAAGACAACTGAATAACCAAAGTATTAAACTCATTTAGATGATTTGTGATAGAACCACCTTCATGTATTTTTAAATTAAATAATTTCTTCATTAAAAATACCTTGTTCGATGAAGGTCTCTCATACAACTCTAATAGACGATCCCAAAGTCTTTGTGTTGAAACATTGAACAAAACATTACTGGATAATGAAACAATGATTGTAGCCACAACCTTTTGATCCAGTGTATCACATATTCATCCTTCATGCTAGTTGGCTTTTTAGTTTTTCCTTCCAATGTAATTCAAAGGTCCTTTTGAATGAGGAGAAGTTATAATTTCCACATTCCAAAGTTTTGGCTTGATAATTTTTCAATTCTCCATTTGTCTGTCTCCATTTCTTATAACCTTTTGTGCTAATTACAATTTTTTTTTAAAAAAATCCAATGTTTGTAATCAAATACTTACAATTTTATTTTAGATCTGAAATAAAATAGATCTGAGATCCTTGCTTTCTGCAACTGTTTCTCCTTTGGCTATGATCCAATTTCTCTTTTGGAAGCTTGACTTTTAAACTCAACCTCCAATATTGAGATGGGGCTATGAAAACATCAATCTCATCCAACTCAATAAAATTGATCTACATAATGTTTGAGGGAAGCTCAGGAGAAACACATAGCTTGCACAATAATGACTTCTTTGACAATAATTTTTTATTCTAATGGTTCAAGCTCTACAATCTTTAGGGGCTTTGATTAATCAACGACCACCTTGCTGCTTAGTAGGCATGAATTGAAAGAAGATCTATCAGCAGCTACAAAATCTCCTCCAACTCACCCTTCTCTATTGCCTCCCTATCAAGATCTGATACCAGTTGCTATATCTTTGCAACATTCACATATTTTTCTATTAACAACTAAATAGATTAAGAGAATATTAAGACTGAAGAAAAAGAGAGAAAACAAAAAATTTATATGGTTCGGAAATATGTCTACGTCCATGAGAAAGCAAGATAAATATTTTAACTTAATCACAACACATTTTACATTTCAAACAGTCCACTATATAATGGATTCTGTAACCAACTAACTGCATATGCTAAGTTTGCTCCAACAGATTGCCAAGCTTGCATCATAGGGCATCACCAGAATTATGTTTACAGTGGAACTAATTTTGTTTTCATTTGGAACTATTAAAAGTGAGACAATAACAAATATTTCATGGGACTTCACATCACAACAATTATAAGATCTTATAGAGATTGCTATGAGTCTATAAATTTAGTAGCAACTCCACCATTGTAATTATCAAGAAATCATCAAATTTTTCTATAATTTTCTCTTCAATAATTTATTCAAGAGATTTCATTTGTTGCATTCTAATTTATTTTATCTCAAATATTGTGTTTATTCAATATAGTATCAGAGATCTTTTGAATATTGGGTTGTAATTTGTGGGTTTTATAGTATTGGTTGTGAACTATATGTAGGTTTTCATTTGATTTTGATCATCACATTTCTTGTGGAAAAGGATGCAAGCAATATTGCAGTAAAGTAGAGAATCAAATCAGTAAAAAATTGGTGAGAGATTTCTAATTTTTAATTCTCATCTCAAAAAGAGGAAATTTAACATAATGGATTCCATTAGTATTCCTTTACCTGCAATTAAATTAAATGGAAAAAAATATTATGATTGGGTGTCTTGTATGGAGATTTTTCTAATACTCCAAAATTTCTATGAAATTGCTAATGGTAGTGAAAAAAGACTAACAAGTATTTGAAAAGATCAAGAAAATCTAGTGATAAGTAATGCTCTTTGTATTGCACTTAAAACAAGTATTAATTCTTATAAGGATGATTTGGTTATTGATTCTAGTGCTAAAAAATATGTGTTATAATAAGGAACAATTTGAATCACTAAGAAATGATAGCAATACAAAGAAAATATATTAAGGGAATAATAGTGCTTTGGAAGTTAAAGGAAATAGAAATGTTCACGTTGATAATGGTGTGTTCAAATATGTGAAGTTAGTCCCAAAGTTGAAGACAAGCTTCTTTTTCTATCTCAAATTGCTAATCAAGGGTATAAAATAGAATTCTAAAATGAAAAATGTTTAATGAAGGATGTGAGTAATAACAACAAAGTGAATGCAATTAGTGAAATGTAGAATGAATTAAATAAATTCCAAGAATTTACTTCTGAATACGAAAATGAGAATATGTGTTATTGCCAAATGTGATGATATGAGCAAGTTATGGCATGACTATATGGGTAATGTCAATTATCAAATCCTAACTATATATGGTGCATGAGCTTCCAAAACTATCACCAAGTCGCAAGGTGTGTGAAGGATGTGTTATGGGAAAGCAACATGTAGAAATTCTCCCATGAGCTAGATCATGGAGAGAAAAAACTCCTTTACATTTTGTTCATAGTGATGTAATGGGTCCTTTTAGTACACCATCACTTATAGGATCAAGGTATGCCCTCACCTTTATGATGACTATACTAGAAGAATTTGAGTACATTTTTAAAAAAAGAAGGATGCAATGTTTGATAAGTTAGAGTTTAAGGCATTGACTGAAAATAAAAGTGGAAGATCTTTAAAGGTAATAAGAAAGATAGAGGTATGGAATATATGAACAAATTTTTCTTATATTTTTGTAAAAAATAATGTATAAAGAAGAATCAACTGTCTCCTACTCACCCCAACATAATGGAGTTGCAAAAAGAAAAAAATAGAATAATAATAAAAATGGGTAGATGCATGCTCCACTCTAGAAATATAGAAGCTAAATTTTGGGCTAAAGCAATTTGTATTGTAGTTTATATTTTGAATAGAACACCTACTAAGGAATTTTTTAACATAACACTAGAAGAGGCATGGAGTGGTAGAAAGCCTACAATATCTCATTTTAGAGTCTTTGGATGTAATGCATATCCCCACATTCTTGATGAAAAGAGGAACAAACTTGAAAGGAAAAGTGAGAAGTACATAATGGTTGGGTATAGTGAGGAGTCAAAAGGATATAGGTTGTATAATCCTAAAACAAATGAAATCCATATCAAAAGGAACATATAGTTTGATGAAGATATTGAAAGTGATCATTCTCCTACATTATCTTACTTTGCAATCTTGATTGAAGATAAGTCTACTTATACTAATGATCAAAATCAAGGTGTGTAATCTTCTATAGGAGGAGAAGGAACACAAGTTGAAGCATCAAGTGAAAGTGATGATGAAGACATGTAGAAGACTAGAAGCATTCAAGAAATCTACCAAGAAGGCCCTTATAAATATGCTCTTATGACTAGGGTGATGTAGGTTGATACTCCAAATACACATGAGGAAGCAAAAGGAAAATATGAATGGGAAGCAATCAAAGATTAGTAAAACTCTTTGATGAAAAATAAAACTTGGGAATTGACAACTCTTCCAAAAGGTAAAAGTGTGGTTGGTTGCAAGTGTACCTACAAAATAAAGTTCACATCAAATGAAGCTATCGAGAAACATAAGGAAGACTAGTGGCTAGAGGGTTCTCACAAACATAAGGTATTGATTACTAAAATATTTGCTCCAATTGCTCAAGTGAATTCAATTCATACAATAGTTGCTCTAGGTACAAAATTTTGTTATAAAATTTTTCAAATGCATGTAAAAAGTGCATTTCTACATGGTGATCTTAAGGAAGAAATTGACACTCAACAACCACCAAGATTTGTTAAAAGTGGTGAAGAACATATAGTGTGTAGATTAAAAAATTATTATATGGTCTTAAACAAGCTCGAAGGGCATGGTACTCCAAAATAAATGAGTTCTTTATAGATGTAGGATTTAAAAGAAGTAAAGTTGATCTAGATGTGTATGTAAAGGATAGTGATGATAAAATTGTTGGTATATGTGGATGATTTAATTATTAGAGGAGATCACACACGTAATATTAAAATAATCAAAGATCAACTGAAACAAGCTTTTGAAATAATTGATCTAGGGTTGATTCATTATTTTTTGGGTATGCAAGTATGGCAAGAAGAAGGAAGGATAATGCTTTCTCAAACCAAATATGCTATTGATGTATTGAATTCTTTTAATATGAGTGATTGTAAACCATGTAATACACTATGTGAAGTAGGATTAAAATTGAGTGCTAACTCTACTCAAAAATAGGTGGACAGAAAATTGTATAGGTAACTAGTTGGGAGTCTCTTATATCTCACTATAACTAGACTAGATATTGCATTTGCAGTTGGTATCAGAGCAACATTATTCAGGTGTGGTGTAGGAAAATGCATCCCTTTACATTTTCACACTTGTTTGGGCACTCCTAGCTAAAATTGGGCTTCTTTATGCCTTATTTGGTCATATTTTGCATCCACAAGCCTTAATTAATGCATCTTTCCGAGGATAATCCCAACATATATAGAGTGACTAATCATAATTTAGTGATTTTGGATTGCATGGCCCAGATTTAGTGATATGAGACTCATATGCTACCTTGGGCATATGGGTCCCACCTAGGTTTCGAGGCCCCAAACCTAAATTTGGCATAAAATAGAACATTTCTTGAAAAATGCATCCCAAGCTTAGCCTACTAGGACTCATATGCCACAACCAGTGGTGTATGAGTCCTGCTTAGCTTAGACATACTTTTGAATTTAATTATTAGCAATATTTTATTCTCCTAGATCTTATGTTGGCTTGTTGTGTTGTAATTTTGGGAAATTTGACATAAACAAGTATAAATACAAGTCTATTTCACATATTTTCTCCTAACAAGTTAAGCAATCTTGTGAGCATTCAAGCGAGAGAAATATTGAGCATACAAGAGCATTCAAGAGTGATTATTAAACAATTTGAAGGATTATTCAATAATCAAGCATCATGCCAAAGTCATCATGCATCATGTTTGTTTTTGAGCTAACATTTGTGATGTAGGTTTTTATGATTCAAACAAGCATTCAAGTTAAGATCCATGCCATTCAAGCAAGAGTCAAGATCCACATTCATGCAAGTTTGCAACATTTTTTTAAAGGGTTTGGTGAGTTGCAACATCACATATTGTTCATTCATCATTCCTTCTTTCTATTTGATTTCATTTCAAGGTTTGATTGTCGAAACGGGGTTTGACTAAGGAAAATCCCTATCCACTAACAAAACAAAATTTTCCCCTCTTTTTGATGTGTGATTTGCAAATCTAGGTTGAAGATCCATATAAGAGAAAGATTGGAGAAAAGTCATCTACAGGGAAAAATTTAGTGTTTTAGAACTAGAGATTTGGCAGGAGGGAAGCTACAGGAGAACACTAGAGGACATTGGAGTTTTAGAGAAAGCGTGATATTGGGACTAAATCACCACTTGTGGCATATGAGTCCCCAAACTTGTGGCACTATCAACTTGAAATTGAGTACAAATATGGAGGAGAGCCTACATTAGTGAGATATACAAATTATGATTATGCAAGTGACATTGATGACAAAAATTAACTTTAGGATATATGTTTCATCTTGGGTGAGGACCAATTTCTTGGAGCATCAAGAAACAAGCAACAGTATTACTATCATCTACAAAAGTTGAATATGTTGGTTCATCAAAGGAATCTCTAGAAGCATCATAGCTTAGAAGACTACTTGAAGAAACACAACATCCACAAGATTGTCCAACTACTATATTATGTGATAATCATAGTTCCATGAAGTATCTTGATGGGGGAATGCAGGGACGTGGGGATGGGTTTTGGGGATGGGGGGACCAAGGGCCTAAGTTTGGGGACAATGGGGAGACATCAATGGGGTGGCAACAGGGCACTAAAATACATTTAATACTTAAAAAGATAGTTATAAGATGTGTAAGTATAAGAATTATACACCTTGGAGACAACTAGGAGTCCCCTAGACGTCTTGAGGACACCTTGATGTCCTTGAAGTCCTAGTGATGTCTTGGATATGATGATGCTGGTGGTGGGCTGGTAGGGGGATGTTTCCCTCAAATCCCCAAGTCTCTGAGATGAGAACGTCTAGAAAACACAAGTTTTTTTTTTTGGGGGGGAGGGGGGACGCGTCCTTGTGGAACACTAGTACTGATAATCAAGCTAGAAAAAAATCTTGTATATCATGATAGATCCAAGCATATAGAAGTACATCATCATTTTGTTCATGATTTGAATGAAAATCAAGTGGTGGAGTTAAAATTTTGTGGAACAAAAAATCAAATTGTTGACATATTTACAAAAGCACTATTTGAAGTGAAATTTGTCAAATTTAGAAACTTGTTAAATCTCAAGGAAGTTGCTATATAATATTTTTTCTAATTATCCTCCCCAAATAAATATTTATCTAATTCTTATGGAATATTCCAAAATATGAAAACTTCCATCTTCTTCTAATTCTTGCCAGATTTTTCCTGTTTAGAGGTTTTTATTAGCCATTCTAGGATCTTCTCAAGATTGTTATGAATCTATAAATTCAGGAGCAACTCCAGCATTGTAATTATCAAGAAATAATCAAACTTTTCTGTAATTTACTATTCAATAATTTATTCAAATGCTTTGATTTGCTGCATTCTAATTTATTTTATCTCAAATATTGTGTTTATTCAATAACCATAATTACCTGTGCGCGTGTAGAATACTGCAGAATGAAGTGGTGTTTGGCCGTCGGCTCTCTTCATATCGCTGTTGGCAGTCATGGAAGGCAACAATTTCTTAACGATGTCTCTCTGACCACCCTGGGAAGCTATAAACAGAGCTGTTTCGCCCACATTATTTGGTAAACTGATCAGATGACGATGATGACGGTCATGGTCCAGTAGTGCGTCCACGACCTTAACATTTCCCCCCCTTGCGGCTTCGTGAAGAGCACTGTTTCCTTCAGCATTTTGAAACCTCAAAAAGTTACCGGCCTCTACATCTCCTTCCATTTGTCCAAGGAACTTTTCCACCAATTCGTGATGGCCACACAAGGCTGCAAGATGAAGTGCACTATTTCCATCTGAATTTTTTACCCTAAGAAATTCACGTCCTGCTACTGAATCATTGTTGACCTCATCAAGCAGCTTTTGAATAAATTGCAGATTACCCCGAGAAACTGCTATATGCAGCACACTATTTCCTAGCCCGGTAAACTCCTGGAAAATATTAAGTTTAGCCTCAATAAACTTGTTAAGTACATCCACATTCCCCTCTTCAGCGGCTACGTAGAGCCGACTTTTCATTGCTGGAATGAGATGGGCAGACTCAATGAGAGTGCTCAAGAATTAAGATCAGAAATGAGAGGACCAGGTATTCACGACAGCGTTTGTTCAGCATACCGAATGCAATCATGAAGAATTATTTGTATGTATGTGCCAGATATTCTCAAAGGTGGACCAATCAAAAATTAAAGAATACTTAAAAACCAATTAGGATAAAATTATAACGAGTATGAGGATTAGAAAGACGTTAGGTTTCCAGATTCGTTAAAGTGAACTGGGGACATTTAGGAACCGACGTAGTAAGCAATGTGGGCTGAAGGACCACTGTTTTCTTCCAGTGAATGGCATGTAAGTATGGTGGACAAGGTGAGGGGCCACTGATTTCTGCTATATAAATGGTTCAGAAATCAGTGGTCCCTCACCATGTCCACCATTCTTGCACGTCATTGACTAGGGGAGAGGGCCCAGTAGTCGTGCACCCTAACTTCGCGCTTCTAATTATCCTACGTCGAAATTTCAAATCACTCCCAATTTTTCGCAGCAGCTTACTTGGCAAGTTCTCTGCTTATAACTAAGGTTTCAGGGCCACATCATCAAATATGATGCCACATCAGCATGCGTTTTTGCCAAGGTCTCCAAAAAGGCCCCAAAAAATAGCGAGACCAATTCTCGTGCATTACATCATGAGTAGTTGAGCGCTGATGTGGTATCACATGATTGGTTGCTTTTTAGATCAAAAGCATACATTTTGTTTAATTATGGGTAGTCAAATCACAACTATTGGACATTATATAAATGACTATTGGGTATTATATTTACGATTGGGTGAGCGACTATTGGACCCCGCACGACTATTGGGCCCTCTCCCCTAGAAGGAAACAACCGTCCCTCACCATTTTCAAAGCGTCATGATTACAATCTTTGCAGTATGCTTGTACGAACACATCTCTTCTTTATATGTCTAAACGGGCCCCACACTATTTATTATGTCTTTTCTGCATTTTAGAGTTAGTGGAGACGAAATGATATTGAAATTTAGGTCAATTACATTGAAATTAAAATATATAGCAGAAGATGTAAGATCCAAAAAGAAAGGGAGCTCCCATTTTGTTGGTGATCTTTAGATCTTATAGACTGTGTGCCCTTGCAAAAGTTATTTAAAGTCTTCATTCATTCATAGATGTCTCCACTTCAGTTAAATAATTTGCTTTATCTTTTAGAAGCTAATCTCATTTTAATCCTCATGCTCGTTATAACTTTATTTTAAAATTTATTTAGACAATTGATTTTTAAATACCCTTAATACTAAATGCTCACAGTTTTAAATGAGGGGTAATTACGATGACTCATTATTCCATAATAAACAATCTAAATATTTTTTATTTTTTAATTTATCATTTAAAAAGAAATAAATAGTTCCTTTGTTTTTCTATTAATTAAAGAAAAATACAAATTATTTTAGATTAAATAGTTGAGCTAGAATATATATATATATATATATATTGAAATAAAAATGGTGTAAGTATTTAGTTAACAGTGTGTGACATGACATCTTATTGTAACTTGTGTTTATTGATTTAAATTTGGTTATTATTATTATATTTAAAATAATAAACTTTGACAAATTGAGAAATGATCAACAATCTATTTTAATTCAATTTAATACCTATGAAATTGTTCTCCACATCCACAATGTCAACTTTTTATTATTAATGGTCAAAACTCTTCCTCCACTTTCCTCTAGACACTCAATATCAAAGCATAGGAAATGCAATGTTAACCTAGATAGAGAGGCACAACTCATCTTTAGAGAGTACATAGTTAGGCACCAATTAAGAATATTGGATTGGCTCTTCTTATTTATACTTTTCTAAACCTATGAGGCTAATCCTTAGAGGTCTCTTAACATGATAGTCAAATATAAATACAATAGTACGTAAGGCCCTTGCAACCATACACTAATGTATAAGTGGATTCACATTACATTGACTCTAAACTTTATAGGCCTTTGATTAAGTAGATGAAATTAATAAATTGCACATGCAACGAAGATGTAAAAGAGTCATTTCACTTAATATGAATCCCTTTAACTTATCTTATTACATGTAGAATATGAAATCCCAATGCACAAGCTACTAAAGTTATGGAAACCAAATTCTTTTCAAGATCAAACATAAATTTATATAAGAAGATCATGTAAAGTCAAAGGATTGAATCTAGCTCTATATAGATCCTTGAAAGTATATCAAGTAGGGATTTACATGTATATGATTTAGCAAGATTAGTATATATAGATAAACTATATATGTTGGCCAAGGTAAAACTAACATTAAATTGAAATGAAAGATGAATTGTGAAGATATTAAAGTGTGCTAGAAGAACAAGTTATAGTAAATTGATGCCTTGATCACATGGGAAATTGAGTCAAACTTTAAGCCTGAAACACAAAGACATTTACAATTAAAAGCATGAGAACTAAGTGCACACTTGAAGACCATAAGCCTAGATCTACATGATGCACCCCTATATGTGCTAGAAGCATTCATTATAAAAAAATACTTCAAATATCCACAACTAAACAAGAAGAATCTATATTGTTTATTGAAAAATATTTGTTAAAATACACCTTGAAATAGTTTTATAGATCCATGAGAGGACTAACTAATTAATACAATAATCATGCCAAAATATGTACCATTATGAACACAAGTTGCATTCTTATCCCTTGAAATCACCTAGACAACTATAGAGGCATTTATATCATGAACAAAATTATACATTTAACAACTTCTCTTGACTTGTAGAAAATGTAGGCATGAGAAAATTGAGTTTGAACTACAATTGTTGATATCCTATATTCAGGTTAATCAATGGACACACAAATATTTAGAGTATGGATAATTCCACGACCAACCAATCTGATATTAGCTAAATCCTCAAATGTTAGATATGTGGCTCATTTTGGAGTGTGTAGTACAACTTAGAGGGGGGGTGAATCAGTGGTCTAATAAAACCAATTTCAACACACTTGATTACACAAAGTCTCTAGATGTTGTATGTTATCAAAATCACAAAGATGTGCAAATCAAAATACCATATTTATATAAGGAATGCTTAGCCATGAACAAAGAAACACATCAAGAAGAATCAAGACACAAGATTTATGAGTGGAAAAATCCTAAAAGGGTGAAAAAACCAGTCCGAAAAATTGCTCTATTAAAAAAATTGTTGTTTACAAATTGTATGTCCCACTACCAATACAACAAGCCTCACTGGCATAGTCAAGCCACACTAGCAACCATACAATCCTTGCTAGAAAATTATGAGCCTCATAGGAAAACCACTCAAGCCTCTCTGGTTGAACATCATGCCTTATTAGCAATACAAGCCTCATTGGAAAAACAAGCCTCACCAGCTGAAAATCATACCTCATTAGCAATACATGCCTCAGTGGCAATACAAGCCTCACTAGCTAATTCCTATGCCTCACTAGAAAAAAACCAAGTTAGATTGACAATATTCAAAAGGGAAACACAAGAATACAAGGGATTACCTTGTTTCACTTCAAACTACTGCAAAAATAGGATTCACCATAGTTTCTTTTCACTTACCTTAGGATTTTAACACCAATATAATAAAGAACCCAGCTCTGCAATCTCACATACTATCTTCATGCTATCATGCACTTATAAATTCAATATCTTGTCCAAATGTGAAAGAAAAAAAACCCTTTTGTATCTTCTCTATTATTATCTTCTTAATTAGAACTTCATATTTTCCCTATCAAACCCATCTTCAAATATATTACAACATAAAAGTCTCAACAATATTTCCACAATCAATAAAACTTACACATACCTTCTACAATCAACATGTTTTGATTGAAACAAATTCACCTTCTTGAGTACTAGGTTCTTTCCATTTCAACCTGAAGACATACCAGATGTTGAATTCAAGAGAATTACAGTCAATTTTCAACACCCAATTTTGTATTCACCATTCTTCAGACATTGCTTCCTTTCATGAAAATGTAGAGTTGAAAAAAGTGCACCATGCTTGATTTAGGGATAATTAATGATAAATTGGAATTAATGTCACCTTGATCTAGTGTTGTGAGGTGTTTTACACATCCACATTAGGTCTTGGGCCCTTGTAAACTGAATAAAATGCATGTCTTGTAAAGGTGTTGTAAAGTGTTGTAAATCACTTTCATAGTTTTCTAGACTTTTATTAAGAATTTTAGTCTCATGGACCTATCTTTCCCTCAATTGAATGTTGTAAAATGCATTTAATTTTATTCTTAAATTAATCTAGAAGGCTTGTAAATTAAACCTAGTTTTAATCTAGTGTTGTAATGTGTCTTACACTTTCACATTGGATCTTGTGCCTTTCTAGGCTAAGCGGACCTCATTTTCATGTTTTAGAGTGTATTTAACCACACTTTCACATTGAAATTTGTGTCCCTATCCATAATCACCCTTTATATCACCATTAATAGGCCCCTAGGCCCCTTATTTTTGTATCCCTAGGCATAGTTTGACCAATATCCCAATAAAAACACTTTAAAACCCTGAAATCTTGAAGACCTACCTCAAAAACCTCAAGGTGGGAATCATTCACCACCTTGGGTGAATGAGTCCCCTTAGATGGGACCCATTCACCAAGAGTGGTGAAAGAGTCCCTTTTGGGGAGTTTTTTCAAAATTGCTCATAGGAAAATTGCAATTCTAAATTGAATTTTGATGAATGTCAGCCTTTGGGATCAAAATAATGACCATTTGAGTTCCTTTCGTATATAAACAAGCTTCCAAATTCTCATTTCATCCAATTTTCATCAAGCCTACATGTTTTCAATTCAATAAAGCAAGAGTTATGCATTTCAAGTCTTCACAAGGTCATCAAGATAGCTTTCAAGACAATTCTAAGGCATTCAAGGGAAAGATTCTTCATCAATTACTGCATCAATCAAGATCCATCATCATGGAAAGCTTCTAATTGCATTATTTTATGTTCATTCTTCATCTTATTTCATCATTTGGTTTAATTACCTAAATGGGGTTTGACCAAGGCCAACCCCTATTCCCTAACAATCAACACTTTTGTTTTGTTTCTTTGTGTGATTGTAGATCTAGGTGCTTTGAAGGATTGGAGATGATTGGAGAATAGGTTTCAAACTTTTTGGAGTCATCTCTCCATTGCAAAGGTCAAAATCCTCACAAAAAGTCACTTATAGCTATGAAAATCGAGATTTTGGATCCGAACACCTAGAGGAACAAAAAGAGTAGACTGGGAGTACATATTCCACTTTTGAGTTTCCAAAAAAGTCAAAGTGGACTCATTCGCCATTAGTGGTGAATGAGTTCCACTGTACCTATTTTTTTAGATATTTTTATGGATTTGGATACCCATTTGGATAAAAAAGGCTCTAGTGTAGTTTTCCATAATCGGAACTAATTCACCCAAAATGATGAATGAGTCCCACAAAGTTTAAAAATAAGAATTTTCAATATTTCAGAACCTCATTACATCTCTAGCAAGTTTCTAGGTTCAGACTTATAGTTTTACATCTTTATGTTTTATTCTTCTTGCATTTTCAAGTCATTTGGTTCAATTTTGCACATCACACTATGTTTTCAAAAAAAAATTATTTTCAAAGTTCACATTTGGTGATGAACCCCTCATTCAGCCTCTTCTTATATAAAATCATACCCTAGGATACCCTAATGTAAGATCTCCTATATCCTTTATTGGGTTGAGATCTCTAGGGTTATCTTTGAATGTGAATTATAGAAGATTGTTGCCCTAGGTCCTAAACTCTAGTGGAGACAAAATTCTATTTTACATTTGGGTGAACCTACTTCTCAAATACCCTATTTTCTAATTTGGAGTCCATCCTCATCCTAGATCTAGCTTACATAAGCTTTGCATTAGGATTTGCATTGGTTAATTTGCATCTAGGGTTTCTAAACTTTTGCACTAGTGAAAGTGCATATAGGTTGAATTTTTGCATCTCAAATCATTGATAATCATTGAAAAAATGTATTTTCATTTAGGATACACATCATACAAACTAAAAAGCATTAAAATCAATTGAAATTTTTTGACAATTTTGAAAAAATTCCCTACTAGGACTCATTCGCCGCCTTTTGTGAATTAGTCTCAGTGCACCCTAAAACTTCCTTTTACAGCATTAAAAACCTTGTTTTTACACTTCTCTTTACTACCATTAACTATCTATATCAGTTGGTTGAGTTTCTGTTACATTCATTTCATGCATTACCCAATTTCAAATTTGCATTTACAACATTCTATCTTTCAAGTTGTTGCATAATGTAATAAAAAAAATTACCTTGTTTCACATATGAAAATTTACATTTAAACAATTCACTTTAATTCATTGCATTGCATTTTATTTACTTTTTCATGATAACATGTTTTCTTTCAAGAGATGTGGCTTTGACATAGTTAAAATTGGATCACATAAGTACAACATCCCCTCTTATGAGTTCTATTTTGATTACAACAATGAGGTCATTAAGAAACATGTTAGTCATAGTTATGACCAAACCACTGACACAATCCTTAATATTACATTTCCCATTGGTGAGGATGGTAGTGTAGACAATCATAACAATCATACTTGTTCTTCTCCCGAAGCCTCTCCTATTAGTGATGAAGGTATCTTGGTGAAAGAAGATACAAGCATTGAGGGTCCTGATTTTCCCTCTCCTCAACCCCCTTTGGAAGATATTAGACAACAAGAAGATGAGATCATAGAAACATTTCTATAAATCACCTTACCTAGTCTCCATAACCATGATAATCAAAATTGTCCTTCTCCTAATATCACTCCTCGATGCAAAGAGGATAGGTTGGTGTTAGAAGATATACTATTAAGAGTCATTAGAATCTTGTCCCTCCCTTCCCTAATGCTCCTACCATTTAGGAAGATCTATTTGGTAAGAATGAAAATCATACTAGTTTTCCTTCTCTTGATGCCTCCCCTAATTGTGATGAAGCTGATTTACAAAATTTGACCATGGTTGAACATATTACAAGCTCTCCTACTAGGCTAGATAATATGGAACAAGATAATGAGACCTTAGAGAAAAATGACAATCAAATAGAGCCTTCCCCTAATCTCCCCACTATTGATAAACAATAAAATTCAACCATTGATCATTCCCCTAATTGCAACAAAGTCATTTTGGAAGAACCAATCCTTGAATGCCAAGAACATGTGGTTTGTAGTTCTCTTAAAAACTCTCCTCCTATGGAGGATATCATGGTGCAACAAAAGGACATCATTGACAGTAATGATATTATGCCCTTAGATGAAGATGATGAAGTAACATTAGACTCTCCTTCACTAAGGGACACTAATATTATTCAAACTCAACTCATCCTTTACCCACTTTCAAACAAACCTCCAACTCAAAATAAACCTGAACTCATCCTTTACCCACCTGAGAATAATGTTTTGCAGCAGCCGAGTCATAATACCATAGCTCATACATACAACACTAGGAACAATCCACAACAAAAAAAATACCTTCAAAACCCCTCCCATTTCCTAATCATGTCCTACCTAACCCTATCTTACTAGGTCCTCCTTGTGGAAAGGAATATGATCTTGTCAAACAACCAAAGAATACTCCTGCTAAGATATCATTATGGGACCTTATCCTAGCCTCCCCTCACTACCATAATATGATTCAGAGTTATTTGCAACAAGTTCCTATCCCTTCTAATGCACAACTGAATGACATAGCAGCCATGATTCAAGGAATAAATGATGACATATTTTTCCACCAAAGTGAACTACCCCCTTGGAAGTGCAAAAAAAAATGAAGCTTTCATAATAATATCTCAATACAAAAGAAAATGGATAAAGAGAACTCTTGTAGATACTGACTCTACCCTTAATGTGTGTAGTGTGAGCCTTGTGGATAGGATTGGCATTGATAAATCAAACATTCAACCCAATTCTTTATATACTAAGGGATTTGACAATGTAGAAAAAAATAGACTCGATGTGATTACTTTTCCTATTACAGCTGTAAAAGCTACATTAGAAATTTTGATACATGTCATTCTCGACAATATTTCATATAATCTCCTTCTAGGCAGACCATGGATTCGTGCAATGAATGGTGTGCCTTCCACTCTTCATCGTAAAATGAAATATATTTATAATAAAAAAGTGTACAAACTTGACGCCGATCTTGAGCCTAATAGTGTCTTACAATTTGAGAAAGGAAAATAAAATCCTTTAGCAACATTAACACCAACTACACAAGTGGAACCTATACAACAACAAGAGAAAGAAAAAAACACTGAAGAAGTCACAAATCTATTAGAAGATGATTGGGGTTCCTTAGATTTTGAACATACATTCATGGGAGAATACAAGATCATAAACAACAAATCTAAAAAGAGAAAAGAAAACACGGTAATGTCAAAAAAAAAATTAGAAGACCCTTCAAAAGCATCCACCTCAACCACTTTAGAACAAAGGACAACAAATTACATGACAAAATTTGACGAACTTAATCATGAACAACCACAGAATCCAAAAGAGATGAAGAAGCTTTATGGAAAAGGTTGTGATCTTATGGGACAACTTGGATATAGTGGAAAATGATGTGGTGCTAGAGAACAAGGTATTTGTGTCCCCATCTATTAGGTAACACACAAGAAAAAAATCATGGTCTTGGTTATTGTCCTTTGATAGAAATAGACAAGACTTCACTTAACATCAATACTCTCACAAAAGATTCTCTTAAGCTGACTTTAATAGTAGTGCATCCTGAACTGATAGACACTAGTGGTCTTAATTGTTCTCCTTTGCCTAAAATGAAAGAAACAAAGACAAATTTGCTTAATGTTAATGTCATCTCACAAAATGCTAATGATTTGATTTTGTTAGATTTTACAGGTCCTCCTATAAAGGAGAGAACAAAATCTCACAAACTAAAGAGTCTTGCATAAGTATGACATCTTGTACTGAGCAAGAGATATCTTTGTCACAAAATAAAGGAACCTCTTCTACTGTTGATCAATAGAGTATCTGGGAAAAATTCCTACAAGATCACTTGATATCTCTCTCTCCAAGAACACAAAAGAAATTTTATTACAAGACTTTAGTTTGTGCATATCATAGAGTTCATGGTCATTCTACTAATGAATGTAAGGCTTAAAAAAAAATCAATATCTTAAGGACTGTGGTGCTCTTCCTTGGGTTGAAGCACCTAGTTCCTCTTTTCATTTTGGCTCATCCCTGTCTTGCACTAGGTGGGGGCAAGGGGTTCTAAGGTAGCCTTGTCCTTGCATGTCACTTGTCATTATCTCTTTTGTCTATTTCATCACCTTTCATGTATATATAAGAGCAAGCTTGGGATGTGGATGACATGTCTTAAGTTGGCTCACATGTGACACACTACCTTATTCATGATGTAGCTTATCAAAAACATATGACTTGGCATAGGAATTTTTGAATTAGATCTCATATCTTTCTCTACTTTAAAGAAATTGCTCACAGTAATGGTGTTAGCAACCGCTTTAAACTGGGGGCATACATCGACACTCATGTTTCACTATGTGATTTTATTTATTCTTGTGATGCATCATTTTCTTAGTGGTATCATTGGGATTGATTTCCTCCAAGAACACATGTGATATTTATTTTAACTTGTTCTCTCTTGGAAACATTAGATACAATGTTCCCCAGGATGAGACCTTGCACTTGTCTTCTCTTGGAAACATGATGAGACCTTTTGCACTTGTCCTCTCTTGGAAGCATTGGGTATGATATTCCCCGAGATGAGACCTTGTATTTTTCCTCTCTTGGAGAAGTTAAGCACAATGTACCCTAATATGAGACCTTGCATGAACAAAGAAAAATTCCTTTGAACAAACCTTACACTATTTTTCATTTACAATGTCTATGAGTTTCAAGCATACGAAGTTTTTCTTTCCTCATGGAGCTCGAAGATCATCCTTTTGTGGAACCTTATTAAAGTTATCACGAGGTATAACTTTGATATGGTTGAGCGAGAAGCCTGACTGAGGCATGACTTTCCCCATAGACACTTGCGTGTGTGCGAGTGCATACCAAGCATGAGTGTATGTTTCTCACCTTTTGGGACTTCTCACCTGGTTGACAACCAAGAGTTTTGTTTCCCCAAAGTGAGTATGCATTTCTAGACAAACAACCTAGATCTGATCCACATTGTGTTGGACAAACAATCAAAGCTTTATCCACCTTTTCATTTTTCTCATTCATGTTTCTCTTTCCTCTTGTTATTGTCATTGCATGATTGTGTATCTCATTTTGCTGCAAATTATTCTTCTTGTGTGTGTCCTTTTGTGCTAATGTTGGTTTGAATTAGGATCTTGGATCTTCAGGGATTGGTTACCTCCTTCATCTTTGTTATCCTAGATGATCCACATTGGTATGATTGGATCCCTCTTCAATGTCTACTTTAGTGTGAGTTTAAAGTAAGTTCATCCTCTCACTAAACTGGGGGCTAAATGTAGCATAAAAAAAGTGCACCTTGCTTGATTCAAGGATAATTAATGATAAATTGGACTTAATGTCACCTTGATCTAGTGTTGTGAGGTTTTTTACACATCCACATTAGGTCTTGGGACCTTATAAATTGAATAAAATACATGTCTTGTAAAGGTGTTGTAAATCACTTTCACACTTTCTAGACTTAAATTATTAAGAATTTAAGTCTCATGGACAAATATTTCCCGTAATTCAATGTTCTAAAATGAATTTAATTTTATTATTACATTAATCTAGAAGGCTTATAAATTAAGCCTGGTTTTAATCTAGTGTTGTAATGTGTTTTACACATTCAGATTGGATCTTGTGCCTTTCTAGGCTAAGTGGACCTCATTTGAATTTTTTAGAGTGTTTTTAACCACACATTCACATTGAACTTTATGTCCCTAGCGATAATGAACCTTTATTTCACCATTAATAGCCCCCCTAGGTCCCTCATTTTTGCATCCTGAGGCATAGTTTGACTAATATCTCAATAAAAACACTTTAAAATGTTGAAATCTTGAAGACCCACCTTAAAAACCTCAAGGTGGGACTCATTCGCCACCTTGGGTGAATGAGTCCCCTTAGGTGGGACCCATTCACCAAGAGTGGAAAATGAGTCCCTTTTGGGGATTTTTTCAAAATTGAGCAAGAAAATTGTAATTCTAACTTGAATTTTGATGAATGTCGGCCTTGTGGATCAAAATAATGGCCATTTGAGTGTCTTTCCTATATGAACAAGCTTAAAAATCCTCATTTCATCCAAGTATCATCAATCCTACATGTTTTCAATTCAAGCAAGCAAGAGTTAGGCATTTCAAGTCTTCACAAGGTCATCAAGATAGCTTTCAAGATCAATTCTAAGGCATTGAAGGGAAATATTCTTCATCAATTGTTGTAGAAAATCAAGATCCATAATCATGGGAAGTTTCTAATTTCATTATTTCATGTTCATTATTCATCTTATTTCATCATTTGGTTTAATTACCTAAACAGGGTTTGACCAAGGAAAACCCCTTATTCCTTAACAATTAACACTTTTGTTCTCTTTCTTTATGTGATTGCAAATATAGGTGTTTTGAAGGGTTGGAGATGATTGGAGAATAGGTTTCAAACTTTAGGGATTCATCTCTCTATTGGAAAGGTCAAAATACTCATGAAAAGTCACTTACAGCCCCGAAAATTAGGGTTTCAAATCTAGACACCTAGAGGAACAAAAGGAGAAGACTGAGAGCTACAAATTCCACATTTGAGTTTCCAAAAAATTCAAAGTGGAATCATTCACCATTAGTTGTGAATGAGTCCCATTGTGCCTATTTTTCAAAGAATTTTATGGATTTGGATACCCATTTAGCTAAAATGGGCTTCAATGCAGTTTTCTAGATTTAGGATTAATTCACCCAGAATGAAAAATGAGTCCTACCAAGTTAAAAAAATAGCATTAATAGGATTTTAGAGCCTCATTCCATGTCCAACAAGTTTCTAGGTGCACACTTACAATTTTACAACTTTCTGTTTTATTCTTTTTGCATTTTCAAGTCATTTGGTTCAATTTTGCAAATCACACTATTTTTCAAACATTTTGTATTTTCCAAGTTTACACTTGGTGCTGAACCCCTCATTCAGCCTCTTCTAATATTAAATCATACCCTATGATACCCTATTGTCAAATCTCTTATATCATTTATTGGGTTGAGATCTCTAGGGTTATCTTTGAATGTGAAGTATAGAAGATTATTGCCCTAGGTCTTAAACCCTAGTGGAGAAAAAATCATATGTTATGGAAAAATCAGTCACCATTTCTTGTCATAACATCATCAAGAAACTATCAAGAGATTTTTTTATGAGAAACACGTTATCTAGAACCTTTCTCTATCATATTACTACAAAAATTTGAAAAAAAAAATCATTCAAATCCTCTTCAGCATCATAACATATAATTTTATCATCTCAAACTACATCAACGACCTGTCCAAACTAAAGATTGCATCTCTGATCATTTCATTATCAAAAACCTACATTCAATAGAATGAAACTCATAAAACTACTTTCCTTCTCAAAACTCAACACTCCCAATCTTCATGCATAAAGCAAAAATAAATCATCACAATTGGCGCCAACCAAAAAAACCTCCCAAAGATGGTTTACCTTCAAATAGAAACAACACTACAAAAGCACTTATGATGTTCCATTTCCCATAAAAATAGGTGCCACAAGAAGTAACTATTGGAAATTTTGAATAAGATCCCTTGATCTTCTCTTGCCTCCAAAATCATCTTTTAAAGAGAGTCATTGATCATTAATTAAATGAAACAAGCAAGTCTTTTGACTTAACTGATAGGTAAGTACATAAAATGGGACTAGTTTGAAGAATGTATTGAAACCCTCTAGTAGGTCACCTTAAATATCGATGACTGGTGACCATAAGTCACCTTCAGAATATAACATAAAATGTTGATCTTGCTATTAATCTTGCATTATAGCTAAACACTTAGGGTTTTAGCAACATTTATAATAAAGGAATTAACCTGAGGTTCTTCAAATGAACTTGAATATTGAAAAACCAATACTTACACAACCTCTAAAGGAAGATACAATGCAGAAAATCACCATAGATAATTACTAAGAATGATAAACTCTGATACCTATTGGGTTTTGAACCTTTAAAGATTTGAAGCTCTTAAGGTTTGATGCCTTGAAAGCTATTGAACCATTATCCTTGATCCATAAAATCTTGAAAGTACCTTGAAAGATACTGCTATAATACTTGACGTTATTGAAGCTTTGATGCCTTAATACCTTGATGCCTTTATAGTAACTTGAAGCTTTGATACCTTGAAGCTTGACATGAACAAGAACCTTTAAACCTTTGGTTCTTTGAGCCTTTAAACCTTTGAATGTCACTTGAGAAAATACTTGAAGCATACCCTATATTCTTTATCATACCAATGAACCAACAAAGATAATCCTTCATGCAAAAAACTTTGACATCAATGACAAATCAATTCCAATGCAACAAACTCCCCCTTTGGCATTGATGTCAACTCCACCAATTTTGCACCTTACTTGCACCCTTTTCTCTTTTTCTATCCCCCTTTAACAATAATGACAAATGGACTAATATCACCAAGAAATCAGTCCCCCTACAAGATAAAGCTATGAAACACTATGACTAACCAAGCTACATAATATCCAAACATTGTCATGATTATTATGACACTGACTATCATCAAAAAACAAAATACCACTACCATCAAGTATTTTGACTAAGAACAATAAAAAAAAGCTTGAAAAAGTTAGTCATCATTGTCCCAAGCACAAGAATACTGGCACAAGTAACTAACTCAAAGCACAAATAAACATAGCGTATTGTTCACTGTCAAGCAAAGGACTACAAAGATAAACCACTATTCCACTATTCCACTTACCACCGTCACATGCAAATACACCTCTACATTATCACCTTGCAAATAAACTATCAACTGTCATCACATTCAAGAGCAAAGTACTTGTGAAACGAACCACTATACTACCAATATGTTGTCCACTATTTTCACTTTTCTACAAGACATATTGGGGTATGTGTAGGATCATCATGGAAAAAATAGGCCATTAAGTGAATTTTTTTTTAGAAAAATCAGTGTTAGGAAACTTGACATAAAAATTTGAATAAGTTATTTAAATTATTTCAAAAATATGTAAGAATACAATTTGTAGCAAATTGAATGTAGTTTGTAAACAACTAGGTTTATTTAAAAAATAAATCAATCTATTTGGTGAAAATTTGAAATTTCAATGCAGTAGTACTTAAATTTCAGGGAAAAATAAGATGTAGGTGTCTATCTGACCACCCTAACCACAATAAAATGATAATATTTTTTATAATATTTTAGATATAAGTAGAGGAATCATGTCTCGATGTGATGCATTTTTTTTTGCAATTTTTTTCCAAGTAAATAATTAATTATGAGGGTATGTGTAGGATCATCATGGAAAAAATAGGCCCTTAAGTGGCAAAAAATTCAGAAAAATCAGAGTTAGGACACTTGACATAAAAATTTAAATAAGTTATCTATATTATTTCAAAAATATGTAAGAATAAAATCTATAGAAATTGAATGTAGTTTCTAACTACTAGGTTTCTTTTTAAAAAAAAAATCTATTTGGTTAAAATTTGAAATTTCAATTGAGTGGTACTTAAATTTTAGGGAAAAAATAAGAAGTAGGTGTCTGTCTGACCACCCTAACCACAATAAAATGATAATATTTTTTTATAAGATTTTAGATATGGGTATGTGTAGGATCATCATGGAAAAAACAGGCCATTAAGTGGCAAAAATTCAAAAAATCGAGCTAGGTAACTTGGCGTAAAAATTGAATAAATTATCTATATTATTTCAAAAATGTAACAATAGAATTTGTAGAAAATTGAATGTAGTTTCCAAACTAGGTTTTATTTAAAAAATAAAATCTATTTGGTGAAAATTTGAAATTTCAATGGTGGTACTTAAATTCGGGGAAAAATAAGTAGTGTTTGTCCGACCACCCTAACCAAAAAAAATGATAATATTTTTTTATAAGATTTTAGATATAAGTAGAGGACTCATGTCTCGATGTGATGCATATTTTTTTTGTAATTTTTTCCAAGTAAATAATTAGTTATGATTTTTTATTACAAATTTTAAAAAATATAAAAACTCATACGTCTAACCACCTTAACTTGGTCAAAACTTCATGAAATTATTTTTTTAATCCTATTGTATATGAAGCATATAATGTGATGCATGTTTTGAATTCAAAAATTGTGATACTGTTTGAATGCTATATATGTTTTTCAATCAACCTATCAATCAAAACTTTAGTCGTAATTCAAATAGAAAATGACTAATAATTATTTATTAAATTCAAAGTAAAGCATAATTTATATTGGTAGAAAGCTAAGAATCTCCTTAAAAAAATCTTTTCATTTCATTAATTTTGGGTAGAAAAAAAGTCGTCAGCCACATACCTTAAAAATACCCATTATATTGCCACTTTTTGGCCCATCATGATCCTGCACATACCCATATAAGTAGAGGACTCATGATCCAATGTGATCCATATTTTTTTTTTTATTCTTTTCCAAGTAAATAATTAATTATGAATTTTTTATTACAACTTTTTAAAAAATATAAAAACTCGTATGTCTGACCACCTAACTTGGTCAAAACTTCATGAATTTCAATTTTTCTTTTTTTAATCCTATAGTATGAAAAACATAGAATGTGATGCATGCTTTGGATTCAAAAATATGATACCATTTGAAAGCTATAGATGTTTTTCAATCAACCTAACAATTAGGACTTTAGTTGTAATTTGAATAGAAAATGAATAATAATTACTTATTAAATTCAAAGTAAAGCATAATTTATATCAGTGGAAAACTGAGAATTTCCTTTAAAAACCCTTTTCATTTCATCAATTTTGGGTAAAAAAATAGTCATTAGCCACATACCCATCATATTGCCACTTTTTGGCCCATCATGATCCTACACATACCCATGAATTTTTTATTACAATTTTAAAAAAAAAAAATCATATGTCTGACCACTTTAACTTGGTGAAAACTTCATAAAATTCAATTTTCTTTTTTTAATCCCATAGTATGTGAAGCATAGAATGTGGCACATGTTTCAGATTGAAAAAATGTGATATTGTTTGAAAGCTATAGATGTATTTCAATTAGCCTATCAATCAGGACTTTAGTCATAATTCAAATAGAAAATGAATAATAATAATTTATTAAATTCAAAGTAAAGCATAATTTATATTGGTGGAAAGTTGAGAATCTCTTTTAAAAACCTTTTTTGTTTCATCAATTTTGGGTAAAAAAAAAGTCGTCAGCCACATGGGCCATCATATGAGTTACATATCACCACTTTTGGGCCCATCATGATCCTACACATACCCATTTCCAATATATTATTCAATAGACTCAGTGAAAGTGAAGATATTTACATAAGAACATACCACCGTGTTATGCAAAAGTTCCTTCAACTATCCCAACAAAAGATCACCACTGAGAGATTATGTAGAATCATCAAGAATAGTCATCTTAACACCAGATTTTGTACTTCCATCTCATAAAAAAAAGTTCACTACCATTGCACAAAAACACTATCCCACAATAGTTAACATATGTAAGCACTATTAAAAGAGCATCCATTCCATTAAAGATTACTTGAATCAAGCAAGATGATACTAATTCAACCAAATCAAGAATGAAGAATAACGATGAATTCCATTGAACATGTACCAAGCATCCATAAAGAAAACATAAACAAGTATCAATGACTGAGATGCTAATAAAGAGCAGCAAGTAGTGAGATACTTTCCACTTGTGGCACCACCAAGAACATTTGAAAAGATTTCCACTATCTAGAATCCACCACAAAGAATACAATATCTTGGAGCAGATATAAAGTACCCTGAATGAAACATGAAACACCATGAAATATCACTGAACTTAGTATGAATTAAGCAAGAGCATTATTGTACAAGTATAAGCCAACAAAACTACACCAAGAATATGCATGACCAAATCACTTTACAAGAAAGGAAAAATACCCATGAAGCATAGAATCAAATAACTATGACTGAGATCTACTTCCATCTAGTATATAATCATTAACTAGAATCATTATGTTCATTATGCAAAGAAAGACAACACTGCACAAGCACTTTCAATAAAAAATAGTCAAGACAAAAGAAAAACATTGTCATTGACCATTCAAACAGACTGCCATAGCAATAAGGCATTTGTATGCCACAATCACCATAGATTGAAAACTATAAATCTTTGAGATACCATCTTCTATTGTCAATATTGTCAAGATGATCAAGAAAACCATAAATTAATAGCTACAAACTAATTTTCATGAATTCAATTTTTTATTTATTTACAATCTCCACTAGTAGAATTTGGCAAATAAATGACTAGGTGACTAAAAATTTTAGTCACAACAACTCAAAATGACTAAATTCTACTATTTTTTGCAACTCAACTATAAATGAGTAAATAATTGACTAATTTGGTTGTTGACTAAAAATTATTCAGTCACACAAATAAAAATTACTAAATAGTTAGTCATTTATTTAGTCACAAACCATTTGAATAAATCATTTAAGGAATCAAGAATATAGCTCGCCAAAATACTCTAAAAATTTAACATACCCTAAGAATTTTGTAGAAATCTTATTTTTAGGCATAGCCCACCATAATGGAGTTTTCATTTTAATAAACATACTCTAAAACCTTCATTGAAACATTATTTTTAGGCGTAGCCTGCCAAAATAGAGAAGTGTTTTAGTAAAGAATGACAAAGAATGTCAAGGAGATGTGTGTGACATGAGGCATAGAATTCATTTCTGCTTATCTCATTCCTGCTCTGTTCAACAAGGGTTACATGGTTCGCACTACCATTTGTAATCTAGGTATTTAATTGACATATATTTGCATAATCTCAAATTCTTTTAGATGATTTTTAAGTATCAATGTATCCTGTATAGGGTTTATAATGATTTCTTTTAATTTTAAAAAATAAATTAGATACTTTTGAAGTATCAATGTATCCTATATAGGGTTTAGAATGATTTATTTTATTTAAAATAAATAAAAAAATTATTTATTTTCCCATGATTAGATAATGTAGAGATCTTCGAAATCTACCCCAACACACTGTCCTCTTTGGCACTGTATTCATTACACCAATTGCTAGGGTTTTGCATGTGACATCTTTAATATCTTCGTGATAGTGGCTTTTAAATATATCTTAGTATTTGTTTTAATCCTTATTATGGTAACCCTTGAGTTCCCTAATCTACCTTCAATCTCTTCTAAGAATGTTGTCTTAAGCTAGACTACATAGTATACATATAAAGAAAGTCCTTCATACTTGCCATTGTTCCAAACCACCACTCACTACCTTGCTTAAAATGTTGCCTCCACAAGCACAATAACATGTTTTAAAATCATGGTTACCAATGATTGACCATTAAGGTCACTACTTTCATCAAGATACAATGAGATTTTTGTCTTCAAACTCAAGGAATTATGCAAGATAACATTGTGAATTGTTTGTTGTGTACAATTTGATTTTCTTGCACATTTACTATTTTGCTAACTACCATTTGTTGTGCAATTTTTGCACACACGCCCCATCTGGAGGCAGGGGCCCTCTTTTTTCTTTTGCATATCTACATTTTGGCTTGATCAAATTTTTGGTTTTGCTCTTCTTGGAAGGTTATTTTGGGATTAAGTCTAGACTAGGTTTGATGGAGGCAATATTTAAGACTCTAGGGGAAATTCACCTCTCTTGGAATTTGAAAATGGGGATTTTGAAGTGAATTTTTAGCATCATATGTAAATATTTTTTGTACCCATCGATAGAGGATGAAAAATTAGGTAGGGTTGCTTTTTGAACATTTTGAAAATTCCTTCTAGAAAAAAAGTTATGAGGTTTAGGAGATTTTGACCCTGCTTAGAAATAGGGGATTTTGACCCTGCTTAGAAATAGGGGATTTAGGTATTTCCATCCTTGATGGAAATCCCCTAATTTTCAGGATTTCCATCCCCATGCGGAAATCTTGTATTTCTGTCAACCTCTTGAATTTCCCAAGGTTAATGTTGCACTTTGAAGATTTCATGGACCCCGACGAATTCCTTGAGCCCCTTAAAATCTCAAAATTTCCATTTTTGGAAATTGCCAAGACCACCTCAAAATCTCAAAATTTTCCAAAACTCAATTTTTTTTCGAAAAAGAAATTTTTTCCCAAAATGGAAATTTTTCCAATGCATTTTTCCTTAAATGAAAAATTTCCAAAATGGATTTTTTCTTGAAATTTTAAAATGTTCCCAAAATGAAATTCTTGAGATGGAGAAAAATTTTGAAAATATTTTTTCCAAAATGGAAAGTTTCCACAAAAAATCTAAGTTTTTTAAAAGGCCAAAATTTTATTTAGGTTTAATTTGGATTGGATTTTTAGCATGCGAGCTACTAATGATGATATCTTTTTTTCAAGATTAAAGAAATCAAAAGGGGGAACTTGCATACAAATTTGTGCCAAAAGGGAAATCTAGAAGAGTTCAATTCAAATATTAAAAGTGGGGCCTACATAAGAATCTGCGTCCAAACTATCTTCAGCTAGGAGTTTCTGGAAGACATGTGAAGCTGATTTCATCATCCAATCAAAATTTTCATTAATGACAAGTTGGCATAATATTGTTTTCTCATTGTTCCATGATGTAACTGCTTAAATTATGCAATTGGATGATGATGTACCTTGAGCTCCCAAATCAAATATAACAACTAGATGCTTCTAGAAGAGCAATTGTAGCCATTAGATTGATTTAATCCTGACCTTTGATTCAAAATATAATTTTCTATAAAAGGCCAGTTCCTTCTCATTTGTAAGAAGTTAGACTAGGTTAGAATAAATGATTAGAAGCTGTAGAAAGCCAGAATTGGCTAGGTTAGGAGTTAGATTATGCAAATTGGTAGCTGTAGGAGAGGAGAGAGACTAAAAATTGTTATGCAATGTTGGAGAAGTTAATGCAATTGGATTGTTAATTTGGAAAACTTTGTGTTCAACTTCAACAGTTTATGGTTTCTTGTTCTTGATTCTCAATGTTAGATGGTAGATTTTGGTTCTTTCATGTCAATGATGAAATGCTAATGATGTTGATCGATCTTCGGTCCATACTTTTAGCAATTTTTTGATTGTAAGTTGCTATGTAAAGTTAGTTTGGGCCTTATTTTGAGCTAAAGTTCAACTATGGATGCTTGTATACATTGCGCTAGTTATTGGGTATGTGGATAAATATTTAGTCTAAAAATAAGATTGCACCATTTCTACATAGTTGTGGGCTTGTCCTTGATCAAGTAGAGATAGGTTTTATTGGAGATCTTTCCATTTGCAACATACATCATTGTTATGATTGATCTTGGGAGTTAGTTTAGAATCTCTTTCAACCCAGGCTATCTCTTTTGCTATTTATTTTGAATCTAGGTTAGTTTTGGGAATGAAAGCATCAGTATATTATTACATCTAATGAAAATATATTTACAACATTTTTTTTGTAAGGCCCCTTGTGATTACCAACATTTTCACATATTATCTAAGCTATTTATGCATTGTCAAGACCTGACATTAGAGACCTTGAGGTTATCTCTTGAGGCTTGCTGATAGAGATCGACCTTTCAAGAGAGATAGAAGATCATATTCCATCTGAGTTGTTGTTGTGCAGAAAACACATCAACAACATTAAGACTAGATATTGCACCCTCAACTACAACCTCAAACAACTCACTCATTGTCAATTAAAGATTGATTTCATGAGCATCCTTCTATAAAATCAAACTATTTCCTATAAACTACCTACTTACTTACTAGAGGTGACTTATTATTTCATGGTATTGTGGGTCTTAAGGTCCTTCAACCTTATTGTCACTACTTCATAGTCCACAAGGTATTATTCACTATTGTACCTTCTTTGATGAGTCTCAAAACACTACTCAAACATGCAATCCACTACCTCCATTATACAATGGATAAGAAGAAACATTGAACTTGTGATTACCACTATTACTTCATTTGGATAGCCATTTCCTGATTGCATTTTCCTTGTGTAACACTGCCAAAAGCATTTGAAAAACCCTTAAGGTTAGCAAGGGGGTAAGGAAACTCACTATTCAAATATCCACTTTACTATGCAATGTTTGAGCTTTATTGTCTTGTGATTTCTCAACCTCTTTTTGACTGTCACACCTCAAGTGATTGTCATTCTTCTTACCATAGATTTCTTTTACAAATGTCATTGAGCTACATAGTGTGCTTGTTATTGGCTACAATCTTTAGATTGCAAGATTTTGTTATTAGCTACAATGTCTCAATCTTTCTGGTGTTGCAACGTCACTAATCCACTAGAGTTATGGTTTATGTTTCTATGGATGCCTAGGGTTTGAACCCTAGTCATGCTCTTGCCAATGCTTCTATTTCTATTAAAAAATGAACTTAAATATTGGGTCAGAAAATTAACTGTCTTGACAGGGTTGTGGTATGATCTTGGATTGTATCCTAGAGTGTGTGGGAAGCTTGTTTTTTATCATTAAGGTATGTAAACATGATCAGGTAAATGTATCCTATATAACATGGGTCTTTCTTTAATACTTTCCATAATGGTTATTAGAATATCACATTATTATAGTTTGTGGTAACCCAAGATTGTATTCAAGTATGTAACAAACTTGGTTTGTAGTTTAAGTTATACACTTGTAAGTAACATTCATAAGGTTTAGAAACTATTGATCACTCTCTAGAATAGCCCACTAAATATGGGTTGTCCTTGAATGCACTACATAATTGATATAACACAACCACTCTACATATCAACTAGAGTTATAGGCTCTTTATTTCAGCAAGAGGTAATCACTCTTGGATCACACTATCATTACATCATAACCTATTAAGATTGAGTCAACCTAAATGGACACAATGATGATTAACACCTAATTGTGGTGACAATGGTTTCTACATGAATTGTGCTCATATGAGTGCCTCCATTTCTATCACAAATAGCCATTTCAAATTTGGGCCACACATGAATGCATCTTATATTTGTTATAGACACTTATAACACAATTGTGCCACATGACCAATAGAGTTATGGATCACATAATCACAGCCACAAGAATTTGTTCCTTGGTTGTGCTCTTATGGTGATTCCATTACAATTACAACATAACGCTTTGGAATTTATTGCTCAAATCCTAAAATTTCTTTTTTTCTCTTTGGATGGATGCCTTCACAGATTTCTTGTGATTTATACAACTTTTGTTTTGACAGTAAATGAAATCAGATTCTTTCTGAAGGTGAAATGATTTATTAATTATGGTTTTATGATGATTTTGAGTTTTATTTAGAATGGGTTAATATATGGATTTTTTATGTGTAGGAAGAATATTTTGTGATGCAACATTCGATATGGACTGTTTAGGAAAAATTGGATTTCTATCGATGTCATAACTTAGTTGGAGTGTACTTTCAGCTGGTCAAAAACACTTCTGGGTATTTTTACTAGGAAGCAAAACTTGAGTGTAGGAATTTTTGAATATCCAATAGAGGAAGTTCCTTTATTCTAAAGATAGACTCATAAATCTTTTGGTCCAACTAGACTTTTGACCTAACTTCTTTAATATCTGATAGAGAAAGTTCGTACATTCTAAAGATAAAATCATAAATATGCTAGACCAATTTCAAATCCAATTTGAGGTAGTGAAGCTCTGACAGAGGAAGTTCCTACATATTAAAGATAAAATCATAATTTTTATCATTCCAATTTGAGGTCATGAAGCTTTGACAAAGAAATTTCCTACATTCTAAAGATAAAATCATAAATCTACTTGGTCCAATTTGACGTCCAATTGTAAGGATTTGTCTTTTTAATTATACTTTTTGACATTTGGCTTGATACAAATTGTTACTTTAGAATCATGGTATTGCTTTTCTTCTAATGTTTTCAACCCTCATTTTAGGGAAGAGCTCAGAAGATGGCTCCTTTAGATGGAGATTGCACTTTTTTGCTATAGGTTCCATCTAAAATCACCAGAAGCTCAAGTAATGTCATACTCGGGTATAGCAGAGTTTGAGGTGGATTGCACTTAGTATTTTATGCTAATATGGATATGTTCTAGCCTATAGTTAATTTTGGTAGCATAACAAATAGGATAAATAGTTTCTCATATACCATTGTTTAAATTCTAAATTGTTATACCTTATTCTAGGAGAAAATCATAGGGGGATTCTATACATAAGACACCATTGTTTCAAATTCAAAATTTTTGGCTCTTTCAAAATCATTTGCTTCATTTATTTGATCTAAGACAACCTGATGTACATAGAAGATGCTCTTAAAATCATATAAAGTATTTTATTTTGGGATGACTGTTTAGAATCTTTCCCATCATAATAATGAACAAAAACATCAGTCATTAATGTGAACTTTGCAAGAGTTTCATCAAATTCTACTTTTACACTCCCTTTGAACCATTCTAAATTTTATTCTCAATTTCATCCATGAAGAACTTCCCTAGCATGTAGTTCTTGCTGTTAGCCATAACTTTACCAGGTGTTGAGGAAAGATTCAAGTTTTTACCCAAACAACAATTGACAAAATTCAACCTTACTAGATTTTGTCAATTGCCAACTTTTGTCAATTGTTTCTTGGGTAAAAAATTGAGTCTATCCTTGACACCTGGTAAATTTAAATGGCACAACAAGAACTATAGGCTAATAAAATTCAAAATGGAAAAGAGAGTGGAAAAGTAGAATTTGATGAAACTCTTGCAAAGTTCACGTTAATGAATGATGCTTTTGTTCATTGTTATGATGGGAAAGATTATAAACATTCATCCTGGAATAAAATAGTTTACTATGATTTTAAGAGCATCTTCTATGTACAATAGGCTATCTTAGATCAAATAAATGAAGTAAACATTTGTGAAAGAGCCAACAATTTTGAATTTGAAACAATGGTGTCTTATGTATAGAATCCCCATGTGATTTTCTCCTAGAATAAGGTATAACAATTTAGAATTTTAAACAATGGTATATGAGAAAATATTAGGCCTATCTGTTACGATGTACAACAATTAACTACATTCTAGAACATATCCATATCAACATAAAATAGCAAGTGCAATTCACCTCAAACTCTGTTGTGGTAATTTTTTTATAATGAAGTTTGCACTCCATGAACATTCTCTATGCACATTAGTATGTTGATTATTATCTTGATCTCCTTTTTTATCAAAAGAATAGTGAAGTTCATTGCATAAATCATGACCATTTTGTAGTGCTATGATCCAGTGCTCTTTTACTTCTTACTCACTATGTTCTCAAACACTGTGTGCAAATGACTTAGAGGATAGATCTTTGTCACCATTTGACAGTAACTTTCATTGTTTTTCAATTTTTTGCAATCATTTAATCATTGTTTGACAAGGTTCTTCCTTTCTCGGTCCTATAGGACAAAGGACAATTCATAGTTTGCAACTCTCTAACAACAATAAATAGATACAGTAAAGATATTTAAAATTTTAGAAGTGGATTTTTTTTAATTGCTAAAGCCTATTAATCAATTTTATAACTTAAAATTATTTAAGCTATTTGAATAGATAAACTTCATATTATGAATCTTTAAATAGAATCGGGTACTTAAAATTATTACAAAGAAGTTGAATGAAAATAAGTAAATTACTACTGATTTAGCTTTTCCTTTTGCATGTTTACAGGGTTATTTCTTCCAGCATTTGTTAGGCCTATTTTGGATTCTATGGAAATGACAAAGGCAATTCCACATCTAGGTCTAAATGAGGTGATGATCCATCCTTCTATGATAAAGATTGTAGGATACACCCAAGAATAGATCTAAAAATATCATATTTTAAAACCTTCAAATCTTTGAGATCATTGCAGATTTGATTTGATTTTTGTACAGCTGGATGAATCTAAAAAATTATTGCTTGAAAATGATGTAAATGAAAATGTTATTTGTTCAAAATAATCTAAAAGTAGTATTTTTCACTTGCAATTTTTTTTATCTACCTTAAGATAACTGTTAAAATTATCATTTTGTTAATCATAATATTTAATCGTATATTTTTATTTTGTTAGATTGTATTGGATAGTTAATGGTTAAGTTTAAAAAATAAAAAATAAATTTAGCATAATATACTTTTCATGTACTTCTTTTCATCACTTTTAAATCTAAATATTTGTTACTAGGTATGTGCAAGATCATGATGGGCCAAAAAGTGGCGATATGATGGGTATGTGGTTGACGACTTTTTTTAAAACCAAAATTGATGAAATGAAAAAGGTTTTTTAAAGCAGATTCTCAGCTTTCCACCAATATAAATTATTCTCTACTTTTAATTTAATAAATAATTATTATTCATTTTTTATTTGAATTACGACTAAAGTCCTGATTGATAAGCTAATTGAAAAAAATCTATAGCTTTCAAATGGTATCACATTTTTTGAATCCAAAACATGTGTCACATTCTATGCTTCACATACTATAGGATTAAAAAAACAAAAATGAATTTCATGAAGTTTTGACCAAGTTAAGGTGGTCAGACATACGAGTTTTTTTATTTTTTAAAAGTTGTAATAAGAAAATCATAATTAATTATTTATTTGGAAAAAAAGAACAAAAAAAATATGCATCACATTAAGACATAAGTCCTCTACTTATATCTAAAATCTTATTAAAAAGTATTATCATTTTATTGTGGTTAGGGTGGTCAAACAAACACCTACTTCTTATTTTTTCCCTGAAATTTAAGTACTACTAAATTGAAATTTCAAAATTTCACCAAATAGATTAATTTTATTTTAAATAAACCTAGTAGTTTAGAAACTACATTCAATTTGCTACATATTCTATTCTTACATATTTTTGAAATAATATAGATAACTTATTCAAATTTTTACGTCAAGTTGCCTAACTCTGATTTTTCTAAACATTTCGCCACTTAAGGGCTTGTTTTTTCCATGATGATCCTGTGCACATACCCTACTTTTTGTTACCTTTTGTGATCATAAAAAATAGAGATGATTTTAATCTCTGTGAAATATTTTCATGCATGTTTGAGATCTCTACAAGGTGATGAGAAAGGCCCTAGGGTTTGGTAGGGTTTTGAGTATCCTTATTGTTTTGATGGTAATGTTGTCACTAAGTTCTCTCCTTGCCCAAATATATTCACTTGAGAAACTTCCATGATGCTCTTCATTGTAAATTACTTTGTTCTCCCTACCTTCTCACTACAGGTTTGATTCTTCAACTCTACCAACTTCCCTTCCATCTTAGTGTCTTTTCATGCTCTTGCATCTATTATCATATGAAGTTATTCTTATGACTCTAAAAGTTATCACTAGGTCTATTATGACTATTAGGACTTTGAGGGTATATGATTTTCTACTAAAAACTCTTAGATTGACATACTTTTGATGAAAATTCTCTTAGGATGTTTTCTTACTAACTTAACTCTCTATATATTCTCCATTATGCATTGAAAATTCATGGTTTCTATTTAACTATTTATTGGCATAACCATTGCCATGTTTCTTGGGACTACCATCTCTATAGGATAGTTTCCTTATATATTTGAATGTAATTTAAAAGGTGCCCATAAATATTGACAAGTTTCATAAGATTGTTGTGTCAAAGTAGTAGATGGTTGTGACAAGTTTCATAATATTGACATACTACAAGAGCCAAGAAAACATGGTGCAGTGTAGCGGTAACATCCTGCATTACCACAAAGGTCAAGCAATAAATGTGTGTTATGGTTGTAACTTAAATACTTCTCCCACATCACCACAAGAGCCAAAAAGACATGGTGTGGTGTAGCAGTTACATCCTGCATTACTATGAAGGTTGAGTAATAATGGTGCGGTGTAGTAGTAACATCCTGTATTATGGCAAAGGCCGAGCAATAATGATGCAATGTAGTGTAACATCTTGCATTGCCATGAAGGCCGAGCAATAACAGTACAGTGTAGTGGTAACATCCCGCATCACCCCAAGGATCATGTCAAAATGGTGTGGTATCATGGTTAAAATATAAAAATAAATATCCCATTTCTTTGAGGCATTTTTCTGAAACAGTTTGCTTGCCTTGTGTATAGTGCTTCCACATTTTCATGTATTTCTAGTAGGGAACTTGTAACTACAACATATACCAAAAAAAATCCCTAATGTTATGCTTTGATGGATGTCCCTTCATTATCATTGGATATCTAATGTAGTGCACATTATTATAGTATAAGCCTATTTTTCAGATTGTTTCATTTGGAATCACCAATATTCTCCAAAATAACATTGTCCTTGTTTAAAATGATGGAAATGGTTCATATCTCTTAGAACAATTTCTCTTGCTACAATCTTAGAGATGAATTTAGATGTAGTGTGAAAATAAGAACATACTTGAAGGTTCTTAACAACTCTAATAGTTTTACTAGGGCCATCTTTAAAAAACAAAATGCAATTGCTAACTTTTTACTATGGTGGTAGATTGATTATTTTTTCTTCTATTCCACAACATTGAGTAAAAATCTTGAATTACCTTGTTGTCTTCATTTTCCAAGCCAATTTCTCCAATTTTGCATAGATCTCCCATGTTTGTGGATGTGATCTATCTCCTACATAAAAAAACATGTACCATTTTATGCCCTTTAATCCAACTACATGTAGGTATCTTTTTAATTCCTCTTTCTTTAATCAATCTCCTTACTATTTGAACCTCACCACAACTGCCCGCTTCTGCACAAATCTTTTAGAGAAGAAAATAAGTTGCAACATTTTTGGGATCCAACTAAAAAATAGTGTTGCTGGAATACTTGGCCTATATTCATTTATGATCCATAGGAACCGAAGGTTTAACTGGCATCTCAATAATAATGCTTAGGGTGTTCTCAAGATAGCCAACACGGGCATGAAGATCAACCATGCACACCCAATGATCAACTATATATGTAATGCAATAAGGGTTTCTGACATGTGAAGTATGTGCAACTCTCATCCACTAAACCTGCATGACTGCATGCATCCAGAACACAAGCAAAGCTTACAATGTCAGTGTTCCAAAGTGCTTCATTAATTCAATGATTTTGAGAGCTTCCTTGCAAAATCCATTTTGTGCACATTCTATAGTTATATCATTTCATTCCATGAGATGACATATCTTTGAGGTATTCTATTATACACTTCATTTTGCGCTACATTTTGGTTTCAAATCTTTAGTAATTATGGTTAGTTTCATTACATTCAAATTCTAAATTCTGGGAAATTATATAAAGTAAATAGACCGATGGTTGTTTGGATAGTGAAATTACCTCTCTTATAAATTAACTAAAATATCTAGTGATTTCTGTAATAGTTAGGAAAATTATTTTGAAACATCAAAATATCTAGTAATTTTGGATGTTAAGGTGAAACATAGATTTTAGGAACCCAAAATGCTAGCTCTCTTCCTAAGATTTTTCACCTAGAAAGAGAGAGATTTGGGTGCAAAAATGCTTATGTAACATTCAAATTAGGACATATGTGATGTGATATGGTGTAAATTAACTAAATTAAATGCAATTGACTAATTAATATGATCTAAAATGAACACAAAAGTGTAATTTAAGCTATATTTGAAAACACACTGTGATATGCAAAACTATGAAATATGAAGAAATTGGAAGAAATTTGCAGAACAAAAGGTACAAGGTAAAATCTCAGTGCACCTGGATATTGAGTGAGCTTTTTGGAATGTCTAGAATGTTGATGGATTTTTTTGATTTTTATAGTGGGACTCATTCGCCAAGGGTGGCGAATCAGTCCTCTGACTATTGAAAAAATGCCAGGAACTGATTTTGGAGAGCTGGGAGTTGATTTTTGACAAAATGCAGATTTTTAGACTTCAAGTGGGACTCATTTTCCAAGGGTAGCAAATTAATCCTCCCTGAGATTTTTGGAAAATCAAAAGACAATACTCCTACTCTAGATCCTGCAAAGTCTGAATATTAGATTGTCGGGGTCAACTCTTTAGAAAATGGGCTAAAAATACTCAAAATGCTTGAAAGGATGATGAGTAGAATTAAATGGCCTAGTTGAGTTGAATTCCACTTTTCAACACCTTTAAACCTGTCAAATATGCAAAACAAAGATTGTAAAGACACATACAAAGGGGAAAAATGTTGGGGTTTAGTGAATAGGGGTTTTCCTTAGTCAAAACCCACTTTAGTAATTAAACCCAATAGAAGTGAATGACATGCAAGGGAAATGATAAATGAATAACATGAAATTATTACAAACTTACCACATCCTTGAATATGCAAATATGAAGTGATGTCAATGGCTGCTCCAAAATGCTTGAAAGTGCTTGAATTGAAGATGCAAAATGGTTGATTGCTTGAGTGAAAAGGTGAATAAGTGAACTTGATGAATAGGTGATTGTAGGAGACATAAAATGAGGTTAAAATCACATATTTATATAAATCTTGTGCCTTAGTATCCATTCATACCTCATCACAAGCCAACATGAAGTGAATTTGAGTAAAGTCCCAAAAGAAATTTTGAAATATTTTGAATTTGGGGCCAAGGGGGACTCATTCACCACCCTTGGCGAATGAGTCCCACCTGGGACCCAAAATGAAGTGTCAGAAATAATGTCATGTTTAATGTTCTTTGTTGGGATAGGACCCAAAAATACACTTAATATAAGCATATAAGGGCATAAAGAGAGAAAATAAAGCATGATAACGGTGTAAATAGGGAAAATATGCCTATAAAAACATGAAATCTTGTTACAAGAATTTACAACACTTTAAAATAGGAATTTTTGATGAGTGAAAAGGTGGTGTTTAGGTGAATTGCATTAAATAGAGTCTAGAAGAATGTAGAAATGTCTTACAAAACTTCACAACACCTTCACAAGACATCGTTCTTTGATTTTTAGAACCATAATAAGCATGCTCAAGCCAAGATACATCATAAAATTAAAGGAACATAGTTCCAACACAATGAAACAAGACCTAAAAGACCATGAAAATGGGAAGGTTCCATTTTTTGATCATACATTTAGCCTCCACTTTAGTGATAGAAACTTGCTTCCTCACACTAAAGTAACCATGAACATCGACAAGAGGGTTCAGATGCAATTATGTTAGCAAGATGGAATAAAACAAACAAGAGGGATGATCAAGTCCCCAGGATGAAGATCCCATGGAAGAATGAACATAAGGATAAAGGAACACACAAGGGTTGAGAGGAATTGAATGAAGCTTCAATCATCAGTCCAACTAGTTGTGAAAAGAGATCTAGGCTGATTGTTTTGAAAAAGAGAGAATGTGTACTCACTCTGGGGCCACAAAACTAGTTGCTCATGGGGTGAGAAGGCTCAAAAAGTAAGATACATATGCTATTTGGTATGCACTCACAAAACAAACACAAAAGTTTCCATGGGGAAAAGTCATGCGGCTAGTTGGGCTTCCCGCTCAACCATGCCAAAGCTATACTCGTTTGATAAATTTAACAAGGAGCTACAAAGCCAAAGAAAATACAAATGTTGGTTTTTATAAAATAAGTAAAATAGGATGGCACCACAGGCATGCAAGTTGTGTTATGCAAGGTGGCCGAATGAGAATGTTATGTAAAAATGTCATGTGTAATATGTTCAAAGGAGTCTTGTTCAGGTTTATGCAAGGTCAGTCACTTAGGGAACATTGTGTCTAATGTCTCCAAGGGAGAACCAATCAAAGAATAATCTATTCACAACTTAGGGGATGTAGTGTGTCACATCAAACCACCAAGAGGAATGCAATATGCTGAGATAAATCACACTTATGAAGGAAATTACACCCAATGTCACCCACAAAGTAAAAAATGCATCATTTAAATGACAAGGCTTCACTAAGAATGCAAATGAAATAATGGTAATGTATGCCCCCACTTTAAAGGAATTGATACACATCATTCCATGAGCAATTACTTGAAAGTAGAGAAGAAAAAAAATGCAAAAAGAAAACAAGACATGAGAGCCAACTTGGAAAGCTCTATGCCAAGTCATATGTTTCAAGGGTAGGTTGCATCATGCCAAGGAAAAATGAAAAAAGGGAGTTTCCCCCCAGAAAAGAAAATACACCAAACACATAAGGGATCTATGGATTTGGGGTCAGCATGTTCATTGCTACAGTGTTTTTGTATGAAAGAGCTCAGAACTGTCATCATTCCCCAAAGCACATAGAATTGGAAGAATGACACAAAGAGAGTGAAAGAAAAGGTAAAACAAAGTCCATTTTGAGTCAACATGGAAGAGACATTGCAGTATCGATGCTTTGCATTGTCCCCAAAAGGTAAACACAAGAAACAAGACAAAAAAGAAAAGTGAACAAGCTTTTGGGTCAACATGAAGGAGACATTTCAGTCTCAATGCCTTGCGCCATCCCCAATAGGAAAAAAACAAGAAAAGAAAAAGATGAAAAGGAGAAGAAAAAGGGGGTTTGGGTCAACATGGAGGAGACATAGGGCATCTCAACACTTTGCATCATCCCCAAAGGAAAACACAAAACAAAAATGAGAAGGACAATGACCATTTGGGTCAACATGGAAGAGACATAGGGAATCTCTATGCTTTATGTCATCTCTAAAGGAAAACACAAAAGAAAAATGAAAAGTATAAGACATGACAAATAGAAGAATAGAGATACATATAGAAGAAGTGTACAAAGAGAAGGAAACATCAAATGCATGATACGAGGGAACACATACACACATGAAAAGAAAAAGGAAAATGAATGTGAAGAAAAGACTAAGTAGGAAAATGTAAGTCATCTTCCTCCCAATCATGTTCAGTGGAATGCGAAGGTGATTGATTGTTTAAAGGAGGAATCACAAGTGTTGAACAAGGAGTTGTACCAAGTTCTTCACTTGGCATAGGGGATTTATCATTTAAGCTCATTGTAGATGAAAATAAAGAGTTCAAATTGTTATGTATTGTTCCATCTCTGTTAGCAATCGTCACATCTTCATCATCATCATCAAGATTAATAACAATAGGAGGAAAAAGAGTGATTTATAAGGATGGATGTATCAAGAGTGTGGGTTGGATGTGTTTATTTTTTTGCAATTGGTGGGTTGAAATTTCATGTGATTGGTCAGGACAGGGAAGATGGTCATGTATGTCTTTTGTCAAGGGTGAAAATTGATTGTCATGATTGGTTTCTATATGAGCAAGGAGATGATGATGACGCCGACATTCCTGAGTAGCACAGTTTTGTTTAATTATGTTTTGGAGTTGTTGGGGTGTAGGAGTGGATTTAGTTGGCATAGTTTTTTTTACTTTTGAAAGGGGATGAGTGGGAGAAACCAAAGAGGAAGGATCAACCTCTTTCTCTTTTTCTTTATATACTTGTTTGGTACGAGGAAGTGAGACAAGAGTTATTTCTTGTTCTCTTGGTCATTTAGATGATGATTGGGAAGTATCAAGAGGAGATTCAGGTGTAATCACGACTTCATCAAGGATAGGTTGAGTAGAGGTGGACAAAGATGTGTTACAAAGGGGTAATTCAACAATCTTTTTGGCTTTAAACTTCTAATAAGCAATGTAAAAGAAGTCCTTACGAGGAGTGATAGGTTCCATAGGTTTAGGCCAAAAGGCTTCTAATGAAAATTTACCTTTGGAAGATAAAGGATTAAAGCCACTATGGTGTACAATGAATACCTCATTTCCATGTGGAAACTTCAAGCACTTGTGAATGACTGATGGGACTTCTTTCATTGAGCAAAGACAAGGAAGGCCTAACCGCAAACGAAATTGGTTGGATTGTGGAATGATAGAAAATGTTACATCCAAAGTCTTATGTCCTATGTGTAAAGGTAGCACGATCAATTCAATCATAGGGCATGCAAAACCATGATGTGTTTTAATCAATGCAGTCGATAGATTATAGTTATCTTGATATATATCATGTAATACTAGGAACTCCTCCAGAGTGATCACATTCTCACCACAAGCAGGATCTATTAATATCCCATTAGGAAGCTTTGGTAGTATGTATTTTTAATAGAAAAAGTAATATCAAGAGATTGAGTGGTTTGACCCTTGTGAAGGATAACATTTATCGTGGTGACGAGTTCATCCATAGGACTAGCTTGGGAAACAAGAGGAGATATATCAAGTTGTTCAGTGTGTGTATCAAGAGTCATTACATTAGGCTTTGACAGTTCACTAGCCTCGACGAATGAGGTAATGTGTTTAGGCATAGGGTTGGTGAAGATTTGAAGAATTTGGTTAGGGGGTGCAACTGACTTATTGCCTTGATCATTAACACCCATAATGGTCAATTCACCTGAGTCAATGAGGTCTTGAACTAGATGTTTAAGATGCTTGCAATGTTCGGTGTCGTGGCCATTTTGATGATGGAAATGGAAATAAGCGTTAGATTTGAAGCCAAGAGGTAAGGGTTGTTTTGGATCAAGTGGTCGAGTAGGTGGTAAGGTAAGCATGCATTTTTGTATCAGTTGGTTCATTGTCTAATGGAGGGTTTTAGGTAAAGGAGTGAAATTTTTGTTTGGATCACCATAATGATAAGCCACGACTATTTTAGCAGCGGCCATTGAATTCTAAACTTGTGAAGTTTGTTGTGGTTGGGGTGAAGGAGGTGAACTAAATTGTAAGAAGCCTATGTTAAGTTTACATAAATTTTGTGTGTTGTTTTGTTGTTGAGTTTTGTTTTCAGCTTTGTCAATTCGGCTAAAAGTAAATTTTGACTCACAACTTGAAATCAAATTTTGATACTCACATAAGGTTGTACAAAAATGCATGAATGAAGGGAATTTCATCATCGTAAGCTTAACTTGGATGTTGGTGTGAAAATTTTCAATAAAAATCTTTTGCAGATGTGCATCTAGAATTTGGACATCAACTTGAGCATATAAGGACTAGTAACAAGAGATGAAATCAATTACTTTTTCATTAGTGTTTTGTCTACATCTCATAAGGTCATCCATTGTATTTTTAGGTGTCATGTGCACTTGGAAGTGATTAATGAAAGCTTCCACCAATTCATTGAATGAATGGATGGAATGATTAGGCAAGTTGGAAAACCATTCTAAGGCAATATCTTTCAAGGTCATTGGAAAGAGTTTTGTTAAAAGTTTATCATCAAGGATAAAATCACAACACAAGGCAGTAAAAGCATTGACATGGTTGATAGGATCTCCTTTTCCTCCATATTTCTCAAATATCAACATTTCTATCCCTTATGGAATTGGGATATGCAAGATTTGTAATGGTAAGGGGCTTCTATGGACAAGATATATGGTTGGAGTAGTTTGAGCTTGACTAATGGTGGCAAGTTGGTGTTGCATGGATGAAACAACGTTAAGGAGTAGTGTCATGAAGGGATTAGGATAATCAGGTTAAGATGGAAGATAAAATGGGGATGGAGTGTAGGTGATGTTAGGGGAAGTGGAAGGAATAGTAAGGGGTGTGAAAGTGGTGGAAGGAGGTTGCAATGCCACAAATGGAGTAGGAATGATAGTGGAAATCAAGAAAGAAGTACCAACAGAATTGGATTGATGTAAAGTTGTATGAACTTGCAGATTGGTGTAAGTTGGTATGGAAGCTATAGTTGAAGGAGGAGGAACTTGAGATGCTCCTTGGGTTACAAGAATATTTTTGGATTGGTTAGTTGAAGAGGAATGCTTATTGTATATCTGAGAAATTTGTTTTAAAACATGTAAGCCATCATCACTCTCAATTAAGTGATGAAGGTTCTCAATAGTAGGTATAGTAGTGGTGGAAATGTTTTCAAGTGACAAGTCTTGTTGTAAATGTGAAAAGTCCTCATGAATGTTAATAACCTTTTTCTTGCGGGAGAGACTTGTTTTGATTATCAACATGCATAGGATGGAAAGGTGAAGGCATGGAAGTGGTATTGTCAGAGCCTAACACACCATTGTCCATACTAGGAGTAGGAGCTCGTGAGATCCCAAGGTCCACAATGAAAGTGCTATCCTGGGATGCCATGAGTCTAGAACTTCTTCTCACTAAAGTATTATCAATAGGGAACCAAAAACTCATGCAAGTACCACAAAGGAGGGGTGAATGGAAATGCAATCTATTATAAGAATGTAAAATGAAAATAATAGAAGATATGATAACTGTAACAGAGATATGAATACATGAAACAAAAATGCAGAAAAGTGCTAAAAACAATGCAAAATTAATGTCTAAAATATGTAAAGGGACTAAGTCACCCTGGGTGGCGAATAAGTCCTAAGATGCAATTTTGGTTTTTCAGAATTTGAAGAATGATTTAAATGCTTTTCAGAATGTAGAAAAAGGAACAAAATGCAGAGTTTCAATTTTTTTCAATGAAATTAAATGCAAGAATGAAAACTAAATGAGTTTTTCACTAATGCAAAATGAAGGATCCTAGAATGCAATAACAAATCAATGTCCTAATTGAATTGAAATGCAAATGAAAACTAGGATGCAATGCATGGATGTAATCAAAAGTTTAAAACATTTCAAAAGTCATGTTCACCAAAATGAAACATAGATTTTAGGAACCCAATATGCTAGCTCTCTTCCTAAGATTTTTCACCTAGAAAGAGAGAGATTTAGGTCCAAAAATGCTTATGTAACATTCAAATTAGGACATATGTGATGTGATATTATGTAAATTAACTAAAATAAATCCAATTGACTAATTAAAATGATCTAAAATGAATGATTTTTTTTTAATTTAAGCTATATTTGAAAACACACTGTGAAATGCAAATAACTATGAAATATGAAGAACTTGAAAGAAATATGTAGAACAAAAGGTACAGGGTCAAATATGATTGCACCTAGATCTTGAGTGAGATTTTTGGAATGTATGGAATGTTGATGGAATTTTCTAATTTTTTATAGTGGGACTCATTCGCCAAGGGTGGTGAATCAGTCCTACTATTGCAAAAGTGTCAGGAACTGATTTATGACAAAATGTAGATTTTAAAACTTTAAGTGGGACTCATTCACCAAGGGTGGGGAATTAATCCTCCTCAAGATTTCTAGAAAATTAGAAGACAATATTGTTACTCTAGATCTTGCAATGCCTGAATATTAGATTGTCAGGGTCAAGTCTGCAGAAAATGGGCTGAGAACACTCAAAATGCTTGAAAGGATGATGAATAGACTTGAAGAGCCTAGTTTTCTTGAATTCCAATTTTCAACACCTTTAAACCTATCAAATATATAAAAAAAGGCTACAAAGACACATGCAAAGGGGAAAAATGTTGGGGGGTTAGTGAATAGGGGTTTTCCTTGGTCAAACCCCACTTTAGTAATTAAACCCAATAGAAGAGAATGAAATGCAAGGAAAATGATAAATGAATAACATGAAAGTATTACAAAATTACCACATCCTTGAATATGCAAATCTGAAGTGATGTCAATGGGTGCTCCAAAGTGCTTGAAAGTGCTTGAATTGAAGATGCAAAATGCTTGATTGCTTGAGTGAATAAGTGAATAAGTGAACTTGATGAATAGGTGATTGTAGGAGATGCAAAATGAGGTTAAAATCACATATTTATACAAATCTTGTGCATTAGTATCCATTCATACCTCATAACAGGATGATATGAAGTGAATTTGAGTAAAATCTTGAAATAAATTTTGAAATATTTTGAATTTGGGGCCAAGGGGGACTCATTCACCACCCTTGGCAAATGAGTCCCACCTGGGACCCAAAACCAAGTGTCAGAAATAATGTCATGTTTAATTTTTTTTGTTAGTATAGGACCCAAAAATACACTTAGTATAATTATATTAGGGAATAAAGAGACAAAATAAAGTATGAGAAGGGTGTAAATAAGGAATATATTCCTAGAAAAGCATGAAATCTTGTTACAAGACTTTACAACACTTTAAAATATGACTTGTTAATGAGTGAAAAGGTGGTTTTTAGGTGAATTGCATTAAATAGAGTCTAGAAGAATGTAGAAATATCTTACAACACTTCACAAAACCTTCACAAGACATCGTTCTTTGAGTTTTAGAACCAAAATAAGCATGTTTAAGCCAAGATACATCATAAAATTAAAGCAACACAGTTCCAACAATATGAAACAAGACCTAAAAGACCATGAAAATAGGAAAGGTCCATTTTTTATGGTACATAAGACTTCCCAGTTGGATATCTGTGGCATAGAAAATTGGGCACTCTTGAGAAAAGAGACAATTTCATACTTAATTTAGACTTACTTTTGAGTAACCTTCCTTGAGACATTATTCATTCTTTAAAACAACATTTATAGGCCCCTAAGACCCACTATTTTTTATCAAGAGGCTTGTTTTACTTGAGAAATAATCTAAATCCTAATAAATAACACTTAATTCATTTATATACCGAAAACCCACCTTCAAAAACCACTAGTTGGACCCATTCACCACCTTGGGTGAATGAGTCCCCTCTGGTGGAACCCATTTGCCAAGGGTGGCGAATGAGTCCCTTTGGAGGGAAATTTCAATTTTGAGCGGGAATTCAATTAATTCAACTTATTTTTTAGAGGATGTTGGCCTCTTAGGTCTCGCTAATAGGAAAATTAGGTGTTGATTCCTATAAATACTCATTTTAGGTTTTTTTCACATCTCTTAATCATTTTGACAAAGAAAAATCAAAATTCAAGTATCAAGAGTCTTCCACAATAAGTTTTATTTACATTTTCTATAAATTTTTTGAAGCTTTAGGGCAGCAAACTAGGGTTTTTCCAGGTCTTCAAGCTCACTTCTCTTTCAAGATCCAAAATTACAAAGATTTGATGATGGATGCCTATGGTGAATCATGGAGAAATTTAGGTTGAGGAGATTCAACTAGCCATCAAATCAGACCTAAAGACTTTTTTTCAAACTGATTTCATCTTCCATTTTCTCTCTATCTTTAGATTAAGGTTTGCATTTAAATTTGCATGTCATTTACATCCATTTTATATGTTGTATGGTTTCTAGGGTTGAAGTCTTACATCATTCAAATCACATTTGTTCATCTTATTCTAGCACATTAGATTGTCATACTTCAAATTTTCCTTGTCTTTAACACACTTAAGGCTAGGGTTTTATCTAGATTTTATCCATTCAAGGTTTGATTACCAAATTAGGGGTTTGACCAAGGAAAATACCCCATTGGACAACAAATTGTAAGCTATTTTGTAGGAATTTTCTGAGATCTAGATTAAGGTTTCCATCAAAAAGTGTTGTACAAGTGACAAGGTGCAGGTCTGTGATCTAAATTTGCAAAAAATTGAAAGACGAATAATTCACCATGGATGGTGAATGAGTCCCACTTAAGGTTGCTATCAGAGTTAAATGCAGATTCCAATACCCAGTGAGTAGAAATCAGTTTCTAGGCAAAAAACCCTAACCTAGGACTGATTCGCCCAGGGTAGTGAATGAGTCCCATTCAACTCAAAAGTCAAATTTTCTAGATTTCCAGAGTGATTTTTAGTCTTCATCAGTCTTACAAGTGTACATATTCTAAATTACAACTTTATGTTTAGTTTCATTTGCATTTTTGTTCATCTTTTTAAGCTTTTTGCAAACCTCGCTGCATTTTCAAACATTGCATATTTCATTAGTTTTGTATTAATAATCAATCAATTTCATCACTTATTTGAATTTAGATGATTTTATTTAGTCATATTTCCATCATAAATTCCTTTATTTGAGTGAACCACCTCAATTTTGGTGTTCTATCTCTCTCCTTTTAGGTGAATGATCCTAAGAATACAAGAGAAGTCCATATAACAACCTCAAAATTGATGGTTCATTTTGGTGAACCTGCATATTGAACACATTTCTTTTTCTAATTTCTATTTGCATTTACATCCTAGGAGTCCATTGAATTAGCTTTTGAATTTTTTTTGTATCCTAGGGTTTACTAAAATTGCATTAGTGAAACTATCATTTAGAGGTCATTATTGAATTTCATTTCATCAAATCACTTCAAAATTCTACATTTTTCAGTATTTATCTACATTGTACAAACCTGAACATAGAAAAAAATCAAAAAAATGAGAAAAAACTTTAAAAAATCTCCCCTAGGACTCATTCGCCACCTTGGATGAATCAGTCTTGATGCACTTTTTGCATCAACATTTGTAGAATTCAATTTACTTCTTCACACTTTTATGTTTCATGTAGTTCCTTTTCTATTTTAGTTTAGTTACTTCTTGTTATATCTAAATCATTTGCATTAGCATCATTTCCTTTCATGTCATTTATGGATAGTATTAAATTTTTGCAAGTTTCATTTTTAGCATTAGTTCCTAGTTCTTTTAAATGAGATTCATCAATTCATAAACACAACAAATCTGAAACATCAAAGCAACCTTTTAAACAAATAATTCACTTTACAAACACTATTTCATCCAAGCCTCTTAGTAATGATGATGTAGACAAGTTAGATGAAGTCCTTCAGGACTTCCTCTCACTCACTTCATCCTCTAAAGCTTTCCATGAGAAGCCTACATCAGTTAACAATAACTTACCTCCCAAACCTTTTAGTAGTGATGACATTGACTTGTTAGATGAAGCCCTTCAGGACTTCATCTAATCTAATTCATCCAATAAGGTTTGTTGTGAACAAACAAAAAAGAACGTTAACACCTCTAATGTTTTCCATGAGAAGCTTAAACCAATTGATGATAACTTACCCCTACAACCTTTTAGTAGTGATGACCTTGAATTGTCAGATGAAGCCCTTCACAAATTCATCCCATCTAAGTCATCCACCAAGATTTGTTGTGAAAAATTTAAAACTAAGGATGTTAATGTGATTCAACCTCAAATCATTCTTTACCCACCCGTGTATAAACTTCATCCTTCCAATAAACTTGAGTTTACTCTTTACCCACCTAAACCTTATGTGTTGCAGCAATCCAATAATATTACTATTTCTCATACATTTAATACCCAAAATAATCTGTAACTGCCACAACCAACCCCACCCTCTTTACCTTTACCTGATCAGTCTAGTGCTCCTCACTTTCCCTCACACACAAAGGAGTATGATCTTGTTGAACAACTCAAGAATACTCCTACAAAGATTTCCCTTTGGGATTTACTTCAAAATTCACCAAATTATCACACTATCCTTCAAACAGCCTTACAATACATTGCAGTTCCTCTTGGTACAAATCCAAATGATGTGGCAGCTTTAATACATGGAATGAATAAGGTTAATCTAAACATTACTTTCCATCAACATGAGATCTCTCCTTTAGAGTTGCGAAAACAAAATGAAGCCTTTATGATAATTGCTCAATTCAATCGAATAGGTATCAAGAGAACCCTCATTGATAATGGTTTTTCCCTTAATGTGTGTAGTGTGAATCTCCTCAATAGATTGCATGTTGAAAAGTCACAAATAACACTTGATTCCTTATCCATTCAAGGATTTGAAAATATAACAAAGCAATTGCTTGGTGTAATCACTTTTCCTATTATAGTTGGGATGGATACTATGCAAATTCCTATTCATCTCATGCCTTATGATCTTTCATATAATATTCTTTTAGGAAAACCATGGATTCATGAGATCAATGCAGTGCCTTCGACCCTTCATCACATCATGAAATATATCTATAACAACAACATTTATCAAGTTGAAATAGACCCTGAGCCTGAAAGTTACTTGCATCTTGAGAAAGGAACCACAAATTCTCTGAATACATTAATTCCAACATCTAATATAGAACCTCTCAAAATTGAATGTAAAAAGATAAGGAATTGATCTCTAAATTATTTGGTGATGATTGGGGATCCTTAGAATTCACACCTTCATTTATGGGTGAATACATAATCACACACAAAAAAGATGAAAAATAAGAGCAACAAATTGTCATGTCGACTCAGAATTCAGAAAAATCTTCTCAAACATCTATCTCCTCTGCTTTGGAAGAAACTACAACATACACAAATTTTTTTGATGAGATAGATTATCAACCTCCGCCTAATTCAAAAGAAATGGAAAGACTTTATGGAAAATTCCATGAACTTGTGAAACAATTAGGATATACTAGAAAAGGCGATGGAAAGCATCAACAAGGTATTTGTGTCCCTATAGAAGGGTACATGTGTAGGATCATCATGGAAAAAATAGGCCCTTGAGTGGCAAAAAATTGAGAAAAATAAGAGTTAGCCAACTTGACGTAAAAATTTGAATAAGTTATCTATATTATTTAAAAAATATGCAAGAATAGAATATGTCACAAATTGAATGTAGTTTCTAAACTATTAGGTTTATTAAAAAAAAATCTATTTGGTAAAAATTTAAAATTTCAATGCAGTAGTACTTTAATTTTAGGAAAAAAATAAGAAGTAGGTGTCTGTCTAACCACCCTAACCAAAATTAAATGATAATATATTTTAATAAGATTTTAGATATAAGTACATGACTCATGTCCCAATGTGATGCATATTTTTTTGTAATTTTTTTCCAAGCAAATAATTAATTATGAATTTTCTTATTACAACTTTTAAAAATATAAAAAATCGTATGTCTGACCATCTTAACTTGGTAAAAACTTCATGAAAATCTTTTTTTTTTAAATCTTATAGTATGTGAAGCATAGAATGTGACCTATGTTTCAGATTCAATAAATGTGATATTGTTTGAAAGCTATAGATGTTTTTCAATCAACTTATCAATCAGGACTTTAATTGTAATTCAAATAGAAAATGAATAATAATTATTTATTAAATTAAAAGTAAAACATAATTTATATTGGTGGAAAGTTGAGAATCTACTTAAAAAACTCTTTTTTTCATCAATTTTGGGTTAAAAAAGGTCGCCAGCCACATACCCATCATAGTGCCACTTTTTGACCCATCATGATCCTGCACATACGCAGAACCTAATACACAAAAGACAAAAACTAGATTGGGATATTCTTTTTCTAAAACAACAAAAGCCACTCAACGACCATATTTGAAGATCAACACTATTACATGTGAACCAAAAAAAAAACTCACAATCAAACATCCTAAATTGCTTGATATGAACTTATTACCTCCATTGCAACATGTTGACAATGATGAAACTCTAAAAAAAATGTTACGAGTTTATGATAACACATCCTCTACTACTCCCATGAAACATGTTACTTGTGCTATAATCATTACCAATCATAATGATAGGGATATCACTCAAGAACCATATTATCCTGAAGTTCCTAAGTCTAATGCACTCCCCTTAGGAGATACAATTGATGTACCAATGAACATAGATGATAAAGACAAAGTTATTAAAATTGGGAAGTGCCTTGATGATGAAGAACAAGAGTATACTACAGCTTTGCTTCATGATTTTCTTGAAATTTTTTCCTGGAAATACTCTGACATGCCAAGAATTGACCTAAAAAATATGACACACAACATCATTCTCACTAAAAATGCTAAACCTATTTGCCAAAAGATATGAAAAATGCACCCTAACATAGCCTTGCATGTTAAAGCATAGCTTGAAAATATCCTTGATGCAAGCTTCATTCGACCTATTGATTATTCTCCTTGGATCTCAAACATTATCATAGTTGCGAAACTCGATAATCATATTAGGGTATGCACTGATTTTTGTGATTTTAATAGAGCCTCTTTAAAAGATGACTTTTTGCTTCCTAATATTGACATGATCATGGATTCAACTACTGGACATGCTTTGTTGTCATTCATGGAAATTTTTTTTGTTATAATCAAATCCTTATCAACCCTCAAGATCAATACAAAACTACCTTTACAACTATTTGGGGAATGTTTTGCTAGGTTGTGATGCCCTTCAATTTAAAGAATACTAGTGCAACTTATCAACGAGAGATGAACTTGATATTTCATGATTACATACATAAAATATTTGAAGATTATGTTGATGATATATGTGAAGTGTTGTTTTATTGCCTTAGTCTTCCAATATTTGGCATCCTTTTTTTTTTTTACTATGGAAGTGTTTGGGTTAATGAAGGGTCGGTAAGAAAGATGGGAAATGCACCACTTGGTAGCTGCACAAATTTCTCTCATTTTTCTTTTCAGAGGAGTGCCCAAGACATATGTCGGAATGGCAGAAGTTTACTACAAAATATTTTTAGAAAACATAAGGTTTCTGACTACGCGATGTGTCAGAACTTGTTGGTTTTTCTTTTCTTGGTTGTTGGGAAGGAAGCTTTCAGTCAGTGCCTTGAGATGATGTGATTAGTTAACATAATCCTTTTTTCTAGGTTGTTGTTTTTAGGATTTGATTGTGTATAGGCTTCTATATTTGAAATATATAAAATACATTAATGCAGTAGCTATGAGTTAATGAGAAAATATTTTTTTTGAACTAACCAAGGGTTTACAATCATATTGCGAGCCATCAAGTATCAAAATTTGGCAGAAATTACTTATGGACTAAGGTGGTGTTTCTTTCTTTTGGTGGCTATAAGAGGAGACTAACGACATAATGAAGGGTTGGATTCCAAGTGATAGTTTTCTTTGTCAAAAGAGGTGTTTCTTTAGTTTTCTTAAGGTTTTTAGAATTATTTTTAGAAAAAAGTTACAAAACTACTTTATTATGGCATGTTATATCTATTAAGGTTTAAACTATTGTCGGATTGATATCCGAACTTTGTTTCAAAGTTCATTTTATAATTGAAGCACAAGCTATTAAGGAGAATTTTTTGAGACTGTGCATGTATGGCCTTTTTCAAGCTTTCTTTCTTTATATTGTCATTCTGATTGAAACACTATGTCTTACAAGTTGTATCCATATAGTTTAAGTAGTGGATTTCTATGGTTTATGCTTGTAAGGTAGAACATTGGCTTAGGAAAATTGGACAATGTCATTGGACTTTTCTGTTTTTGTGAAAATTGTTATCTTGTTGTGCTATGTTGTATTGGGAGATAGAGTTCTTGTGATTTATAAAATATTGTTCTTTTACTCATTACAAATCTTTATGTTTGATGAGGCCTTAATGAACACCGCCTCTAGAAATATCTGAAAGTCTTCACGGGGCATGAAGTTAGTTGTTGTTGTTCATTCTCTCTCCAACAATGAGGGGTTGTGGCATTTTCTGTCTATTTATATCAATCATACAAATAATTTGGGTTTGAATTGTTGTAAGAGCTTTGGCACATCACCTTTTATGTTTTATATTTACATTTCCTTTTTCCCCTTATCTCAAAACCCTGAAAGAAGAGCTGAATTTCTATAAAAAAAACCATAGGTATTCAGTGAGACACAATTTGTCCCCCACTCGTTGAATTTCCCATACGATTGTCGAAAAAGCATAAGCTTTGATGATCAAAATTTCTTTTTCAAGCACGCCTAGTGGGACCAAAGTTTTTCTAAATGCCTACTTAGAAGTTAGAAATATTTCTTGAATCAAGCTAAGTAAGGAAACTAGAAGTTTCATGCCCATAGTCCAAACAAGAGCATCCTCAAGAGGCTACTGCCAGTACTCTTAGTTACTTTCCTCAATCCCTAGAAGGACAAGAATTATAGGTTTTGTATCACCTATAAAGAGTAATAGAGAGATAAGTGAGAACCCAATATCTAGAGATTTATCTACTCCACCTAGAGGCTTAAACTTCCAAATAAGATTCCTTATATATTCGATTCATAGGAATATTTTTTCCATGGCTCATGTACCTCCCCTTGCTCTTCAAAATTTCATAACATGTGATATTGGTAGTCCACTACAACCACCCACACCCCTAGATGTATTTTTCATCATACCTGCTAATGCCCTCAAGGCTATTCCAAGATTCTTCGAAGAAGATATTAAAACTCCTTTCGAACACCTTCAAGATACAGTAGAGGTATGTAGGGTACATAATATAGTGGAATAAAATATCACTCTTACGCTGTTAGCTACATATTTTAAGGGGAAAACTCAAGATTGGTATAGATCTCTGGTCTCAGGTTCCATCCTTTCCTGGGACTAGTTTGGACAACACCTATTCAAACAGTTCTTAGAAAAAGGGAGACCATTCCTTATTGTTGCAACAACTAATTACCATCAAGAGAGCTCTGCATGAGGCCATGAGTGACTTCAACACTAGGTTTGATAAAACTTGGAAGAGGATCCTCGTGACTACCAACCCTAGTTGCAATGGAATTCATTTTCTACCTAAAAGCTATCAATCCTGACATTGAGGTTATGATAAGTTCCATGGGGGGAGATATCTTTCCCGATGGTTATGAGTTGGCGATGAAAGCAAAAAATAGTCTAATTGATGCTGGGAAGCTCCCACCATGACCCCCCATGAATAAGTTTGCAGAACCCTCCAAAAAATTTCAAGGAGGAGCCTATTCAAGCACATCTATTAAGTAGAGCAACATGTTAGATACACCCTAGTCTATGTATGTGTATCCCGTCACATAAAGCAACATGTTGGGCTCTAACTCAGTCACAAAGAAAATTAATGATATGAAGAGTCTCATGTAGACTCTTGTTAATGAATTGGTCATCCTCAAACACCAGAAGTAAATTCCTCTAAAGCTGAATACTCAGACCTACAACAAAAATAATCCTTCTTATCAACATAATTCATACCCAGGGTTTCCATGAGGAGGAGGCCAATAGATGACATCTGTGAACCAAATAGTTTCGGTCACCATGCCACTTCAAATGGTAAAAGGTAGTGAAAGCAGAGAAATGATCCAAGGCCAAAATAATTTGGTGGAAGAGGATGGTGTATGATGTTTCCCATGCAGTGATGGTCATCCTCTACAAAATTTCCTAAGGGAAAATATGAAAAAATGTATGGAAAAATAAAGAAGAAATGGCTCACCCCCAAATGCGGACAAGTATGGACCATCCGAAATGGAGAACACTTTTTTTAGATCACAATTGCAAGGGATGTCCCTGGAAAAAGAGATAGGCATTACACCTAATCAAGCATTGTTCTCATGGGTGGAGGAAGAAGACACAATGTATGCAAATGAAACTATGACGATAGGCACTCTGCTGATACGGTCGGATTACAACACAAGATCTAAGAGGAGGCTTATCGGAGAATATGTACAAAAAGTTTTGTCACATCCATAGTTGTGTCAACCACCTCTATAGGAGAAGTAGGCTCCATAACCCATCGTCTGACCTTCTCCACAACCACATAATTCACAAATGGTGGGGAAAGAGATAGGAAAGGCGCTAATATCACTCACATCGAAACTCTTTCTTTTGAAAGAAAGAGGAATATCCCCATTCAAGCCTAAGGTCCAAATAGTTGGGATGCTTAATGTGGTGCAAAAAGTGAAGAAAGCACCTACACATATATCATTGTGGGATGTCATATCAATTCTCAAGTAGAAAACCTTGCTTCAAGAAGCATTAGAGGTGGAAGAACAAGGCCCATAGGTGGATGCAGCTCAACCATGCAATAAAAGTGGAGGTGATAGATCCTTTCTCCCCAACTAGCCCCTGAAAGTGACAGCCTATGTAAATGATATGGGTAACACAAAGAATACAGAGGTAAGTGGAACAAATCCCATGCCTTTCTTTTTAATACTTATAGTAGGAGATAAATTGTGTAGACATGGAAAATATACCAATGCACTTGATCCCGATTCACTAACATCGTTTCATCCTGAATCACCTTCTTAGCTTATAATCATTCTTTGTCCTTTAATTAAATAAATAATCATTTATCTGATTAGATCATTCTCTATTGTTAATTAAATCAATCAATCAGAATTAATTAACCCTATGTCTCTATTTAATCAAATAATTCATTTTATTCAATTAAATCTCTAAAGTCATCTTATTAAATTAAATAAATTAAACCATATTTGATTTAATCTAACATTCATCCCCTTTAATTAAATAAATAAAAATCTTTATTTAATTAGTCTCTGAATCACATTCTTCTCATTTTTTTATTTAAATCAACCCATTTAAATCTAAATCAATTAGTCACATTATTTAATCCCTCATTAAATTAATTACCCCTTGATTAATTTAATCCTAATCCATGTCCCATTCTCTATCTTTTTCCACTTGCACATGAAAATACATTTAATTAATTTATTAAATGACTATTTTCTCTGAACTTGGCATCTTTTGAGGAATATTCTTCAAAATTTGAAATCCATCCAAGTGGATTTGTCCTTCCAACAAGAAATTAATTCCTTCTTACATGTCCTTGTGCATTGAGCCAAGTGGCATTTAAGACATTATTTTTTCCCTCTTACATGTCATTTCACTATTATCAAATTCCACCTAATTGCATTTATGGGCACATTCATCAAAATGTGCACATCCTTTTCCCATTCACATCTTGACAAGTGGCACCTCGTCATTGCATGTTGAATGATCCCACATTGCTTATTTTCAACATTCTCCATCTTTTATTTCTATAAATAAGGGGATTCTCTCCTCATTTTGATTATCCATAATTTGAGGACGTTTACTATACTCATTTTTATCCTCAAGCATATCTATTTTCACCAATTTTATCAATGTCTTAGCTAGGTTATGGATATTTTTCATTATAGAGCTCAAGTGAATCTTCAATAAAGTGGATCAACCTTCATCACTCATCAACATTGCATCATAGGATTTAGGAAAGGCCCAATTTTCACACCAAATTGGCACAAATTCCCCCATGGGATCAAGAGTTTGCTAGCTTAATTAGAATTTCATTACTTTCTCATTGTGTTCTTCATTTATTTCCTATTTTGGGCATTGTTAATGGATTTCCTGGGGAATCTTGATTCTCACTTGCATTTGATCTAATTATGTGTTTATTTTTTGTGTTTTGCAGGTGCTAGGATTGGGGTTCTACATTTGGCACTAGAAGGAGGGAAAATCTCAAGTTTAAATCATGTTTTGTGACCAAATTACATTCTTTTTCTCTATTTTTTGTGTCTATAGTAAACTACACCACTATCAGTTCAGTGGCACCATACAACATTGTTACCAATCCAACATCTCCATACAACATTGCTTTAAACTTCAAACTGCACTACTTTGTCTTTCCCGCCCAAAATTCAAATCTTCTAACTTCTTCAGTGGGTTAGTTTATAGGTGCTAGAATTCCCAAACTTCAAATAGCACCATTGTCTGACAAGCAGTACCATACAACACTGCTGAACCTCCTCAAAATACATTACTTGTGTAAACTATACTGCTGGAGTCAAGTAAAAGGTTTAAATCAGTTCAATTTTGACATGTGCTTTTTTATTTTTATTGTTCTAAGTTGCTAATTGGCTTTTCTAACCTCTTTTTTGCAATTCTAATCAATTTTTGCAGGTTGATCTAATCAAGGTGAAGGAGAAAAATGAGGTTGTAGAGGCATTATGACATCATTCTCTCATTGCGTCAAGTGTTTTTGAACACTTTAGTGTTGTTTAACACTTTTAGAGAACTTATAATCTCTATTAAAAATTTGTTATCTTTCATGTGCTTAGGATACACTAAATTTCTTTTGGGCTCTAAAAAGAACACTACAAAAGATTTCAATTTTTGCTACAAAGGGCTTAAAAATAAATTTAGGACAAACTCACTAGATTTGGTTTGAGGATTAACAATTGAAAAAGGAAATTTCCATATTTCATTTTAGTGCTTTAAAAAGAACCGAATCATTGCTTTGTGGATTTAAAATGTACAAGTGCTTCTTTGTTTTGTAACTACTTACTCAAAGTAATATCATTAAAAGGACATATACGCTTCTCACACGCCTCACGATGATCTTGAGAATCAAAAGGCCTTTTGGTGACATTAAGTTGCGTAAGTAATTACACACACACTTCAATTTGGACTTTACAAATTGAACGAATCTTGCAAGTGTGAGTGAAGCATATTGCATACATTCTCTCTCTTTGGTTTGCAACAAAGATTGATCAAGTTATGAATATTTTTGCTTGCTTTTTTTTTATCTTAGAGGGCCTACCTTGTGGGAAAAAGTAATCACCCAAGGGAATGACCCAACTGGGAACACGCTAAAGCCAAGAGACTTCCACCTAGGATATAAGTGTGGATATTGGAACAAAGGACAATATCACGAGTATTATTTCAACAAGAAGGGAAACAATGGTCTCTTATCGCATGTATAGTCCCCATGAATGGAATGCCCGCATTAAAACCCTTGTTTACAAAAGGCCAAAATCCTTGATCTATTTATTGGTGCAAGGACGGTCATTCTGAAGTCGCCCCACACTTTTATGAATTTTAGTACAAATGGAAAGTATGCCATGGGAGATTCATGGGTATTGATGCTTGGATGACCTGAGAAGCAAGTGCACTGTAAGGAGGATCCTATGTGGTCAAGCATCTAACCATTCGCTAAAAGTAGGCGTTGCTAGACTTGTCCAAATGGGGATTCAAAAAATACAATCTTTCATGGCCATAGGATTGTGCATGTTCTTGAAAATGAAACACTTTTCTTGATCAAAAACATTGGGAAAACAAACATTCAACATTGTCATAAAATTTTAAAACCTTTAGGAAGCAAATATCTTTCAAAAAATTCAAGTGTTATTTCTTGCCCTAGGGATTTTATCTCTAGAGGTTTCTAAATATTTGGATTTACATCTTGATTTTCTTACTAAATTTAACAATAGGTAAATTTTTCCTTGATTTGATTGAAGTTCCACATAATATACTTTGTGGGATGAGAAGAAGTTAAGACATTAGACATCTAGCTCAAAGATCTAGTCAAGCATTTTTTGTGGTAAAAAGAAGTCACTACGCAAAGCTAAGAACAATTGAACCCCACACATGTGTCTCAAATGATTTCATGCAAAATCAAAATCCAAAAACCAAAGTCAAAAGTGTCTCTCAATGCTCTATGAATTCAGACAAAGATTTATTTTCAACTTTTACACAAGAGCTTCAAGAAATAATCCTAGTTTGTACTCATTTTATTATTGTCAAAATCCAAATCTTTTTTGGGAATTTGAACACCTTGTTTAGAGTAAAGCATGTTCTTCAAAACAAAGCTCTCGTAAGCAAGATTCTTTTTAGGTAAACATAGGATCAAAGTCAAATCTTCGTCTGTCTTTCAAATATCAAACCAAAGTCATCTCACCAACAACTCTTGAAATCATCATTCATGCCACACTTTTTGGAAAATCCATGAATAAAAAAAAAATCCTTGAATCAAATCATCTTGTTTAGGGGCATGTGCATGATCATGATGGGCCAAAAAGTGGCAATATGATGGGCATGTGGTTGACGACTATTTTTTACGCAAAATTGATGAAGCGAAAAGGGTTTTTAAGGGATATTCTTAGATTTTGACTGATATAAATTATACTTTAATTTGAATTTAATAATTAAGTATTATTCATTTTCTGTTCAAATTATGACTAAAGTCCTGATTGATAGGCTGATTGAAAAAAATCTATAGCTTTCAAATGGTATCACATTTTTTGAATCCAAAAAATGTGTCACATTCTATGCTTCACATACTATAGGATTAAAAAAATAAAAATTGAATTTCATGAAGTTTTGACCAAGTTAAGGTGGCTAGACATACAATTTTTTATATTTTAAAAAAATTGTAATAAAAAAATCATAATTAATTATTTACTTGGAAAAAATTTAAAAAAATATGCATCACATCGGTGCATGAGTCCTCTACTTATATCTAAAATATTATAAAAAAAATTATCATTTTATTGTGGTTAGGGTGGTCAGAAAAACACCTACTTCTTATTTTTTCCCTGAAATTTAAGTAACATTGCATTGAAATTTCAAATTTTCACCAAATAGATTTAAAACCTAGTAGTTAAGAAACTACATTTAATTTTCTACAGATTCTATTCTTACATATTTTGGAAATAATATAGATAACTTATTCAAATTTTTACGTCATGTTTCCTAACTTTAATTTTTCTGAATTTTTTGCCACTTAAGGGCCTGTTTTTTCCTTGATGATCCTGGACATGCCCTTAGCTACGTATATGTGTTACATCCCCTCTAACTTAAAAATGTTAATGTCAATGGAATTTTGGTTGTTATGTTAGTTTCAAGTAACTACTTTCATGTGAATGTGAAATTGAGAATAACATAAATGTTTTATAATTTATCGTAACTATAATGTTAATGATCTTTAATTCTGCAAGTGAATTTAATGTTCATGTGAAATTGAATGGTATCATGACATTAAATTTAAATGCATATTCATATAAACATTGAAAAGGATCTAACCATAATCCTTGTCAGTGGATGCAGGATTTGTCGACGTCACGAGAGAAAGGGAAATATCATTAGGGAGAGGATGTGCTAACAAGGATCAATTTTATCATTAACCTCAAGTCAATATAAGTCAAAGAATTGATGTCATAAATTGGCCTTAAATAATTGATGATAATTATTTCTTTTGTAAGCTAATTTAAAATGTATAAATATTTAATCATCTTTGGGAAGATTTCAAACAATTAATCAAATTTTAAATAAATATAATAGTTAGAATTTAAAATTTATTATATCTTTTTAAAAATGGAGCGAAGTGAATCTTGATAAATATATTAATCCCGCAAGTGAATACTTAACATTAAATTAATAAAGGAATGATATAAATTAAAGGCTATTAATTTGAAATTTAAATCATCGAATGACTTAAATGGAAAATTAATTAAATTGAAATATTGAGTGGAATCAAAATTTGGGAAGGGAATTCTCGTGCATCTACCACCTCCATCTGTAAATTCCCAAGAATGGGAAGATGGAGGGATTCTTGTTAACGTATGGGTGGTATTCACATTTAGGAAGGGGTCTCTCCTTTCTAGGAAAGACTTTCGACAACACAACTCTGATATCTTTGTTTTTGTTCTTGGGAAAGCTTTGTATTCTTTTGTTTTGTTCCCCATCTTCATTGGGGCTATCGTGAATTCCTAGAAAGAGTATTTTCCTTTCATTGAATTGAATCTTAAGCTTTTGTAAACTTAGTTGGCACTTGCAACCATTACGGTAGAGTATTCTTTCCTTTCACATTGCATTCACTCTTCTCTCATCCAGTTGGTTGTAGCATTAGAACACATCCTTTGATTTGTTCTTGATATCAATATTTAAACTGGAGTTGGTTTGCATTGCTCTTGACCCTTATGTTGGGGAGCTTTGGAGATTGTTGGCTCATTACCTTGCATTCACTTGTGGTCTTTGTCTTCTCATACGATTCTTCCACCTTTTCAACTCAGGGCAACATTTCTCAGCTTTGGCCTTTAATTCTATGTGAATCATTATCATCTAGGTCAATCACTGAAAGTTTCTTGGCTCTCTCTTTCTCAAACTGGGTGTTCTTTCTTCTGAGTTTTGTCTTGGGACATTATAATATCCTTGTTTTCCATTAGTTGGGCTTGTTCGAGTTGGCATAGGATTAAAACTCAAAGGTGATGTGATTTTATTCTCGTAATTATCTCACCATAGCAGATTCATCATTGTCATTCAGAGGCATTTTGGGATATTTTTATCTCCTCAGTCAAGTATTCAAAGAAACTGGGGCTAGCATTTAGATTCCTGAATCTCAACAAATATTTTTTTTAGAATTAGTTGTCTCTAAACTTATCTTCAACCTATAGGGGGATTTTTCGTGTAATTTTAGTCTAAGTTCTAATCTTATGGAGCAAGAAATTGGAACCTTCAAACTTCAGACCATTATATTCAAGCATGTATTCATCTCTTTAAAATGTGTACAATATTTAATGATGAAAAATTTCTCTCTATTGAATTATTTTGATTAAATCTACATTAAATTTGAAGCTGGTCTCTTATGTTGATTCGTGGCTTTACATCAAAGTTCTTGTGTCAAATCTTAAGTCTTCATTGGTCTGGAAACCAATGTTGACCTTGATGGTAACAATCCCTGTATTTTATAATTCTCCTTGAAGGGTTAGAGATCTTAATCAAGCACTGGTATCCTTTGTTTGATGAGCTAGCAATGTATTATGGAACTCTTTTCATTCCTATTTGAGGGTCGAGTTTGAATCAGATCTTGGAGAATTGTGGGGATTATATTCAGAATTTACCTTCCAATCCTTGAAGATCAGAGGAACTATCTTGATACTTCTAGAAAATTTCAATCTGACCTAAATAAGCTGAACCAGGCCCTTGAATCTATTATCTTTGTTGATTTTATCTCTTCTTCTTTTCTTTGTTGTGACCAAGCTTGAAATTGTAAATAGTATTTGTTGGGTTAAAAATAGAACAACTTCCAAACTATGAAATTTGGGACGAATAATTAAATAAATTTACAGGCAACCTCTGCCTAGTTAGAGAGTTGAATCTTGACTTGGTTTTATTTCATCCGGTTGTTCAGAATTTTCTTGATTATAAAAAATAAGAATATTTATTGAGATCTTGAAAACTCAAACCTGACCTGAAGGTTACTGTTGTCTAGAGTTGTTAAGGATATCAAATTGTGTCAACTTGAATGGGAACAGATTATGATTTCCCCTATGAATTGAGACTTTACTTATGATTCCTTGAGAGGAATGAGCTTGTCTAAGATAGATAATATTTTCATTTAAACTATAAATCTAAAAAATATGACTTTGATTCAAGAACCCTGTTGCAAGATGAAACTTGTAATAAAATATATTACATGAGAAATAAAATTTAATCAAGGCATTATAATTTAAATCTTGGAACAAACAACATCTTGTCGAGCAAGGGTGAATGTTGATGGTACAGTAGTGCCAAAGATGTCAGTACATTAGTGCCAAAGACATTGACACAAGAATGTTAGAGATATTGGAACAGGAGTGCCAGTACTATTAAAAATCCTTGGCCAAGGTATGATGCTAGATTCAACATCTGTCAGCTATCAAGTACCAGATATACCACTGATCAAAGTAACCTTTCTATTTGGGAGGTACCATTAGTAAGTTCAATTAGGAGGTATAGGTCCTTAACACCAGGCTCAGAGGCATTATGATAATTTGATCCATGTTGATTACCCTCATGAAGGGCGGGTTCTTAAGTTAAAGAAACTCAGGAGACCAGAAGTTCTTTCCTATGTGATAAAGCCCCTGATGATAACTCTCTTTCCCTCATTGATAAAGGAGCCCAAGTATAATAGCATGAAGATGATGTCAAATGTTTTTTCTTCCTCACTCATAAATCCAAGTACATGCAATGCTAATTAAAGTTTACTTTCATTTATGCCATGAATGTTATTCTTTTATGCTAGTGTATGATGTAATGATTTTGCAGTTAATTAGTTATGAAGTTACTTGATTTATTCAGCTAAAATGAAAGATTTGAAATTAGTTAATGAAAATAAAGAAGTTTTTTCTTTCCACAGCTAGATAATTGGTTGAATGGAAAACCTAGATGGTTTATTTAGTTAGAATTGTTGGATGGAAATTGGTAGTTGTTTCCATTTCTTTCACCCTTGTAAGATAGTTATTACAATTAATAGTATCTCCTTTTAGTTGAATTTGGTAGTTTTAAAACTTAGTTGATAAGTTGTATAATGTAACGACATCTAAATTGGATTTATTTTCTATCTCACTACAAAGGAAAACAGTAGTTTGATAGTTATTTAGTTTTGACCTCTGTGAAATAGTTAGTGAAACAGTTAGTTGGTTCAAATCAATTGAAACTAGAAACTTAGCAGTTAGTTGAAAATTTAAATTGACTTGGTTGGAATCATTTTGGGAACCCTAGAAAGGAAACAAGTTAGTTGTTTTCGGCTGCAACTAGTTGTTGGTTAACATTTTAAAACTATAGGATAAGTGAGTGTTACAATATGTAGATGCATCATTCTCCATATACCAAGTTAAACTATCATCAAGTCATCTTTGTTTTGTTAAGTGTGGGTAGATGCATCCTTCTTCTACACTTAGTCAAATTATCATCTTGTGAGAAATTCCATCCCATAGATAACATCCAACATCTTGGGATCTATTTATTCATTATCCAAAATAAAAACAATCCAAAACCAAATCAAGGTCAAGATCAAATCCAAAGAATCTCAAAATCCAAGAATCAAATCAAATAAAAATCAAAAAACCAAAAAAGTCCCAAAAGTCTAGCACCCCCTCTCAAGATCTTTTAAGAGTTTAAATCATCCATATCACCCACGTTTCAAACATTTCACCATCACACCTTTGATCCTTAATAATCCTAGATCTTATCCTTTTGAGCCTCATTTTATGGTTCAAACAAGATCACAAGACAAAAAGGACATGGAGACCAACAAAGAAACATCAACTTCAAGTGACCTAATCCAAACCAATTCTGAAATGAATCCCATTGGATCAAGAAATCCTCTAACTAATTTTCCTTCATCATCACAAAATACACAAGAGGAATGTCAAGTCGAGGATATCACCAATAACACCTTCGGGATGACACAAGATGAGATCACCAAAATGGTCCAAAATCCTGAGAATCATAGAATTGTCAACATCATGATGAAGTCCCATCCCTCAAAATACATGCTTGAATTTGCAAAAGGGGCTAAAGTCCCTTTCGATTAAAATGTGAGCACCATAGTGGAACAACCTTTCGGGGTCATGCCTCCAATTTCATCCTTGCCCTGAATCTCATCTACACCTCCACTCCAAAGCATCACCCAACCCATTCCCCAAATCACATCAACCATTGCTCCTAATCAACCTATCGTTAACAAAGGGAACACATTTCTAAATGCACTACAAACTCATCCCCTTGTGAGAAATCAAGAATTGGATGCAAACACTATCTTGGGGCAATCTGTACCCCAAAATCCATCACATCCATATGTCCCCCTCACCTTTCATGATACTAATGACCCATCAACATCATTTCATGCAACACCAACATACTTGTTAAATACACAAACCTATCTCCCCATGACCTCAAAAGGAGAAGGAGACTTATTTGGACCAGGTGGAATCTTTGACCCTTCATCTTCATCATTTCCCCAAGGAAGCATTCCACTCACTTTTCCACCACTTTCACCCTTACCACCAACATCAACATCAACTCTCAGTTTGGGGTTACCTCCATTTCCGCCACTCATTCAAAAAAATCCCCCAATCATCAATTAAAGCCTCATACCAAATCCTCCCATCTTGCCATCAATATCACAACAATAGATGGAAACCATCCCAATAACACAAGAAACCACCATGTCATCAACCATTCCCCAAAACATGGTCTCTCAAGGACCAAGCATATCAATCACACCATCCACCATAATCCCAATCATGAATACAATAGTGCCTCTCATCACAACAACAATCACCATACCAAATCTGTCGCCACCTCCTCCACCAAATAAAATTATGTCAATAAATTATAGCATTGCATTACAAGATGCTCAACTAGCTACCTAGCAAAAGGTACTTCAACAATTCCAAAACTGACAAGCTACACAACTAGCCACTCAACAAGTTCAAAAACAATTAGCTACACAACAAGCAGCACAAGAAGCTTAAGCCACTCAAGCCACTCAAGCCACAAAACAAGAGGAATAAGCACAATAAGAATAGAAGGATTCTCAAGCCAAAGCCCTATTACAACAACAACAAGCTGCACGAGCTACAAAAATTACACAAGCTACCCAACAAGCACAAGCACAAGCTTCATCCCAATACCAAGCTCAATAGGCATAGGTGCAAGCACAAGCACAAGCACAATACCTCACACAACAATAAGCAGCCCAAAAACAAGCATACCAAAAAGCACTAAAGCAATACCAAGAGCAACAGGAAGCAACCCAACTAGCAGCCCAACAACAAGTATTGTTGGTGCAACAACAACAAGAAGCTCAACAACATGCACTATTAGTGCAACAACAAGAGGACCAACAACAAGCGTTGTTGATATACTATTGAGTACAAGCATAGTTGGTGCAAAAAAATGTGCAAGCACCATCCACTAACACACCAACCAATCAGCCCATCCCTCTAGAAATTGAACCATCACAAAACACCTCCATCCCACCTCCTGATCCATAGAAGGACGTAGCAACACAAATCAAGTTACTCTCACATTAGGTGTTTGATCTTCAATCAAGGAAACCCACAAAGACACCCAACAACTTGTGTCCCTATCCATTTGACAGGAGTCTTGTAATGAAACCATTCCCAAAGGGATTTGAGATCCCCAAATTTGATAAATACCGTGGGATGGGAAACCTTGAAGATCACATTAGGGAATTCAAATTTCATTGCATGGAAGTCACATATGACAATACATTTCTGATGCAGCTATTGAGTGGTTCTCTTGTCTTCCTCCTGACATCAAAAAAGTTCCAAGAGATAGTAGATGCATTGATAAAAAATTATGCATTCAATATTAGTATGGATGCTAGTCTAGAAGAACTATCAGCTCTTAAACAAGGTAAAAATGAATTATTTTCTTCCTTCCTACAATGATGGCAATCAAAGGCCAACAACAGAAAATGGTTCATGCCAGAAGAACAACAAGTTTGCACCATCATCTCTAATCTCAAAGGAGCCTTCGCATTCCATCTCAAGGTGAAAGGTATCACCACATACGATCAATTGATCTCCAAGGAACTTAACATTGAACAAGCCCTTATTGCACGAGGGACACCCATATATCCTAAATAGAGAAAGAATTTCCCATCCACCAACTACAATGACAAACCTGACAAGTGGGTGAAAAACATAAAAATTATCAACAATGGTGTTGTCAATGCCAAAGTTGTCATCAATGCTCCTCAAAAAAACACACTAGCACCCCAATAATAACCTTAAAACAATAATTAGAACAATCATGAAGCTACCATTATGACTCAGCAACCAAAAAATCAAACAATCAACAATGTGAATGATCAAAGTGGGCCACCACAATGAAACAAAAACTCCCCCAAGCGAAAGTACACAAACCTTGGAGAATCAGATGAATCCATCATGAAGAGGCTAGTGGAAAAAAAAAATCATCACAATCCCCACTTATGCCAATTATCAAGAGACCTTAGTGAAACCACTATGGTATAGTGAAAATCACCTTTGTGATTTCCATAAAATCAAGGGACACACAACTTCCAGTTGTATGAGGTTGAAAAACTTAATTCAAGACCTCATTTATGAAAAAATCATAAATGTAGAACAACCAATGGGAAATCAAAATCTCAGGATCTATATGAATCTAATGCCCAATCATAACAACAAAGGTAAAAATAACAATGATAAAGGGAATGGTGCATTCAAAAGTGTCAATCATGTATACAACCATGTCGTCGCATTCCTAGATGAGTATTGCACTATTATCACCATCAAAGGAGCCCAAGCTGATTGTGGAGTAACCACAAGAGGAAGAAAAATTACCATCATAGGGTCATCTCAGCCTCCCAGAGCACCCACTTCCAACCCGAGATCCATTACCAGTGGCTATAATGTCCTTGATTAGTTGAAAAGAACCCCAACTTAGATCTCCATCATGGAGTTACTAAAGATATCATCGACCCACATAAAGATCCTTGGAGAAGCATTGGCTTCATCCACCATCTTTGTGGATCTTGATGCAGAACAATTCCAAGTTATGGTCAAAAAAATCACTACCCCAAATCTTCTTACATTCTCTGATCAAGAATTTCCCACCCAACCATCTCACAATTGTGCACTCCATCTAGAGGTCCTAGTGCATAAGAACAAAGTCAAGTGAGTCTTGGTGGATGGAGATGTGGCTTTAAACATTTGTTCCCTCAAGCTCATAAAGAATATGGGAATCTCGAAGGATTCCATTGAAAAAGGTAAAGGCATCACAATCAGGGTTGACGATGATCAAGAAAGAGTGTCTCAAGGAACTATCCAACTCCCTATTCAAGTAGGGCTAGTAATTATGGAAACCACCTGTCAGGTCCTTGACCTCAATTTTCCTTACAACATCCTCTTGGGGTGTCCATGGATCCATGGGATGCAAGTAGTGGCATCAACCTTCCACCAATGTGTCAATTTCACATACCAAGGCCAAGAGGTCACTATCCATGGGGATCCTAAACCTTTTTCTTACTGCAAGAGCCTAGAAGAGAGATATTACAAAATCCACCAAGTGTCAAAAATGATGAAGGTCCCCCAACTCCATACATTGATCCAACTACTCTCACGTCCACTTCTACGATAGAGCGACTTGCCATCCTCACCATCTCTAACATCAAGGTCATTATCCAAGACAATGGGTATGGAAATTATACAATCCCAAAAAATGCTTTTGTGGTAGGAGAGTTACCACAATCTCCTAGGTCATGAGGACAACCAAAATAAAATGATGCTTCATCATCCTAAACCTTCAAAGCAGGTTCCTCCATCTTCAAAAGTTGGGGAGATCTCAACTAGGAAGTAATAGAAGAGGACCCATCCCATCTCCTATACCAAGATAATAGACTAACAACTGATCTACCTATGGATGATAGTAGTAAGGCTTGCAAATAATGCTCATTGTGGGCAATGATAGAAACAAAAAGCTTGGACAAAATGACAACAAGCTTCTACTACCCATCATTCCTAAGACGTGAATGAAAAATATTGGCCATGGATTTACCCTCCAAATATAACCATGCATGGCCAAAATCCCTTGGTTAAGGTCAAAACTCCTCAAAAAATGGCATCCACCCTTCAATTGCTTGTATCCACTGGCCTACTATTAGACAATTTCACATTTGACATAACTGATGTGTGTAGAAGTAGTGATGAGGAAGATGCCCTAACTGATTTACCTATGCTTTTTGAGAATTCCTCTCCTCATGATTAGTACTATGTCATTTGAGTCAACCCGTCAAAACCATGAAATCAACCTAGTCTACCCCTAGCTTATCGATTACAACCAATGAGGACCACCAATTCTAGAAACTTTTGAAAATGATGAAGCACTCTTGGAATTCATGGGACTGTGGAGCACGGTACCATGCAGAGATCACAAGGCTGAGTTTGATATCATTTTGGACACACAAGCTTATTACTGGAAGATGATTGAATCCTTTAGTCACAAAAGTGAAAACTTGAGAATAATCTCAAGGTCTTTGAGTGAAAGCCACACTGTCACACTCTTAGACCCTAAAATAGTAAAAAAAAAACTAGTATCTAATGGTGAAAACCTCTTTTACATGCCCGAGGATGATGGATTCAATCTCCCCCTCAGTGCTCTAAATCTAGAAAAGTCAGAGGTTCTAGCCGAGAAGTGTAACCCATTCAACTTGGGAACAAAGGAAACCCCACATATTACATTTTATGCCGAATCATTGATGACAAAAGAACAAGAGCTTCTAGCTTCTTTCTTAAGGGAGAGAAAGGTAAACTTTGTATGGAGCTATGCTGACATTCTGGGCTTGATCTAGAAATTGTAGTCCACCATCTAGTAGTTTACATAGAAGCATAGCCCGTTAGGGAAAAACTAAAAAAAATGCATCCCCAAATAGCCTTGTTAGTAAAAATGGAATTGAAGAACCTACTTGATGCATAGTTTATATGACCAATCGACTATCCGAAGTGGTTATCAAATCTGGTTCCTATTTCAAAGCCTAATGGGGGTATTCGTATATGCACACATTTTAGAGACCTGAACAAAGCATGTCCCAAATATGACTTCCTACTTGTCAACATTGATATGATTGTGGACATGACCATGGGACATGAGATGCTTTCATTGATGGATGGATTCTCTGGGTATAACCAAATCATGATAGCCTAAGAGGATCAACTCAAAACAACTTTTACTTGTCCATGGGGGACATACTGCTGAAACATGATGTCGTTTGGCCTAAAGAACACTGGAGCAACATATCAAAGTTCCATGACCTTAATATTTCATGACATGACCCATAAGACTATGGAATATTATGTCAATGACATATTGGAAAAATCTAGAAAGAGAAGGGACCACATAGCAACATTGAGTGCCATCTTCGACAACCTTGATGAATACAAGGTCCGCCTTAATCCAAAGAAGAGTGTCTTTAGCGTACAATTAGGGAAGTTGTTGGGATACATTGTGTCTATGAGAGGAATTGAAATAGATCTCGCTAAGGTAAAGGAAATCCTTGAGAGAGAGGCACCGAAGACATTGAAACAATTGAGAGGCTTACAAGGTAGGCTCCAATCAATCCATCAATTCATAGCTCAACTAGCAGATAAGTCAATCCCATATTCACACCTACTCCACAAGGGGGTAGCATACAAGTGGGATGATAAGTGTTATCAGGCCTTTAACAAAATAAAATAATATTTTCTCACACCTCCAATGCTTATGCCACCAATTCCAAGAAAACCTCTAATCCTCTACATTTTAGCAACAACAATAGCTCTTGATGCTCTCCTAGCTCAACACAATGAAAATGGGACAGAGAGGGGAATCTATTACATTAGCTAAACCATGGTATGGCATGGTTTAAATTATTCCTTCATCAAGAAAGCATGTCTAGTAGTGGTGTTTGCCTCACAAAAGTTTGGAAATTACATGTTAACACACAAAATCAAGCTCATTTCCAAGATCGACCCACTCAAGTATCTACTTTCTAAGGCAGTGCTCACAAGAAGGATGGCCAAGTGGGTCATGATACTATCAGAATATGATATTGAGTATGTAGAATGTAAGGCCATCAAAGGGAAAGCTATTGTAGACCAATTTGTAGAAGCAATAATGTAATAAGAGAATCCAATAATTTTAGAGTTCCATGATGAATCCATCTTCAACTTAAGCATAAAAAACTACTGGAAGTTATACTTTGATGGATCCTACACACAACATGGATCAAGAGCTAAGGTCTTTTTCATCACTCCACATGGGGACTACATACCAAGATCCTACAAGTTGACATTTCCTTGCACAAACAATATCGCAGAATATGAGGCTCGAACCATAGGACTTAAAATAGCAGTGCAGTGGCATATCATGGCTCTCAAGGTGTATGGGGATTCACAACTAATAATCAATCAAGTGAATGGTGAATACCAGACTAAGGATGATGAACTAACTCCACACAAGAAACTGATGGTGAGTCTTAAGGAATCCTTCATTGAAATCACATTCGAGTAGATACCTAGAGAAAACAACAGAGCAATAGATGCCATGGTGACAATTGGATCCTTGTTGGACATCCCTTGAAACATCCCAAAGCATGAATTATTGGTAGAGAAACTTCTTGTGCTCGCATTCAAGGTACTAGAGTTAGAATTCATGTGTGAAATCATTGGTCATGGTGATCCTTGGTACTACAACATATACACTTATATGAGAATAGGAGTCCTCTTAGCCGATATAACCTCAAAGCTTAAGAAAATATTTGTCAAGAAAGCATCTAGTTTCATCATCCTAGGAGATACCCTTACCGAAGAAGCATTGAGGGAACCCTATTATGTTCCTTAAATGATGATGAGGCATTGACTACCTTAACTAAGGTACATAACGACATATGTGGTCCACACTTGAGTGGTATGACCTTGGCCAAGAAATTGTTGAGAACGGGCTATTATTGGCCTACTATGGAAAGAGAAGCACATGACTATGTAAGAAGGTGTCTACAATGTTAGAAACATGGGGACCTCATCCATCCACTAGCTCAAGAGCTTCATCCCATTGTCACACCATGGCCTTTTTCATAGTGGTGGCTTGATCTCATTGGAAAAAACACCCCCACCTCATCCAATGGCCACAAGTTTATCATTACCACTACTGAGTACTTCACCAAGTGGGTGGAAGCCATCTCTGTGACATACATTACTGGAAAGAAGATATCAAAGATCATCCTGAACTATTTAATATGTCACTACATGGTGTCCCACAAGCCATCATTTTAGATAATGGGACACCATTCAAAAATTAGGATGTCCATGACCTATGCAACAAATTCAAAATCCAACATCACTTTTCCACCCCATATTATCCCCAAGGAAATGGTCAAGTAGAATCCACCAATAAAACCATTCTGAAGATCCTCAAGAAAACAATCAATGACATAGGTCATGACTGGCATATGCAGTTGAATCCTTCCCTCTGGGCCTATCGAACAATCATCTGTACACCAATAGGTGCACCCCCTTTTCCCTAGTCTACGGATCAAAAGCCATATTACCCATCGAGATTGAGCTCCTATCATTAAGAATATCATTGCAAAATCTCATCACAGATGAGGAATATTGAGTATCAAGATTGAATGAGCTAGAATTGCTATACGAATGATGACTGGAGGCATTACACCATCTACAAGTATACTAGAGCTGACTCAAGTGAAACTATAACAAGAATATCAAGAGCATAACCTTCCAGGTTAGAGAACTTGTGCTAAAAGAGAACTAGAAGAATGACCCAAATCCAAGAGGTAAAGGAAAATTTGAACCCAACTAGTTGGGGCCATTCATCATTACAACAACCTATAACTCAAGGGAATATTAGTTATCAACACCCAAAGGGAAAATTCTACAAGATCCCATCAATACCTCCCATCTTAAAAAAATTCATGCCTAAATCTTCCAAGGTATAGAACCAAAAAATCAGAAAATCAGAAAATGTCCTGAAAAAATAATCATCTTGATGAAAACATGGAAAACAGGCATCTTGGTGACAACAAAAAAATAAAAAAAGTAAAAAATCCAAAAAAATCAGAAAAAGGATCAAAAATAGTAAAGAGAAAAATCATCCTCTAGTGAAAAACACTTCAATGGCACTTTGGGCAAGTACCTTGGTGAAAACCCGGGAAATAGGCGCCTTGTGTAAATAAGCACTTTTCATCCACTAGGATCTTCATGGCTTGGTCTATGCCATCCATCCATTATTCTTCCATCATCCATGGCATTCCATATCCCCATCCATCATCCATTCAACATCAACATCATAGCTTGGCCTTGTTTTCGTATCATGATCACTCCTAGTACTACTTAGCCCATTCTCAAGATTAGTTTGTCCTGCTTATATCAGAGCAGTCTATTGTTTCACACTAGGGGCATGTTTTCACTGGATTGGATTCGTATATGATCTTGAAGTCCCCAAAATCAGAAAATCCAAAAGAACATCAGAAAATCAGAAAATCCAAAAACATCAAAAAATCAGAAAATCCAAAAACATCAGAAAATCAAAAAATTCAAAAACATATCAAAATCTAAAAATAGGTTAAAAAGTCAAAAATTCAAAAACAAAGTCATCTTGTCAAACTATGTTGTCTCTGAGCCTTGAACATAGGCAAGGTTGATATTTGATCATCCCTTGAGACACTTAGGTCAATCCTTTAGGAGTCTGTCATAATAAACTGGTAGTCCATTTGTTCATATCTCATGAATAATCAAGTTTGTGTCAGTCAAACTACGTGGTCTCTGCATGTATAGGCAAGGATAATATTTTGATCAGCCCCCGAGGCCCCTAGGATAGGTCCTTAAGTTAGTCTCTTGGTCAAAATCTTAGAAAGCACCAAAACATTTAAAAATTCAAAAACTCAAAACATTTGTAAAATCTAGAAAATACCAAAAATAGCCTCAAAACAATTCAAAAAAATCCAAAAACATCCAAATATTTAGAAAAATTATCCATCTCATCTCGCTTTCCCAGCAATAAACATCACACATAATAAAAAATCATCATCCTCAACCTTTGGTAAAATAGTTGGAAACAATTTTAGAAGATCGAAAGTGAAAACTTAAAATGTCAAAGTCTAAGGTCTAGGTCAGTACGTAAACAAGTTGGTCAACTCTTTGTGTCAATAGCCTATCATCTAATCTATCCCATATCAAATTATTTGATGTCGTCATGTCCTAGTATTCATCCTTCCTACAATGGACATCAACATCAGGCATTATGGTAGTTTAGTCTTGGCTAGCAGTATTGAAGAACATTAGCTTGTTTGTTTACTTTATCTTTATCTTTTGACTTATCTTTTTGTGCTCATTTTGATGACCTCTCGATGATGTCCCAAATGAAGGGATTTAGAGAGAGGAATGGGGAAATGATTATTATCTTTTTATCTATTGTGCTTGTTGGATATTCTTGTAATATACCCTTGGTCATGCGTGTTTATCTTGGTTTGTAGGGAGGATTTTTTAGGTATCTTGACCACATAGGAAGGCTTGCTTTTCTATATTTTGATTCAGGATGTCTGAAATATTTGAACTACATTTTGAATAAGGTTCCATATGCTAGGTGTGAACAAGAGTACCCCTACCTGATTGTCACATCCAATTCTATCACACTAAGTGCAATACCACCCTGGTTCTTTATACCTTGATGCATCGTACCACATGTGTAATCAAACATAAGGTAATTGGCCCTTTTAAAATCCTAAGTCCTCAAAAAGTAAATCATTATCATCATCATCATCATCATCATCATCATCATCATTATCTCGTGTCATGTTGGAATCTCTTATTTTCTTCTATCTCTTTCTTTTCACGCTAACATGGTACCATGAAAGTTAATCACAAATCATTATCGTCGTTGTATTTATCCCACATCCAAAAACCATCAGCATAATTGCATACTACGAGGAGATATTAAATCATGTCATATGCATTTCATTTCCATCATTCACATAATATAGATTGGTTATTCTAAGCATTTCATCATTTTACACATTTTCATTCATTTACATCATCATATTCATAAATCATATAAAACAACATTTTCATTTATCATATCATAGCATAAAAATCACATATCATATATCAAAACATCCATTTTTCATAAGCATCATATCATAACACATGTATATAATGTTTCATACATCATATATCATCACATCATAACATCATAAGTGCATATCATACATGAGAAAATTGCACACATCTTATCATACATCAATGCGTAATATAGATATGTTAGTCTAAGCAATTTCATATCTTAACATTTTGCATACATAATAAAAAGTACATAAGAAAAGGTATTGAAAAATAAATGCATCCATACATCATCACATAAGCATCATATAGTACCATCATTATAGCATCATCACATAAACATCATAGCACCATATAGTATCATCATCATAGCATCATATAGAATCATTGCATAGCATATAGAAATAAGATCCATCCATAATGCATCAAAGTAAAGATAGGACATCACATCATATCGGATCAAAATCATCATCTCATATATCATCAAAATAACTACACTATCAAGGTACAAAAGAATCAGATCAAGTTTGTATCAAGTACATAAGCAGAAAGGGCCCACCATGGGACACCAAAAGAATCCTATCTCTAAATAAAAATGAAGGCTAGCCCTACTAGCTACTGCCCTCACCACCTTCTCTCTCCCCATGATCCTTTGCGAGTATATGAATTGTCCTTTGTGAAAAATCTGGTACTTTGGCTCCCTTGGCACATCTTGATAATAATGCAACCTATAATAGTCATCCTCCTGAATAGCTTCCCTATACGAGCGAAGTGACACCATGCTCCAAGAAGAGGATGCAAACATACTCTTTATATGCTATTTTCTTCCCATCTCTGTCATTTCCTACAACTCCACAGCCTATCTCTATTGGACTACCTAGTCCTCTTCCTGCACCTGATCTCTCTCAACTATAATTGCTTGTACCTGGGCCTGTAGCTACAAAATCTGGCCATCTCTAGGGTTTGGTTGTAGGGGTGGCTGCATGGGTGGCTGATCCTGATCCCCATCTTTGGGCAGTGTCGATACCTTGTCCTAGTGTCTGTGATCCTAGTGTGCCTAGTTCTGATTCTACCAGTTCCGATCCTGATCATCCTGTCGGGGCTGATCCTATGACCCCCTATCCTATCGGGGCTAATCCTGTGGCCCCCCATCCTGAATTGGTTGATGTAGTGGTGGCCCACCACCTCCCTAATATTGGTCCCCATTCCCTTGGTTTCATCCCTCTCCTCGACCTCTGGCCCTCCATCATATAGAGGGTGTCCCTGGCATTGTCAATCGAAGAGGTGGCCAAAATCAATCTCTGTATGCTTGCATCATGCCTATATCTGCCTAACCTTCGTCATATGGCCATGGCCTAGCCACCAGCTACATGAAACTCTGAACTGCCTCATGTGCAGGTATATAATGGCCTGAGGAGCTCTGGCTCATCGTTTGTGCAAAAATGGCCACATACTAATAATCTGGCCTATCATCTAGCTTGTCAAATAGCCTTTGAACCCTACCTGGTAGGTACATCTCAAGCATCATGTGCTCCTTGCCCTGCATCAATTTTTCCTAGCAGGAAAAGAAAAGCTATTGTACGTCATCGTACCATGCAGGCCATCCATGGAATGGCTACCATGTGAACATCCGCATATCATCCAAAACTCTCCTCCAATGAGGAATGCCGACATGTCCAGTGAAAGTAAATGAAACACCACCTTTGTATCACTAGACTACTGGATCATCTGGCTCCATATCTACAGGAAAAACTCTCGGATGAAGGACAATGATGTGCTCCTAGGCCCAGATATGAAGCAATGTAATGCCAATCCCAAGAGCTCGGTTGTCTAGGTATGCGAACTTGTGCAAATCTCTATATAGTGACACCAACAAAACTAGTCCCCAAGAAAAGAAAACTCACCTTTGCACCATGTGCTCCCAAGCGAACCTCTATCCAAGACTGAAATATGGGCCTTGCTAATCTAGTGCGACGAGACCTGATGTAATGGATCTAATAACAAGGAAAAAGGGTGACACAGAGAGCCTATAGTGCTTTAACTCAATCTTACCCTAAATCAGGGCCCATAACATCATAGCAGGCCTATCTCCTGGCATCCACATTGTAAATCATGCACTCTCCATGAATGGGCAATCTATGGATCCACCATACGTCCTCTAGTGTGACCATCGCCTCACTTGTCAGGAGGTGGAAAGAATATGTCAAGCTGTGCCATCTCTTAGTGAGTGCCATTAGCATACCCAAGTGTGTTCGAATGGGTGGAGCATAAGCGATATACCAAAGGTTAATGGCCCCTAGATGCTCCTACTATTGCTCGGGCATACCCTACAAAGCACCAAATAGTACCTGGGACTATGCTCATGTGAGTATAGTATCGTCAGCTCCTCCTACATCAGGAAAGTCACCATGTTAAAATTCATCAAAAAAATTATGAACCTGATTTATCTTGGCTTACCCCAAACAACTTAAGCGTTGTTGTCTGTGGGTGTAGTGTAGTTTGAAACTTTCAAACTGCGTCGCTAAGGGTCTTTGACCCTCAAAATCTATTATGGCATCACAGTTTGAGTATGCGACCTAGTTTAAACTAAACCCTAAATTGCAAAAAGGACCGTCATAGTGCACTTTACATATTTTGGTTGGGTTTGGAATTTAAACCCTAATTCCAAACTACACTGCAACATCCCTACTCGTGACTGTGACACAGTTTGAGGCCGTGTGACACCAATTTAAAATTTTCAACAATGCAATACATGACCTCTCCTAAAAGCTAAGTTTCCTAGCCAAATAAATGCACATGAAAATTGAAAAACGAAGTTAGGTCAAGTTGACTCACTGGTGATCTAGTGCTAGGAAGCCTTTGGTGTGTCTGTACTCTATCGAAAATGTGTTAGGAAACTATCATTGTGCCATCTCGTGAAGGGGTCATAGCTAAAGTCATAGAAATATCTAAAGGCTAAAGGTGAAAATGAATTGCAAGTGGCCCCTCAAGGACTATTTAAGCCTAAAAAAATTAGGGTTTTTTAACCTCGTTTAACCATCCTATCAGGGTTTCGAGTCCTCAAAGCTAATTTTTCCCATCTAAGGGTTGTTTTGCACCATTTGTTTATGCATTTTATCTCATTTTTCACCTTCTAGAGCCTTTATGAACTTGTCAGGCACCTTGTCCTCTTTTTTCACGAGATGACCCAAAATGTTGAAATTTTCATCTAATCTATGAAGGGAGCAGTATATCGGCATTCTTTCTCTCATTGTGGCAACAATGGGGTAATTTTTGAAAATAAAAATCATTTTGAATTTTGATCGAGACAGTTTATTATTTGAACAAATGCAGTGTGTACTTTGCTTCAAAGATGGGAAAAATGTAAACATGGAAAATATACCGATGTACTTGATCTTGATTCACTAACACCATTTCATCCTAAATCACCTTCTCAACTTATCATCACTCTTCGTCCCTTAATTAAATAAATAGTCATTTATCTGATTAGGTCATTCTCTCTTGTTAAATTAAATCAATCAATCTGAATTAATTAACCCTATGTCTCTATTTAATTAAATAATTCATTTTATTTGATTAAATATCTAAAGTCATCTTATTGAATTAGATAAATTAAACCTTATTGGATTTAATCTAACATTCATCCCCTCTAATTACATAAATCAAAATCTTTATTTAATTAGTCCCTAAATCACATTCTTCTCATTTTTTATTTAAATTAACCCATAAATCTAAATCAATTAGGCATATCATTTAATCCCTCATTAAATTAATTACACCTTGATTAATTTAATCCTAATCCATGTCCCATCCTCTAGCTTTTTCCACTTGCACATAAAAATACATTTAACTAATTTATTAAATGTCTATTTTCTCTCAACTTGGCATCTTTTGAGGAATATTCTTCCAAATTTGAAATCCATCCAAGTGGATTTTTCCTTCCAACAAGAAATTCATTCCTTCTTACATGTCCTTGTTCATTGAGCCAAGTGGCATTTAAGACATTCTTTCTTCCCTTTTACATGTCATTGCACTATTTTCAAATTCCACCTAATTGTAGTTATGGGCACATTCATCAAAATGTGCACATCCTTTTCCCATTCACATCTTGACAAGTGGTGCCTTCTGATTGGGTGTTGAATGATCCCGCATTGCTTCATTTTGGGAATTCTTCCATCTTGTCTTTCTATAAATAAGAGGCTTCTCTCCTCATTTTTGTCATCCACAATTTAAGCAAGTTTACTATACTCAATTTTATCCTCAAGCATATCTATTTTCACCAATTTTATCAAGGTCTTAGCTAGGTTATGCAAATATTTCACCATGGAGCTCAAGTGAATCTTCAACAAAGTGGATGAACCTTCATCACTTATGAGCATTGCATCATAGGAGTTGGGAAAGGGCCAATTTTTACGTCAAATTGGCACTAATTCCCCCATGGGATCAAGAATTTGCTTGCTTAATTAGGATTTCATTGCTTTCTCATTATGTTCTTCAATTTTATTTCCTATTTTGAGCATTGTTAATGGATTTCATTGGGAATCTTGATTCTCACTTGCATTTGATCTAATTATGTTTTTGTTTCTTGTGATTTGTAGGTGCTAGGATTGGGGTTCTACAAATTGTTGCATAATAATATGATTGATTCGGGGGCTAGCACAACCATTATGCCAAAACAAGTGGAAGATGCTTTAAAGCTTAAGTATGAAGCCCTTGAGAAGGGAATGATGCAACTAGACAGAAAGAAGGTCCCAAATGTTGGTTGGATAAGGGATATGTCCCTGACCCTTTTCTCCTACCCAAGCCAAACAATCACATAGGAAGTGGTAGTAATAAACATTCCACTAGTCTTCAGAATGTGTCTATCAAGGGATTTCATTTCCAAACTTGGTGGATACCTAGAACTTGACTAGTCCCACTTTATTTTGAGAACCAAACACAGAGCAAAGATGAAGACTCTTTCCAAACCTTTGCATCTCAAACATATTGCAAACAATGCATTCCTATGATTTGAAGCCGCACATATAGTTATATCTCAAGAGGAGAAATATTGTGTTGAAATGCTAGAAGATGAAGAGGATACAAGTGATCAGGCTCTTGAGGAAGAAGTGCCACTCAACCAATTCATTGATTTTGTTCCATTTGCAAACTTCCATTCAACTGGGCTCAACACTTATGTAATTTTTGATGGTGATCAAACTTTTATGAAAGTAATAAAAGATGAGAAATCTGGTGACCCATCTAATAATCATCTATGGACCCTGTATTTTGACGGTTCCAAGTGTAAATTATACTCCAATGTGGGTGTCTGATTCCTCTCTTCAATAGGATCCAAGACTCTCAGAGCTTACAATTTTATGTTCTCGTGTTTGAATAATGATGCCAAATATGAGGCCTTAATTCATGGCCTAAAACTTTCACAAAGAATGGGTATAAAGAGAATACAAGTTTTCTAGGATTCAGAGTTGGTAGTAAGCCATGTTTGAGGTCAAGGAACAACAAAGAATACGTGGATGAGGTCATACAAACATCGATTTTTGGACCTGATTGAGAGTTTCAAAGCCTTCAATGTACAAGTTATTCCCCAATCCTAGGAAAACATAGTTGATGAAATGGCATCAGTTGGGTCACAATTCGAACCAAATTTAGACTCAACTAGGAAAAATGTAGTTTAGGTTATTGTTCAACCCTCAATTCTTGACAATGATGAAAATTGGCAGGTTTTCAATGATGATACTCAGATATATACCTTCATACAAAAGGGAGGAAAGGTTCTTGACACTCCAACCCCAAGGACAAAATTTTTTGATGGGCAAGTCATCTAATTAAAAGGGAATAAGCTTCTGAGAGGATTGATTTCCCTTGATAACCTCTTTGACTATGAAGATGAAATAAACGACAAATGAAGGTTCATAGTAGATGAAAGAGATTATGAAGAGCTTAATATTGAGGGTGGCAAAAAGTTGAAAATCAAAAGAGAGGTTTTGATTAAAAAATAAAGACTAAGGGATCTATGTTATGAGTACAATGGAGTTATGTCCTGGACCTAGGATGAACTTAGAGGTTACGACCTCAATAAAATTCAACATGCAATTGGCTTGGAGGAAGGGTTTAAGCCTGTCCAACATAAGCAAAGGCCTATCAACCCGAAGGTTGAGGAATTAATGGAACAAGAGCTCACCAAGCTAGTCAAGTCCAAGATAATATATCCAATGAAACATTCCACCTAGGTGTCAAACCTGGTACCTGTTCGAAAGAAGAATGGTGATATTAGACTTTGTGTCAATTTCCTGGATTTAAACAAGGCATCTCTTAAGGACCATTACCCTTTATCATCAATGGAGAAAATTCTACAAATAGTAGCTAGGGGTGAAATGTTCTCACTACTCAATGGATTTTTGAGATATAACCAAGTGTATATGAAGGAGAGTGACCAACACAAAATGATGTTTACTACTAAGTGGGGAATGCTCATGTATGCTAAGATGTCATTTGTCTTGTCAAATACTTGTGCAACCTTTTAACAAGCAATGGATATTGCCTTCAAAGGTTTAATCAACCTAGTCATTTTAATATATCTAGACAATCTAATGGTCTTTTCAAAATAAAAAAAAATGATCACTTTGATCATCTAGAAAATATTTTCCAAAAATTCCAATAGTACAGGATTTCCCTAAATCCCAAAAAAATTGTCTTTAGGGTGCCTCAAGGTAAGCTATGTGGTTTTGTAGTCTCAAAAGAGTGAGTATTAATAGATCCCAAAAGGGTTAGATCCATAATGGAACTACCCTTGCCAGTAAACTAGAAAGGACTCTAGTCATTCCTAGGGAAGATCAATTTCATCAATAGGTTCATTTCAGACTTTGTCGGTATTGTATGGCCTATCACACTAATGCCTATAAATAATCTATTGTTCAAGTGGAACTCTGAAGGAAAAGAGGCCTTTGAGCAAATAAAGATAGTGATTTTCACTGCTCTAGTCCTAGCTAATCCATATTTTTCCAAAGATTTCTTACTCTATATGTATATAGTGGTCAGGATAGAATAGCTTCAGTGCTCACTCAGAATGGTGAGCAAAATGAAGGATAAAATATTGTTGAATTCCATTCTAGAACTTTGAAAGGGTACGAGATGAAGTACAAATTTGTGGGAAAGCAAGATTTTTCCATAGATAAAAGCTTGAAGAAGTTCTGACACTTGGTGTCAGCCAACAAAATCACTATCCTCGTAGCACATCCCAGTGTGTAGTACATCACAGAGGGTGAAATCACTCAAAAAGGAGAAAAATGGATCACTAAGATCCTAGAATATGATGTAGATATCCGATCAACTAAGTTGGTTTGGGGAAGAGGGTTTTGTGAATACATCACACAGGAAACAAGTCTTGTGGCTGAAAATGAGACCGATAGAGTCTACTTGAACCAATTCAAGTCTGATGAGTCTTGGGTTGCTAATCGGACATGGCACATGCAGAAGGGATATTATCCAACCAGTCTTACATTTAATAAAAGGAGGTAAAATAGACTGCAAGGTTCCAGATATGTGCTAATTGAAGATGTACTATTTAATAAAAGTTATGATGGTGTGCTTCTTCGATGCCTCAACAACCTACAAGCAGAAAGAGTTCCTAATGAATTTCACCATATCCCTAAGGGTGGGTACTTTTCTGCCAAGACTACTGCTTTAAAAATAATGTGGGTAGGATATTATTGGCCCTCTATGTTTTCCAAAGCACATCATCTAGTGTAGAAGTGTACACAGTGCCAATTGTTTATTGGCAAAAGAAAGAAAGTCGCTTAACCCCTAAATCTAATTGTAACTGAGGAACCCCTTGCCTAGTGGGGTCTAGATTTTATCAGTATGATAAATCCTATTTCCAGTGTTGGACATAAGTGGATCCTCATGATGAATGATTAATTTACAAGGTGGATGGAAGCCAGAACCCTAAAGAATGCAATAGAAGGGGAGATTGTTAATTTCCTTGAAGAGATAGTGACCAGATTTGGTCTGCCAAAAAATATAATATTTGACAAAGCTCAAGCTTTTATTGGGTTAGGAATGTCATATTTTTCTATTAGGCATGGAATTTTCCTTAAAACTTCATCAAATTACTACCCACAAGGGAACAGACTAGTAGAGTCCACCAACAAAAACCTAATTAGGTTAATTAAATACATTGGGTCAGAATGGTCCAAAGGGACTAGCACAAACATCTACGAGCGACTCTATGGGTAGTCTGAATTTCCCCCAAGCAGATTTTAAAGAACTCTCCTTATGAGTTGGTGTATGGAAAAGAGGTAGTGATACCCATTTCCATAGAAATTTCTACTCTACAAGTACTAAAAGCCCTGGAAATTGAAGAAAATGGTGGAATGGAAGTATGACTAGTAGAACTCTTCAAACTAGAGGAAGACAAAGAAAAGGCCCATCGAGCCATGATCAATTGAAAATAGATAGTCAAGTGATGGTTTGAAAAAAAGACCTCTAGTCCAGAATTCAAAGGGAGCTTACTGCTAAAATATGATGAATGTACTGCAAAACCAAGGCAACAAACTAAATTTAGAGCACTATGGAAGGGGCATTTCTTAATCAGTGCATGTGAGGACAAGAACAAATATGAACTTGAAGATATGGAAGGAAATTATTTAGGTATACTAGTGAATGGTATTTATCTAAAGATTTTCCATTAAAATGCACAGTTCTTTTAAAATTTTAATAGTTATGTACCATATGTAAAATTTTGTAAATATTTCAAAATTTTGAGAATAAGACAACTAAGAAGGATACTAGAAACAAGTAGCATGTATTATATTTATCGAGAATTCTACATACATTCAATCCCAAGGCTCAAATTTGAACATAAGGATCTCTCAAGCGAACCCAAAAGGAGTTACAAAGTAAAAGATTCAAAAGAAGGGATAATGTGAAAAAGCAATTAGGAAGTGCCTCTAGCCGTCACCTAGGAAGCAAAAAAGGCTCTTCATCAGGTTTTCTTTCTTTTATTTTGTTCTCTTCTTCTCTATCTAGGTTCAAAAGGAGGGCCAAAAGCACAACGAACACGAATGTAGGCTCAAGGCCTACTCATTGCTACTCTGCACCATGAAGTCAAAAGTGTTTCCCCCAAGCTAGTCCTATAACTTGCTCCACACCATACTCAGATAGCATAAAAATGGCCATCAGTTGTGAAGAATGGCAGTGTGTTACAATTTCCATAGTGTGGAAGTCAAAGAGAAAGGGTATCAGGGCATGTCTATGCTAAAGTCCACATGCCTCTAGAGGTCCATGGCACTTGGGATACCAACACCAGGGGTGGCGACTTGCACTATCTCACCAATCCCTTCCATCAATGAGGTGTCAAACATCTCGCAACATAGCTCAATTATCATAGGCTTAGACATGTTTAGATCCACCAATGAGGCTATGAAGTGGGAAAGCACATTGCAGTTGCTCCAAAGCTAGTTCTCATAAGTAATGAACTCTACACCCACCACCCATTTGAATGTCGTCATGATAAGTGGGTCACATTTCTTGACCAAGCATTTGATTTAGTCACTAGTAATCTCTCCTGTGAGGCTATATTACAACCTCTATGGAAGGAGCTGAATAGGGGTCCCTAAGCCAATAAACATTCTGGTAAACTAGTGAATTACAATGGAATGGAAATAGTGAAAGACCATCTACCTTAAGGGACTTTATGTTTGAATGAATCTTGCAAAAGGTGGCATGGCTATAAATAGAAAAGGACAACCAAAAAACTCGACCAATAGAATGTTTGTTTTTAGTTGGATGACAATGCGAAAATTTGATGCAAAATGAATGAAGGTAGATAAATCATATGAATGATCCCATAGGATGGCTTAAGAAATCAATTGGGGCATTGGGAGTAAATGCTCTCATGTTCCGATTATTGACATGTGTCCTTCACCGTCATCAGTGCCAACTATCTCATTAATTAGAAAAGAAGGTGGTTAACACGCTAAAACTCTAACAAATTAATTGTTACATTTTTCAAGGGAAATTTTCCGCACCTCAACACATTTGGTATGAAAAAAAGAATGCTTCTTAAGGCAATGTTTTATTTTGATTAAGAGGTGGCAGAAGGAATCTACTAATTCCATCCTCATGACATTTTTGGCATTCCTGAGGGATACAGATCTCTAGTCCACACGTATCAACCCAGTGGCATCATTTAGTAGCCCAATCATAATAGCGTAGTCTTAAGTGCATGACCTGACAAGACAATTAATTATGCTCAAAAGTGGGTTTTTTCCTTTGAAAGAAAGGTGAAAGTGTTTGTTATCCCTAAGAAGTTCTCTACAACTTCTGATATAGTCATGGTAGAACCCTTAACCTCTAGAAGATAGGCTATAGCTTCAAGTTAACGACTTGGTTATGCAAATGTTTTTTGGTAGAAGTCATTTGCCAATGCCCCAACTATGGAGGAGTGACATTTTGAATGTTGCAAGAAGGTGTCATTTGATAAGCCTGTGAGGAGGGAAGCAATACAAGATATCATTGACAATGTTTTTGACCCCAAGTTGTCGATTAACCCTAAAAGCCTTAGAGAAGGCGTATTTCAGAGAAAGGAAAAGTATGGGACAACTGAGGGTTTTGTGCTTCAGCTATGGGATTGTGGTTTTCTATAATTCATGTTGCCCCAGGTGCATCCATGCCTAGAATTATTTGATCCATGTGCTCAGAGAATCGACAAGGTGATAGGGGTTATCCAAAATGGCAAGATTAGGGTTACTATTTCTGCTCAAGCCATACAGGATATGTTGTGTATCCCTACAACCGGGATTTGGAGTTGTTCAGTAAGGAAAAGATGGATATTTTCGGTGAAAAAAAGGCCAGAAGAACAAAATTTTATGAAGCATAGATGAGGGAACAACCAAATAGAGGTCATGTTCCCTTCCCTCTATCATATGATATATTGAAGAGGGACACAGACAGTATTCTCAATGTTGGCCTAAGTATTTGGTCTAGATGATGATACTTAGGTTCTTCCTTTTCAGTTCAGCTTGGCTTTTGAGCTAAAGAAGGAAAAATTAAGAGGAACTATGATTTTTCCAAAGTGATAGCTAGGACCATGTTGAACTAGCTAAAAAAATATAGGACTGATTCTAAATTCAGGTATCCTTCCTACTTGGCTCATTTGGTTTTACATCAAAATTTTGAATATTTTGGGATAAATGTACCAATGTCTAGGCTAGATGAAAGGAGCTATCTTCATCTATTTTCTGTATGGACACATATACTTTCTAGAATAGGGGATTATTATGGGTTTGTGGATTACTTTTTGAGGCTCGTACTCCAATAATTTTTACCTTGCCCTATGGGTCATTTCTCTCCTAAGGTTCTACAATGGATGAGGATCTCACTGAACTCAGTGGATTATTTCCTATGTGTGGATTTCACATTTATCAGATTTCATGGTCTCCCCAATGTGTCTTTTCAACTCCCCAGATTTGTAATAGATAGATTTTTTGCACTAGAAGCATGATGCCTGGTGACCATTGTTGACAAGATCTATGGTGTGGGAAGAAACAAGATGAAGTTGTATTTTCTCCCTCTAAATATTGCTAACAGTCGGATATCACTTACAAAGTGATTTTGTGAAGACGATCCCAAGGACTTATTGGCAACTTTAGTCCTAGTTATCATTTGTGATAAGTGGCATTATAACCCATAGGGAATTTATATCTAGTGAAGCATGAAGAGCAGGAATACGTCGAAAGTAGGAAGAACATGACTCGAGAAGGTGAAGAGGTATACATTGATTTAAATCATATTTCTTTAAAGCTACCATAATGGCTGAGTTTCTCCACACCAAAGGTGTTGTATGACATGAACCTTCTAATAAATAAGTCCATTAAAACACAACTAAAGAAAAAAGGTTGGTCGAAAAGAAAGAAGGTAGAATTTTTGAGGTTCTGATAGGAGTTGCATTGCCTCAACCTTCTAGTCAGAAAATTCCCATAGGATGAAGAATTCAAGTATATCTATGATAAGGAGGCTAGTTATGATGATAGTAATCTAGAATCCAACCATGAAATTGATGCGTAAATAGTTCCACGTCAGACTCCCGGACCATAAGAATTTGATAGTCAGAGGGATTTGATGCAAAAATAGTCACGAGCTCCATCCTGCTCTAGTGCCTAGAGTAAGGGAAAGAGGCCCCAATGATCCAAAAGAGCATCATCTACTACAATTGTCGAGGGCCAACTTTCAGAGGGGTCAGCTGCCAAGAGATCAAAATATGTTAGTTATGGTTGAGAAAAGAGAAGGCAGGTCGAAGGTCTAGGCATATCCGATACACCAGCTCGAGGTGAAGAAGTGGAGTCCACATTCCAGGATGTGCCAACCACTGCGGTTTAGGTAATTTTTTCTCCTTTTCTTCCTATTTCCACATCTTTAGTTATCCCCTCCCCTCCTCCCTTGGAAAGGAATTATTCATCCTTTTACCCTAATTTAATAGTCCTAAATACATCCCTTCCTATTCAAAATGAAATTCCTGAGATTCCCCCGCATGCCAAGTGAGCAACATCTGTCTCGGTCATTGCTAACTCTTTGTTTGCCCTATCAGGGGCCCCCTTTTGAAAGAGCTAAAACATTCATGCTAACCCCCACCCTTGGCCCATCAAATTTTGAGAAAACACCTTTTTGGGCCCAACCATGTCTCTGTTTACCTCTACTAGAAAATCCTTTGTTCAATCTCAACTGGGACTGCCACTCTTTTCTATGATAATACTCCCTTTTTCCTCTCCCCATGCTCATACATCTGAGGTCTTCCCTTTTGTTACCCTTTTTGGTTTCCCTCCTAGTTCTCCTATTGTAGCACAGAACGTCAACATCCATAAAATCCTCTAGGATCATTTCAATGCAACAAAGATAGCCAGACAAAATGGTAAATAGAAGCAGCTTATGAAAAATGTAGAGTTTCCAGCCACTAAGAAAATTGATGCTTGTTACAATGAGGAGAGAAATTATGTCTTGATCAGCACCATTAAAAACTGCTCATGCCTAAGCGTAAAGGGTAGATGCAGCTTGAGGATTATGACATCTAGACAATGGGCCTAGATCTAATTGAAACTCATCCATGTGACAAGGTGGTCTTAGCTAAGACCACCCAACAGGTGGTATATTCAGACTATGAAAGGTTGGGTAGAAAGTTAAAAAATTGTGAGACAAAGCTAGTGAATATAAGGGAAATAGTGGGCAAGTTGCAGACAGAGCTCAAGGCTAAGGATGTTGAGTTGGCCCGCATAATATAGATTCAAGGTAAGAAAGGGGAAGACTCAATATTTCTTGAAGAGGGACAGAGCCAACAAGTTTAGCTACATGCCGAAATTGAGAGATTAAAAGTTGACATTGCCACCCAACATCAGACCAACGTGGAGTACAAAAGTACTCATGAAAACTTACAGAAAGAACTAGATAATGTCTGATCTCAATTTTTCACCAACATTAGGAAGGAATAGGCAAAAATAAAAAAATTGAAGTTGGAAAAACAAGAGGCCGTGTCTGCATTGCAGACATGCAATCTAGAGGTACAAAGGATAAGCTCCAAGTTGGTAGACACTCTCAAGGAAAAGGGTTAGATAGAGGAGAATGCAAGGACCAAAGAGACTCAACTCAATCAGGAATTGGTTGTCACTCAAAAGACTAGGCCTCTTCCACTACTAAAAATATTGGTATCTTCACATTGGGAGAATATTATAGCTACAATTCTTGTTCTTAGGCCTATCTTTCAAATCTTGAAGGATGTCTAGGAAATAAATGGAAAACTTGGAACAATGGTCGATCATGTTTTGTAGGCATGTGATTCTCGAGTGACGGAATCACAAAGTTTCATTTCAAGACTCTATGTGGCTTCTCACGAGGTTTTGAATGATGCTGGGATTACTGACTGAAGAACTGCTTACATCAAGGCTAGTTAAATTGTCAACTCCTAGAAGGTTGCCAAAAGGTGCAATGATTGTTAGATGGTGTTGGAAAGGAGAGTTGAAGAGATCAAAAAGGACTTCAATGTTTTGATCAACTATAGGCTACCTCCCCTTTTCTCCCTAGGAAGAGATGTGAAAATAGTAGAGAAAACTACAAAGGCTATCAAACAAAAGGATCAGACTTTTGTAGAACTCCCAAGTTCAAGCATGACACATGTAGTTGATGAGGTTGAGCATGAGATTTTTCACCTTTACCACCTTTATCATTACCTTGGAGTGTTTACCATAAGGTGGGGGGTCATTTCTTTCAAAGAAGTTTTCTGGCTTCATCAAGCCTACAGGCTCATCCGTAGTATGTATTTACCAACTAAAGAAGAATGGCAGGTGCAAAACTCGTCCTTCCTCAAACTTTAGGAATTTCTAGAGATTTGGGTTTGTACCTCTATGAGTGAAATCCCCTGTGAGTCTCTAGAACTATGAAGTATTTTTTTAATTTCCTTAGTCTTCCATGCTTCAGGCTTCTTTTTATTTTGACTATAGAATTGATTGGGTTAATGAATGACTGGTAAGAAAGATGGGAAATTCATGACGTGGTGGTTGTACGACTTTCTCTCATCATTTTATTTTTGGAGGAGCACCCAAGACACGTGTCGAAATGGAAGAAGTTTACTACAAAACATTTTTTGGAAAACATAAGGTTTTCAACTGCACGTGTCATCTCTCTATCAAGGGAAGAATGTGCCTCTTATAAGGCAATATCTTTTGGAGACTATTAGAACTTGCTAGTTTTCTTTTCTTGGTTCTTGGGATGAAAGCTTCGATTTGGTGCCTCAAGATGATGTGAATAGACAACATAATCATTTATTCCTTGCTGTTGTTTTTAGGATTTGATCATGTATAGGCTTCAATATTTGAAATATCTAAAAGACATTAATGCAATTGTTGGGAGTTAATGAGCAAAGATATTTTGTGACCTAACAAAGGGTTTAGAATCAGATTGTGAGCTATCAAGTATCAACATCTAGTAGTAATTACTTCTATACTAAGGTGGTGTTTCTTTCTTTTGATGGATATAAGAGGAGAGTGATGACATAATGAGAGGTTGGATTCCAAGTGACAATTTTCTTTGTCAAAAGAGGTGTTTCTTTAGTTTTCTTAATATTTTTATAATTATTTTCAAAAACAAGTTGCAAAACTACTTTATTCTGGCATGTTATATCTATTAATGTTTAAACTACTATCGGATTGGTATATGAACTTTGTTTCAAAGTTCACTTTATAATTGAAGCATGAGCTATTGAGGAGAATTTGTTGAGACTGTGCATGTATGGCCATTTTCAAACTTTATTTATTTATATTGTTGTTCTGAATGAAACACTGTGTCTTTCAAGATGTATCTAGATAGTTTAAGTAGTGGATTTCTATGATTTATGCTTGTATGGTAGAATAGTGGCTTAGGAAAATTGGACTATGTCATTGGAATTTTCTATTTTTCTAAATTTTTTTATCTTATTGTGTTATTTTGTATTGGGAGATCTAGAGTTCTCGTGAGTTATAAAATATTTTTCTTTTACTCACAAGAAATATTTATGTTTGATCAGACCTTAATGAACACTGCATGTGGAAAGATTTGAAAGTCTGCACTGTGCTTGAAGTTAGCCTTTGATGTTCATTCTCTTTCCAACAATGAGGGGTTGTGGCATTATGTGTCTATTTATATCAATTGTAGGAATAATTTGGGTTTGAAATGTTGTAAAAGCTTTGGCGCATCGCCTTTTATGTTTTATATTTACATTTATTTTCTCCCCTTATCTCAAAACCCTGAAAGAAGAGCCAAATTTCTATAAAAAACTTGGAGGTATTTAGTGATCAAAAATATCCTTGATAAATCCTTGACAAGAAAAGACAATGTAAGTTTTCTTCACAAAATCATTGAACACATATGTAAATATAACATGAGACTAAATTTGAAAAGGTGTGTCTTTTGTGTAGATAGTGGCAAAATTTTGGGGTTTATCATATATCATAGAGCCATAGAGGTGGTCACAAAAAAATTTGATGCCATTATTAACATGCCACCTCCTAAGAACATTTCTCAATTGCACACGTAATAAGGTCGAATTCAAGCTATCCATCATTTTGTCACATCTTTGCCAATCACACATTACCCTTCATATATCTCTTCAAAATTATGTACATTTTGTTTGGAATGAGGATTGAAAATAGGATTTTGAGAGCTTAAAGGAATACCTTGCAACTCATTTTTTACAACCTGTTGTGCCAAACAAACTATTTATCTTGTACATAGCCACATCAACCCATGCTCTTGCAACATTTTTTTCTCAACAAGACGATCATGGAAAAGAACATCCTATTAATTATATTAGTCAAACTTTAATTGATTATGAAACTCAATACTCACCAATTGAAAAACAATGTTTAGCTCTTGTATTCTCTACTAGTAAATTGTAACATTATTTACTAAATGCTGAAATACAAGTCATAACAAAATTTGATCCCCTTAAGCATATTTTTAATAAAACTGACGTATCTGGATAGTTAGCTAAGTGGGTGATGTTGTTAACTGAGTTTGACCTTAATTTTGTTTCCCAAAAATTAATCAAAGGATAATTCGTAACCGATATTAGTTGATGCTCCTTTTCCTCTCGCTTTACCTAATCATGACTCCTTTCTTGATGATAGTGTCTTGACCACATATGTTAAACATAGGAATTGTATTTCGATGTATCTAAGTGTCGCACAGGTTTCGGTGCTGGAGTGGTATTAATTCCACCCTCCAGAAAGAATATTCCCTTGTCCTATCGATTAAATTTCTGATGTACAAATAACACAACTAACTATGAGGTAGTAATTGCAGGATTGTGAGCTGCTTTAACCATGGGTCCTAAAGATGTCAAGATCTTTGGTGATTCACAATTAGTAATCAAAAAAATCAATGGGAAATATCAAGCTAAACATGAAAACATATCAAAATACAAGGATTTTACAATGAAATTGTTAGAGAAGTTTGAATCATGAACCATTGTTAACATGCCATGAAAATACAATTGAAATGTGGATGCGATGGCGAGTGCAGCCTGTCTTATATCCCCACATAATCCTTCAATATACTTTACCTTTGTTATTCACCCCATCATGAAACCTTCGATTGATACTTGCTTAGAAGACATTTTAACCATAACTCAAGAAGACTCACGAGAATGGTATGATACAATGTTTAATTATTTAAAATATGGTACCATTCCCAAGCCCAAAATGACAAACACTCAAAATCATTTATGCAAACTAGTAGCCAAATACATGATCCTTGTCGATGTGTTGTATAGAAGATCCTTCAATGGTCTCTTACTAAGGTGTCTTAAGGACTCTGAAATTCCTACAACCCTTGAGCAGGCTCATGCTAGTGCCTGTGGAGGTCATTTTGGAGGATGGTCATTAGTGCAAAAACTCATCCGTATGGGATATTATTGGAGACATATGGAAAAAGATTGCTTTGCTTATACTAAATGATGTCACAAATTTCAAGAACATAGCAATTTGTTTCATGCCCCTACTTTTCAACTTCGTGCCCAAATTCCCATTTGTCCATTTTTTGTATGGGGATTTGATCTCATTGGAAAAATTTCACCACGCTCCTGTGGGTGATCCCACAATAGTGGTTTACAATTTTTGGCCAAACTAGATACTGAAATATTTTTTTTAACTAAATCTTCACTATTGGGCACCTATAGCAGCTAAACCGTGAGGAATTTGAAGATTATGCAAATTAGAGTTTCATGAAATTTTGTTTGTATATACTAAATATATTTTTTTCAAAGTTTTTGGAATTATATTGCACTTCTTTTTCCATCTCCCTCTAAAACTAGTTTTTTTTTCAGAAAACAACATTTTTAAAAAGTGACGCTCACCGTATAAAACATAACTTTTTTTCCATGAAGGATAAAATTATAATTCATTTGAATTTAGATTTTTAACTCCTATATCTAGTGCTTCCACTTGGTTAAATATTTTTTCTTTAATCAAATTTTTAACTCCAACCAATCACAATTCAGACATAGTGTGACCGTATAATGCATAAATTTTTTTGTATGTATCGAAATTCTTATTTTTTTGTTGGATCAAAGACTTCAATATCTGGTGCACTCATATTTTTCAATTTTTTTTTGATAATCTACTATTTTCCCACATTTAAAGAACAGAGAACTTGATTTATAGTGAAAAAACTATGTTTAATAAAACTATTTAAAACCAAATACATAATAAAACCAAAACATATCAAAATTATAGTCATTGGATAGCTCGTTCTAAAGAATACCTAATTCCAGTTGTGTTTGTGGAGTCTCCTCCATTTTCATCCTCAACCTGAGCTTCAAAACATAAAAATCTAGACATTCAAAGTGCTTGAGAAGGAGAATGAGGGAAAAGGGGGGTTTGCTCAAACCCAGGTTCGAGTGAACCCTGTTTCCTTTAGATTTTTTTTTTGTTGGGTGGGAAATGTGAGCTCAATATTTAATGGGTTCTCTCAAACCTACAAGTTCGTTCGAACCCCTAAAAATTAATTTTTTTGCATGGTGTCATTTTTTTCTTATTTTCCTTCCTCCATCAAATTGTAAACCACTAATGTGGCTTCACCCCTCTACCAAACCTACATTGATAATAACCACAATAGATTACTTCACAAAATGGGTGGAATCTATTCCTCTTCAATCTATAACCACTGAAATAATTTTTTGTTTCATATTGGAACACATAATTTCTTGCTTTGACCTTCCTTCTACAATTGTTTCAGAAAATGAAACCCCATTAAAGAATAATGAAGTAAAGAAAATTCTTGAAAAATTCAATATCCAACATTTATTTTCTACACCGTACTATCCTCAATCCAATAGGAAAGCTGAAATTACTAACAAGATTCTTGAAAAAATTATAAGGAAAACTATTAATAAACATCATAAGCATTGGCATACACAATTACATTGTGCGCTTTGGGCTTATCGAATATGTGTTAGATTATCCATGGGAACCACACCCTATAACCTTGTTTATGGTACTGATGCAATAATTCCCTTGGAGTTAGAAATTCCTACGCTGTGAATTTCTCTTCAAGACCTTATTGATGATGTCACTTATAAAGATCAATGATTGCACCAACTTGAGATGTTTGATGAAAAGCACATTAACGCTCTTAAACATCTCCAAGCTGACCTTAAAAAATTACAACAAAAATACAACACTCATGTCTCATTCCTCAAACATTTAGTAAGGTTTATTTTGTTCTCCATGAGAATCAACGAAATACTCATGCTAACCATGAAGACAAAGATAAATTCATCCCTAACTGGTTAGGACCTTATATAATTGATACCAATTATGGGTTTGGTGCTTATGTCATAATAGATCTTGATAGAAAATTCCTTTGGGATTACCTCTAATCTCTTTGAATAGTATGATTAATAAAGTAGTGTTTTCTAGAGTTATTTGGTTACATTCTAAATAACTTTCACATTGCTTTGTTCTCGACAACTAGTCATGTGTTTGTCTTGAATACTAAGGTAGTTATTTAAGTTATTTTTATAATTACTTTAGATTTCATACTACTCACACTTGTGCTATGTTAATTTTGATCATTATATGAGCAATAGGCATATCCAATTTAGCATACTCTCTTTAATTCAACAATGTTGCATCTAAAGTGAAACTGTAATATGTTTTCCATTAGATCACATCAATCATGTTAAATCATGTAGATATTAATTAAATACTTTTACCACAACTTATTTTATTAATTAAATTGTCATTTAAAATTCAAACACATTAAGAAAAATTAAAAAAACATCAAATGCGCAAGTATATATATATATCAAAAGTTTTATATGCATCTCATCATCATATAAAAAATCACCACGGTCTATGAGAGCTAGACCCCTCGGGCTTTGGCGCCCATGATCTCGTCCCCATATGTCATGAGACAGTCATGTGTGATCATGATCGTGATCTTCCAACTCTGAGTGCACACTTCATACCCTGTACTCAACCAAGAGCCACAATTCGATCCTCTACCACTTGATCTCTCTCTATTTGTAGGTGTGCTAGCTCTACATGTAGTATCTTGATCTCTACTAGGGTCTGCAATCATTTTCCTACACTCTCAACTCAATGGATTCATCTCTTCACACTCTCATAAGATGCCCACAACCTCGCAAAAGGTTTGAGTGAAACTAGATCCTCCTCCATGATCGGTGGGTGAATGTAATCAGGGTCTATCTCCTCCTTGTCAATGGATACAGGTAATATCTCTATGGCAACCTGAAGATATAACTCTCGATAGTCTCTCATCACTCTTGCAAGGTACAAATAGTACACAATCAATAAACATTATCATGACATATATATATATATATAAAGCATAAACACAAAATTACATGCATAAAATAAAATATCATCACCTATATCTCCAGTCCACTGAGGGATATCAACCTCATCCTCTCTAGGGGGCATGGAAGACATGCTAGGACCCCTATGACTATGGGTACTAATGTCCATTGTAGCTACTGCACGTGATCTGGTCACATGAGTGTGTGTGGACTCTCCTTAGTCGCTACCTCATCACCCTCACTTAGGGATGGCTCCCCCTCATACTCCTCATAATCATCCTCATCCTCCTCTCCTCCATCTTGGTCCTCATAGTTAGGATCGGCCTCTGAATCATACTCATCATCGATCACATTAGTAAATATATCTTTTGGCCTATATCGTACATCCTCAACCCTATCCTCTAGCTCATCTCCCTCATTTGGTGCTGGTCCTATATCACCTATAGGGACATCCATGGGGAACACAGGAGTTGGTCATGTCACTGACCACCACTCCTCGTGGTCATCTATGCTGCCAATGTCATCAACATCGAAGATTGTGGTTGATTGTGATCTAAAACATCAGAGTCACTATGGACAACATGGTCTATAGTGAGTCAAACAGTATCACCTCGGCTCCAATCACTCTACACTGATTTCCTAATGAAGGGGTAGACCCTCGGCAGTGTCTGCACCTACCCAAACTGTCGCATGAGTCACCCATAATAGAAAGGACGTACAACATATCCATGTCGACCAACCAAAAATATGTCCATTTGCATCCTCCTCAGCTATCCTGTGGGATTTGGTCACTGTAGAGTGAGTAGATAATGTCTCCATTGAATTGCATCCTTCTTTAGCCAGTCAAATCTCACCCTCTAAAAATGTAGATCCTTGTACTGCCACAAGCATTGTAGAGGATAGTTGAAGGCTCATGGATACCCTACAGTTATGAAACATGGGAAACTAATAGGCCTGGTACATGTAATATGCTTGAGGCACCACACCTACAGAAGCGTGTAGTGCACCATACTATCGATCTCTCAAAACACAAATCAACCCATATCATAATACATATGCACTGGGATACAACGTGCCCATGCATAAACTATCTTGTGCTTTGCCATCCTATGAATCATGTGTACCAATCCTCCATCCAGATGTGTCACTCACCCATATTGAGAACTAGAGCCATTGTATGCATCATAACCTATCTCACAATGGGGGCTCACAAATATAGAAGCATAGGAAGCTCGATTCGTGCTCTCATGTGCTCATCATGAATAGGTCAACCCAAGCAATACTACATGTCCACCTTCTTCTCATGGAATGACCGATCCCCTTGGAAACATACTTGCTCTCCTTAAATAGAAACTCAAATAATATAGTGTACATCCTCTAGGGTGATGGTCATCTCCCTAGTCAGAAGGTGAAACATACATGTATCAACGCCCTAGTTCTCACATAGGGCCATCAACATGGTGTCATGGTATCTCATAGGTGGCATCAAATATGCCCAATATATGCCTACTTCCTGCAGATGCTTCATCTTTGTTGCTGACAGTGCTAGAGCTAAATCTCTAAGAAAGCTAATTTGTCTCCCTCCTAGCCACTGTTGTCACCGGGTAGGTACCTATCAAAATCACAACAATATATTCTAAAAATTCATCTAATGTGTTCACCTTTGAAATTATGCATCATACAAGTGTGATAAAGTACATCTAGTGTTCTTTTCTAAAGGCCCTAGACACTTTAGAACCCTTTTGGGACACTTCACAAAGAAACAAGACAGTTTACAAAAAAAAGGGACACTTTGCGAACAAAAGGGATGCTTTGCAAAAAAAGGGGACACTTTGCAAAAAAAATTCCAAGATCCTAAATTAACCTATCGATGCCTTAAAAATCAATCAATCATTACAAAATCACTAAGGGAAAATAGCAGATTTGACTCACCTCATAGTACAGCTCATCACACGCTACCTGCTCTCGAAGCTCATCTAGTTGTGAAGGCGTGTAATCTCAACTACTCGACATATTCTCATCTCACTCGTCACTCTCAAGCTACACAAAGGTAAAATGCAATAGTAAGTGAAAATTTACTTTCTTTTACCTATTTTCACCTATTTTAATTACTTTTACTCTTATGCATTAAAATAGGGTTATTTTCTTTTACTCTTATGCATTAAAATAGGGTTATTTTCTTTTAAGAGTTCATAATGTACCTTTCTACAAAACAACATAATAGGAGCTAGGGAACTCCATTTTTGATGCCATTTGATGTGTTGGAATCATGATTCCAAACCCAACATTATTGATTTCCTATCATTATGTGGCATGGTACTTGGAAATTCCCTATGGTATGATGTTCCTTATTCGATGTGGTTAGATTGCTACATTGATTCCACCTCTATAAAGAAAGTAGAATCAAGGGTGGGCATAAATCTACCCTTGAACTTGATTTCTAGAAGTTAGATAAAATTATTTTTGGACAATCAACAAATTCATGTTGCAGGATATAGATTCTAATGTTGTGGTTTTACAGAAAACTACACTGGGGGCTTCATTCTCTCACCTTTTGAATGAGTATCCTTGTATGCAATAAAGTGCACTATTTAGAGTCCTTTAGCTTACATATGCATGTAGAGTCGTATGGGCACTAAAGTGGGGGCTAAATGTGGCATAGAAAATTAGACACTCTTGAGAAAAGAGACAATTTCAGGCTTAATTTAGACCTACTTTTGAGTACCCTTGCCTTATTCATTCTTCAAAACAACATTTATAGGCCCCTAAGACCCATTATTTTTTATCTAGAGGCCCATTTCACTTGAGAAATCATCTAAATCCCAACAAACAAAACTTAATTCATTCATATCCCAAAAATCCACTTTTAAAAACCACTAGTGGGACCCATTCATCACCTTGGGTGAATGCGTCCCCTCTAGTGAGACCTATTCTCCAAGGGTGGAAAATGAGTCCCTTTTTACGGAAATTTCAATTTTGAGCGGTAATTCAATTCATTCAACTTAATTTTTCTATGGATGTCAGCCTCTTAGGTCTAAATAAATATGAACTTTTTGGAAACACACTATGATATGTAAACAAATATGAAAAGATCTAAAAGAATGTATAGAAATGAAAATAGAATAGAATAGAAGTAACAGGGGATAAGTATTAGGCACCTAGAAATTCTTAAGGCCTAAAAATAGCTCTGAAATTTTGAAAATGTTGACTTTTTGACTATTTGGAACTAATTTGCGAGCTTGGGTGAATTAGTCCCATATCAGGGTTTTTGCAAAAAACATTGTTTCTTTCAAAAGATTGCTAGAATCTACACTCTGCTTTGACAAACACCTTTAGTAGGAATCATTTTCCATTAGTGGCAAATTAGTCCACTTTTTGTTTTCTAAAAATAGAAGTTACAGATTTGTACTTTATCACCTATACTACACTTCCAGACCGATTCTCAGATCTAAATCTTTTAAAACACCTACAAAATAGAATGTAATTTATTTTCGAATGGGAGGTTTTCCTTGATAAAACCCATAATCAGTAATTAAACCTTGGAAAGATATTAAAATCTACATAAAACCATATCCCTAAGAGCATCTAAGACTAAGAAAATATGAAGTAAAGTAAAACCCTATTCTAATGTGCTAGAATAAGATTGTTTAAGGAATTTGAATGAAGCAAGACTTTAATAAAATAAACCCTAAAACATTTTTAATGTGAATTAATGAAATGAAAGCCTTAAATTTGAAGATATAGTGAAAATGGAAGATGGAATCACTTTGAAAACAAGTCTTTAGGCTTGATTTGATGGCTAGTTGCATCTCCTCAACCTAGATTTCTCCATGATTCTCCATAGGCATCCATGATCAACCCTTTGCAATGCAAGATTTTGAATGAGAAGTGAGCTTGAAGACTTGAAAAAACCCTATCTTGCTTTCGAAAAGCTTCAACTTTGATGTAGAAATACTAATAAAACTTCTTGTCAAAGATTCTAAACACTTGCCTTTTGAATTTTCTTTGTAAAAATTAGTAGGAGATGTGAAAAATGACCTAAAAATGCATATTTATAGGAAACAATACCTAATTTCCTGTTATTAAGACCTAAGAGGCCGACATCCACTAAAAATTTGAATTAAGTTAGTGAAATTCCTGCTCAAAATTGAAATTTTCCCAAAAAGTGACTCATTCGCCACCCTTGGTGAATGGGTCCAACTAGAGGGGACTCATTCATGCAAGGTGGCGAATGGGTCCCACTTGTGGTTTGTGGAGGTGGATTTTTGAGATATGACTGAATTAAGCATTATTTGTCTCTTTTTCCAAGAGTGTCCAATTTTCCATGCCACATATTGTAACTCATATTGTGACTAAAAATAACAATTGTAATACTCTATTTCTAAGGTGTAATTAGACTACCTTTCTTTTATTAATAAAGTTCACTAATTTTTCCTTCTCAATGGTTGTCTTATTGTGTGCAATTGATGATTGATGTGTATTTCTATGTTTTATGCTTAAATCCTCAAATATCAATCAATTAAAAAGAATGACTATACTACTAATTGACATAAATTAATAATTAAATTGACTAAATATATTACCAATTGATAGAAATTAGTGAAAAATGAATAAAAATGACTAAATAAGTGACCAATTAACAACAATCAATGACTAAATATATCAGTGAATAAAAAAATGGCTAAATAAGTGACCATATTACAACGATCAATTACTAAATCAACAACTAAATAAGTGACCAGTTAAATATATCAGTGAATAAAAAATGATTAAATAAGTGACTAGATTACAACAACCAATCACTAAATCAATGACTAAATATAGATAAGTGGAAAAAAAGTGAATAAATAAGTGACCAGATCACAACAATGAATGACTAAATCAACAAATAAATATACTACCAAATTGATCAATCAAAAAAACCAATAAATGAATAAAACAGGTTTAGTCATCAATTTGGTTGCATTATATATGACAGACAATAAACTACTAGTGGTCATGTGACCAACTATAGTCATTTATAAGTAGTTTTTAGTAGTTTTTTTAGTATTTTATTGTTGTTTCTGTACTAGTGCTCTTGGTTCTTATCTAAGGGGTTGAATAATAGAATTATAAAAATCCCCCCTAACCTTATGCTTTTCTTTCTTCACATGTAGATGCCACTTGTGCAGTATGAACAAGCTTAGATTCACCCTTCTCCTAGTTTTTTTTTCTTATCCAAACCTTTGGAACACATGTCTTTTAATGGTGGTTAACTAATTTCATTAGATCACTCCTACAAAATTGTGCAACATGTTCAAAACTATGACATCTATACCATATGATCTTGTTTCTTCTATTTAATCATTCAAAGGAGTTCTTATTACATCTCACTTTCCTTGCATGCATCCAATAGTCCATTTCCCTATGACTAAACTCATAGCATGAATAACAATACCCCATGAAAAGGATTTTCAAACCTGCATATCTGATGTTGTATTGAATGAAATAATCTTTTTGACTTGTTCTCATTGACTTGTGTAACTGCATTTTATTCTTTCTTCTTCTTGTGTTCAACATTAGGAGTAGCAAAATAATATTTTAAATCTATTTTCTTCCTCATTATTTCTCTAATCTTATAATTTTTCCCTTCTTCAAAACCTAACCTAGTAGTGCCCTTGTGATTTTTTTGTTTGCTCAACATCTCATATAAACACTCAATACTCTTTTCAAAATGAAGTGAATTGTGTAATTTGGAAGATACTTTTCCTAATTCATTTCTCAAAAAAACTCTTTGATTCATACTTCACACAATCAACCACTTTTTCCTTAAGCTAATTACTAACTTCTTCTATTTTCTTGACTTTTGCAATTTTAAATTTCAAATATATTATCAATTGTTCTACATTTTGAAGGTTTAAAAATGTTTTAGTATTGGAAATCTTTTCTTCATGGAGCTACAACTTTAACCTTTGATTCTCCAATCTATGTTTCTTAATCTCTTCAAGGTCACAAATAAGCTCACATTCAATATCAACTTCACAGTCATCTTGATCATATTCTTATTCAAAGTCACTCATAAAGTGATCTCCTTTTTTTTCAATATTCCCAACTATAAAATCATCTCCCAACCTTGTATCCTTTTCAATTTGTATTTCATTTCTCTTAACTGCTTCGTCATCAACCTTTGTACTTGGCTTAGTTTGTGCTTGTTGTTTAGGATTTTGTTGGGTATTTATTTTTTCTTTGTTTCTTTTTCTTTTTTCCATTGTACTCCACCACCAAGATCAATCCAAATTGATTAATTTTTTTTAGGGAACCTATGGATCTTATATCACTTGTTGGATTACAAGACCACTAAAACAAGGGGTGAACCATTGGTCTAATAAAACCATTTTTAACACAATTGATTACACAAAGTCTCTAGATGTATGTTATAAAAATCACAAAGATGTGCAAATTAAAATATCATAATTATATCAGGAATGATCATCCATGAAAAAGGAAACATATCATCGAGAAGAATCAAGAAACATGATTTATGAGTGGAAAAACCCTAAGAGGGTGAGAAAACCACCCTGAACAATTACTCTGTTAAAAACCTTGTTGTTTAAAAATTGTATGCCTCACTAGCAATACAACAAGCCTCATTGGCTAACAATCAAGCCTCACTAGCAATCATTCAAGCCTCACTAGAAAATTACTCAAGCCTCATTAGAAAACCACTCAATCCTCGCCGGAAAACCACTCAAGCCTCACTGGTTGAACATCATGCCTCACTGGGAATACAAGCCTCATTGGAAAAATAAGCCTCAATGGATAAACATCATGCCTCACTAGAAATACAAGCCTCAATCACTAAACATCATGCCTCACTGGCAAAAATCCGTGTCATATTGACAATCTTCAAAAGGGAAACAAAAGAATACAAGGGGTTACCTTGTTTCACTTCAAACCACTACACAAACATGCTTCATCAAAGTTTCTTTTCACTTACCTTAGCATTTTAACATCAATTTGATAAAGAACCCATCTCTACAATCTCACATACTATCTTCATGATATTATGAACTAATAAATTCAATACCCTATCCAAATGTAAAAGAAAAAAATAACCCTTTGGAATTTTTTCTGCACTATCATCTTAATCAAAACTTCATATTTTCTCTGTCAAAACCATCTTCAAATGTATTACAACATACCTCAAAAATCCTTTTGCAATCAATAAAACTTACCCATACCTTTTACAATCACCATGTTTTGATTGAAATAAGTTTACCTTCTTGAGTATTGAGTTCTTTCCATTTCAACACCAAGACATATCACATGTTGAATTCAAGAGAATTACAGTCAATTTTGAACACTCAATTTTGTATTCACCATTCTTCAGATACTACTTGTTTTCATGAAAAATCAATCACCATTTCTTATCATAAAATCATCAAGAAACTATCAAGAGATTTGTTTATGAGAAACACATTATCTTGAACCTTTTTTTGTGATATTACTAACAAAAATTTGAACAAAAGAATCATTCAAATCCTCTTCAACATCAAAATTAAGACTTCTATCATCTTAAACTATGTTAACCACCTATCCAAACTAAAGATTACAACACTTATCATTTCATTATAAAAAACCTACATTCAATATAATGAAACTCATAAAAACTACTTTTCTTCTCAAAACTTGACACTCCCAATCTCATGCATAAAGAAAAAAGAAATCATCATAATTTGCACCAACCAAAAAAATCTTCCGAAGAATGTTAACCTTCAAATAGAAAAAAACCTGTAAAAGCACTTATGGAATTCCATCTCCCGTCAAAATAGTGCCACATGAAGTAATCGTTGAGAAGTTTGAATAAGAGCCCTCGATCTTCTCTTGCCTCCAAAATCAGCTTTTAAAGAGAGTCATTGATCATTACTTAAACAAAACAAGAAATTATTTTGACTTACCCAACATGTAACTACATAAAAGGGGGTCAGTTTGAAGAATTTCTTGAAAAACTTCAGCAAGTCAACTTAAATATTGATGACCAATGACCATAAGGATATGTGTAGGATTATGATGGGCCAAAAAGTGGCAATATGATGGATATTTGTAGGGTATGTGGCTGACAACTTTTTTTTACCCAAAATTGATGACATGAAAATGGTTTTTAAAGGAGATTCTCAGCTTTCAACCAATATAAATTATGTTTTTCTTTTAATTTTATAAATAATTATTATTCATTTTCTATTTGAATTATGACTAAAGTCCTGATTGATAGGTTCATTGAAAAACATCTATAGTTTTCAAGCGGTATCAAATTTTTGGAATCCAAAACATGCATCACATTATATGCTTCACATACTATAGGATTAAAAAAAGAAAATTTGAATTTCATGAAGTTTTGACCAAGTTAAGGTAGTAAAACATACAAGTTTTTATATTTTTTAAAAGTTGTAATAAAAAAATCATAATTAATTATTTACTTGGAAAAAAATTACAGAAAATATGCATCACATCTGGAAATGATTCCTTTACTTATGTATAAAATATTATAAAAAAATATTATCATTTTATTGTTGTTAGGGTGGTTAGATAAATACCTACTTATTTTTTCCACTGAAATTTAACTACTCTGCATTGAAATTTCAAATTTTCACCAAAAAAAAAATAATAAAAAAATAAACCTAGTAGTTTAGAAACTACATTCAATTTTCTATAGATTCTATTCTTACATATTTTTGAAATAATATAGATAACTTACTCAAAATTTTATGTCAAGTTTCCTAACTCCTATTTTTCTAATTTTTTTGCCACTTAAGGGCCTATTTTTTCCATGATGATCCTACACATACCCATAAGTCACCTTCAAAATATAACAGAAACAATATTGCTATTAATCTTGCATACTATCCAAACACTTAGGGTTTTAGCAACATTTCTAATAAAGGAATTAACCCTAAGTTCTTCAAATGAAATTGAATACTAAAAAACCAATACCTACACAACCTATGAAGCAAGCTACAATATAGATAATCACCAAGAATGATAAAGTTCGATACCTAATTAGGGTTTTTAACCTTTAAAGATTTGAATCTCTTATGGTTTGATACCTTGAAAGCTATTGAACCATTTGCCTTGATGAAAATAATGTCAAGTCTAGGAATCAAATTTATGAAATATTATGCAACTTGATGAAAAAGGAAAAGGGCAAAAGCTAATATTTGCATCACTTTTTTTGTCCTAGATATGGCTCCAAGACATTAGAAAAGGCTAGATGGATAATCCATGTCTATTTTGTAACATCTCCCAAGGTCATACAAGTCTCCATCAAGGTCACATATGTCTTCAAGGTCTAATGAAAAGTACACATGTTTGTATTCTTTAACAATGTCCATTTACATAGGAAAATCCCTAAAAATAGAATTCTTAGAGAATTATTTATCATTATAAGCATGGCCTAATATATACTTGTAATATTTCTACACAAATATGTCCCTAGTAGTTGTAGTGAGCCACACATACTCAATGTCTTTTTTATTACATTATGCATACAACAAAAAAACCCTACACATGGCATGTGGCATTCAAAAAGAACTTAGGCACATACCATTCTTATCTTTCTTGAAATTAGGAGAGCATAAATGGTAGACACTAGTGACCTTAGATATCCTATGGTTCCTATGTAGGAACTAACACAAAGTTGCACAACCCTAATACTTTTTTTTGGTTTGCTAACTATAAACATGGATCCTCTCATACCAACATATTATAGATATTTATAACACTATGAATGGGGATTGTATCACTAATTAGGCATACAAAACTAGTGGAGCCATATAACATCATGGGAAAATTGCACTAGGTAAAAGTTATGCACACCTAATAAATGATATATGATGTGTGAGAGAGGGGGACATGAACGAATTCACATCATGTACTATCCAAATTATACTTGTACACAAGAATTTATTAATGGGCCTCAAACTTTTAATGTGATAATAGTTGAATAGGTAAATTAATGTGATGTAAGTGAACTAAAAAAAATATTATCAACAAGTGTAGAAAACATGGGCTAGGTTAGTAGACACAAGGGGAAATTATTAAGCTCATTCCAGATTAAGTTCTCTAGGAAAAAAACAATTGTAGGACACCTTTAAAATAGAGTGGGGGATATGACATAGGTAAATTTAAAATCTAATAGATAAAAAGTAGCTAGTGGCTAAATTAAAGTTACTAACTAGATCACTTGATTATGATATTACTATCAAGATTCAACTCTATGGTTTTTGAATCAAACTCATTGACCCATGTTTCATGAGTAGTGGCTTACATGAACCCATCTTTCATGGGCATGAATGGTACACTCGACACTCAACACTCCTTAGAAAAATTACTTTCATATGACCCTCTTGAAGTGCACTATGAATGACAAAGAAAAAAAGTTACACACCAAAGTAAGAGATTTTCATATGCATCCATATGATCAAAAACATCATATTCTTCTAGTGAAAAATCTCCAAAATCAATATTATCAATTGCACATATATTTATTCTAGTATTTTTATTTTCATGTATAGTTGTGCTTAATACCTATCACATTTAGATAATTAACTATCTTGTATGGATAGATGATTTTTTTCCTATAGAGACAAACTTTTTGTGCTATATCGTGGATGGATGTTTATCCCAAATGGATAGATATTTTTCCTAGATCGATGAATGCATGAGTATACAAATGGATGAGACACTAAACAAAAATGATTAAAAAATTTAATAAGAAACAAAATTTTGGTAATTTTCAAAGAGGTATGTATTGGGTTACTACACCAAACACCTAACTAAATAGACTAACAGCAAAAAAAAGTAAGCAAAATGGATTAATAAAATAATGAAAAAATTAGGGGAAGTATGGTACCTAATTTCCACATGACTCACATTCCAACTCCCTTCTTCCATGATGAGTCCAACTAACTAAAATTAATTATTTCATAAGGTTTCATACACTTTTCATATCCAACCCACCAATTTAGGTGCTCAAAAATTTAAATTTAACTCATTTATAAGGATTCTTATGGCATACATCATAGATTTTTAAGTTATACAATATTCTTGGCCAATTTTGTAATAGTTTAAAATCATGCTCTTACCTATTTCATATAATTTTTCATATGTAACTCTTATTATGATGACATCACACACTATACATGGTGCTAACTATGTCCAAACAATGCCACGTCAATGTGGAACACCTATCTCCTCATGTGAGGAAAATATTGAATAAATATGAAATTGATATTTTCTCAATCTGAGATGGAAACATTCACACAAGAAGGAAGAATATATAAAATATGATATAGTGAATGAACACAAAATTATTAAATTTGAACACTACAAATGCAAGTTTCAGCCACCTTTCCCTAAGAAGTACTCCCTATACTCTTGCAATGTGCTCAATAAATGAGAGAATTCTAGGAAATATCTCTCAACCTTTCTCTTAATGTTAAGAATATAAAAATGCACATTTTATACTATGAAAGAATAACTCAATTATTAGGATATAGAGCTCAACTTTAGAAATGATAAGTATTTTGGATCCTTCAACATTAATTTTAGGGATGTCTTGTGCACATTTCGAGCTTCAGGACCTACAATTCAAGAAAGAAAAGCCCCAATGGCCTCCTAGATCAAAATTTATTCCCTTCACATGAGTTGTTACAACCAAATTAAAAATATAAAACTATATCTACCCATAAAATAGTTATGTGTTATAATGCATCACAAGACGTATTTGAACATGGAGATAATGAGGCCAAAATAAAACATCCAAATTGGTGGTTGGATTATGAAAAACATATTGTAGAACTAGAAGGAATATGCTATTGCTATTCTCTTGAATCTTCTTAGGATTTGGGTGGTGTACTTTTAGCTAAGAAATTGGGTGCCAAAATTTTACATGAATTTAGCTCATGCTTCTATTTGATGGTTTTGTGTATAATTTCTCCTATTTATTGGGCACTTGAGATGAAGGTTTTTTATAGTAATCTTTATAGGTATTGTTATTCTACGTAAATTACTCCAAATCTATTGTTGGTGATACACTTGTGAAGTATTAAAATTTTCAAGTATATTGTAAAATTAATAAATATTTTTTTAGGTATTATTATGCTACCAAAACTACTTCAAATCTCTAATTTTTTATACTCTTGTGAAGAATTAGACTTTGCAAGTTTATTTTAATGTTTAATTATCAAATAATAAATTTTATTTTCTTTGAGATTTTGGATTCTTGGGTATATGTAGGATCATGATGGGCCAAAAAGTGGTGATATGATGGGTATGTGGCTAACGACATTTTTTACCCAAAATTGATGAAACGAAAAGGGTTTTAAAGGATATTCTCATCTTTCCACCAATATAAATTATGCTTTACTTTGAATTTAATAAATAATTATTATTCATTTTTTATTTGAATTATGACTAAAGTCTGATTGATAGGTTGATTGAAAAACATCTATATATCTTTCAAATGGTATAACATTTTTTGAATCCAAAACATGCTTCACATACTATAGGATTAAAAATATATATTTGAATTTCTTGAAGTTTTGACCAAGTTAAGGTGGTCTACATATGAGTTTTATGTTTTTAAAAGTTGTAATAAAAATTCACAATTAATTATTTACTTGGAAAAACATTGCAAAAATATGCATCACATTGGGACACGAGTCCTCTACTTATATCTAAAATATTATCATTTTATTGTGGTTAGGGTGGTCAGACAAACACCTAATTATTTTTCCATGTAATTTAAGTACTATTGCATTTAAATTTCAAATTTTCACCAAATAGATTTAAAAATAAAAAATAAACCTAGTACTTTAGAAACTACATTCAATTTTCTATAGATTCTATTCTTACACATTTTTGAAATAATATAGATAACTTATTCAAATTTTTACATCAAGTTTCCTAACTTTGATTTTTTTGAATTTTTTTCCACTTAAGGGCCTACTTTTTCCATGATGATCTTGCACATACCCTCTTCTCTCAAGGACTCAAGCTCTGAGGATCACTTGCAAAACAAAAAATAACCTTCGACAAGAGAGAAAAGAAAGAGCATAAATTTGCAATAATGGATGCAAAATAATATTATATATCAAATGTGATGAATATACAAGAAATTGAAATAAAGTGGATTTATTTAAAAAATGATAACCTCTTTAGTTGTATAGCCAAGGTGAGACATACAATTAGATAAGATCATGACAAATTTCTTAATCCTATGTCACGATACAACTATCTGAAGAAATATTAAATGACCTAGGACTCAAGAATTAAATACCATAAGATAAGATAAGATTTAACTGAAAACTAAGGCTTCTAGAGAGATTCCTAGGACCCAAGTGAACTTAACATGTGAATAAAACTTACTAGTGGACCAGTTAGGTAAAATACATTATTCATGCCAACGCCCCCTAAGTGTAACTTAGGGAGGAAGAAAACAATACAAATGATAAAATATGGGTCCCAAATACTAGGTCTTGTTAGGTACCCATGTACAAATGCAATCTCTCACAAAAATCCTCCCCAAAAGAGAGATTAACAATATAAAATGTGGGGATTAACAAAAAAACTATAATTTTTGTCAATTAACAAACAAACCTGTAATTTTTCTCAATTATTCAACACATGTAGCTTCATATCTAGAATACAATGTATATCCTATTGCACTAAATCCCAAGAGGCCCAAAATATGACAACACAAGCATCATCAAATGTAATATAATATGGAGGAGATAAACTGCAAAGCTCAAGAATGAAATCACATGTGAGAGCACCCAAATTCAAGTAGCCAAAACTCTCCTCAAAATCATGGTCCACAATAAAAGGGTGATCAACAGTTGAATGATCAAAGACATCATCAAAATAAAAATATGCAAAGGTGTATAGCTGAGATGAATGATCAACCATCCCAATAGAAATAATATCTCTACTCTCCAAGTCTCTAATGATAACTAAATTAGGAGTGAATTCCAAAGTCTTCCCTACTCCACTATGGGTGATCTGATAGATGGAAAGAATAATTTTTCACAAATGACATACAAATGAAATATCATTGAAAGTTCCCTCCCCAATAAAAATATGTCCCTTCCCAATTACATTAATGTGTGTAATTTTTCCCATCAAAATAGGTGGCATAACATAATACTCAAAAGAAGAGAAACTTTACTATGAAGATTCCATATGGTGAGATGCTCATGAATCTAGAATACCTCTCCCTAATCGAAGATTTGTAGAAGCATAAAGAGATTTTCATTTAGTTTTACCTTATTTAGTAACAAAAATAGCATGCCATTTTCCCTTATTAGAATGTTTTGAAGAAGAAGTTGACTCAATCATTCTAGAAGGTAGATCAATGTCATTATTTTTATGATGTTTCAATTCATTGATATCCTTCTTATAATAATAAAGTTCTTCATGTTTGGACAATATTCTTCGAATATGAACAAGTATGCTTCTCCTTCTTAGATTATTTCTCTTTGGAAGATAGTTTATTTTTTTTCTTGATTTGAATGTGGATTGTGCTTTGATTTTTTCTATTTCTTATCAAATTATTCTAGACTCTTTCACCTAAATAACAAACAATTCTTGAGATTGAGGTGAATTTTTGAGACCAATAGAAATAATATTTTTCGCTTATATATTAACATCTTAGAAAAATATGAAAATGGAGTCATATATGTAGATCCCACAATTATCCTGCAAGCACGAGAGTGTGGGAAAAAAAATCATAATCAAGACCAAGTTTGTTAATTGGATTATAGACCAACCAAATATCCTTTCTTAATTCCACATTCTTTACATTTCTCACTTAGACCATTGACCTTAGTGATGTAATCCTATATGTTGTCAAAGATCTTAGGATGAGTAATAATCAATTCATTATCAATTTGATAGCCTTTTAATTCATCTATAGTGCCATACAATTTTTTCAATTTTTTCCAAGCTTCATGAAAATCCTTACATTATTCAATTTGAAACAATAGATCTTGAGAAATTATGTTATGAAGAAATCCAAGAGATTTTGTCTATTTGATCATCCAATTTATATTTTTATCACCATATTTACATTTAGGTAACTTAATATCAATGTATAGAAGGTGAACTTGATTCACCAAGGAACTCTAGGCATGTTGATACAAAGTTGAATAGTTGTATAATGTTAACAAAGGGACCTTAGAATGATCTATGGAAAAGATGAGAACTACAAAATAGGTCAAAATAATTAACAAAGAGGCCTCCTAAATCTCTCAATCAAGAATCCTCCAAGGTTATGATTTAACACTTTATATGTAGTATAATTACAATACTAGAATTTCCTTCTAGAGTTTACAATACCAAGGTTAACCAAATATGGAAAAATACAACAATATCTCAGACTGAGATCCTCAAACTAAAATTAAAATTTCCTAATATGAGATATACTAAAAATAGAGCCTTCCTAAGATGACATATCTTCTCCAAGTGTTAGTACATCCAAGTCATCAACTATAATGTAAATACACACAAATCTAAATAAAAGATACCTAGGGCTAAATATGGAAAAGTGCATGATTATAGAACTATAATGCTACTCAATACCTTTCCAACGTCATGAAAATTGGATAAAATGGAAAAAATTTATGAAATTGTAGGTCCAAAAAGGAAAATATGACTTCAATTAGCAATAAAATTCATCTACAGGAAAAACTTAAAAAAAGGCTTGCACCAATGTGAAGTGCTTGGAACCAGCTTTCCATTGATATGTTAGTTGAAATTTTTTGATACTCTACCAAAAAGTTATGGAATTTTTAAAAAAAAATCCCTATTAGGGCTTTGGGGGGTGAATTTGGGCCCCTAGGTGTTTAACCATTAGGTATCGATGTGATTGCATTGTGAAGAAGCAAAAGAAAAAGCACCTCCCTTTGGGCTCTAAGAGGGAAGAGCCCCATTGATAGACTGGCATTAGGCGATAGCAACTCCCCGTGTGCCACCCACATGGCTAAGTTCCTCAAAAATCTACGAGACCACAAGATTGCCTATAGATGTGCCAAGGGTGGGGTTTCTTACCTCAATTTATATTTCAAAAAAAATTAAAACCAAAAGAAATCATACCACATACAATGATGACAATAGTACTGTACCCACAATTGCATAACTTAGGAATATGTCGATTCCTTAGAATATTCCACTAATACTTGTAGAGTACCAAAGGACACCTATAGATTTGTATGGTCTATATGGATTCTACATGAAGTATGGATTGTACGAACAACCAACTACAAATTTTTTCCAAACCCTTCAAAAATAGTTAGAAATTTTTTTGTCCAAATATTAAGTATTTTATATAAAGGTTTTTGGGGCTTTTGGAATCAATGGTTGGGTTCATTTTTTCCCAATGTGAACCGAAAAAATTCCAAAGCTCAAGTGAACCTTCGATATGAGAACAAGATTTGTAGACCTAAAGCTTTGATACCATGTTAGAGTCACTCAAGGACTCAAATTCCCAAGATCACATGAAAAACCAAAAATAACATTCGACAAGAGAGAAAAGATAGGGCTTAGGTTTGTAATAATGAACATGAAAAATAGTACTAGATCAAATGTGATAAATATTTAATAAAATTTAATGCAATTGATTAATTTACAAATGAGAATCCATTGGTTATATAGCCAAGGTGACACATGGGATTAGATAGAAACACATGACAAGTGTCTTAATCTTATACCATGAGATAAATAACTAAAAAAATATTAAATGACCTATGACTCAAGAATTAGCGGAAGAGGGTTTCTATCCTTGAAGAGATAGGGCTCCTATTTCACTGAAGTTTCACTCAAGGAAACCCTAGAGATCTCAACCCAAGGATGTAATGAGGGAAGGAGATCTACTAAAGGTTGTCCTAGGGTCTGATTAATGATGAAAAATTGGTTCACCACCAAGCTAGGGATTGGTGAGACTAATGAAATGCACGACCTAATGTTTAAACATAGCACAATGCAAAACTTCACTAAATGACTTAGAAATGCATGTAAATTAGAATAGAAAGTTGAGATATTAGGGGTGTGCACCTAGAAACCAGTGAGAGCTTGAATGAAGACTTGAGATGTTGAATATGCTAATATTAATTCCTGCTAGGACTCATACACTAGTCTAGGTGATTTAGTCCCAGATTAGGGTTTTTGGGCAGGAACAAAAATCTAGCAGAGACAAGTTTAGAACTCATAAAATATGAAAACTTTACTATAATGGGACTCATACGCCAGAAGTAGCATATCATTCAAGTGTGAATTTTCTATAAAACCAAGCCTTGAATCTACTCTTCAATCTCTGCTTTATCTTCTCCACCCGATTTTCAAGTATGAGTTGTCAAATTATGCTTTGTAGAGGTCTTCCAATGATCTCCTAAACAAGGTGACAACTTTGACAACTTTGTAACTTGACAAATTTTCTCCAATATTTTTCTTCAATATTTCTTCAACTTAGATATGTAAATCACACACTAAATAGAGGGAAAATGTTGTTTTATTAGTGGAAAGGGGTTTTCCTTCGTCAAACCCCATTTTGGTAATCAAAACTTGTAATGAAATCAAATAAGATAAAGGAATGGTGAATGGACAACTGTAATGTTGCAACTCACCAAAACCTAGTAATAAAAGGCTACAAACATGTATGAAATTGATCCAATAGATGTAGATCTTGACTCTTGCTTGAAAGTAATAAATCTTGAATTAAATGCTAGCTTGAATCATGAAACCCTATATCACAATTGTTAGCTCAAAAACAAACATGATGCATGATGTCTTTGACATGATGCTTGATACTTGAATGATTCTCCAAAACACTTGATAAACAACCCTTGAATGCTCTTGTAAACTCAAATCTTCTATAAGGATGCTCATTCAACTTGGTAGGTGAAAAATGAATTAAAGAACCTTGTATTTATACTTATGCCAAATTTATCAAAATTACAACACTACAAGTCGACATGAGATCTAGGAGGATAAAATCCTGCCAAGAATTTGAATTAAATTGAATTTTGGACCACACGGTCATACACCAGAAGTGGTGGATGAGTCCCATTAGGCTTAACTATGAGACACATTTTTCAAAAATGCTTAGATTCATGTGAAATTGATATCGGGGCCCCAAAACCTAGGTGGGACTCATACGCCCAAGATGGTTTATGAGTCCCAAATCACTAAATCTAGGCCATACAATCCAAAAACACCTGAATTATGATTGGATGTTGGTTTATGTCGAGATTATCCTCATAAAGATGCATTAATTAAGGCTTGTGGATGCAAAATAGGCTAAATAATGCATAAAAAAGCCCAATTAATTATGAAAACCCTAGATTAGTGTGAAAGTGTGGTACAACACTTTACAACACCTTAAATAAGGTAAAATTAAGTTCATTTAGCTTACAAGGGCCCAAGACCTAATGTGAATGTGTTAAACACATTGCAACATTATATTTAATTTAACAAGGAGGGCCTAAATAAGCACGGAAATGTAGAGGGATCCATTTTCCATTGCCATGGTCATAAGATAAGATAATATTTAAATTACAACTAAGACTTCTAGAAAAATTCATAGGACATATGTAAACTAAACATGTGAATAGGACATACTAGTGGACTAGTTAGGTAAGACAACTTATTCACACCAACAATTATAACCTTTAATTAATAAATAATACGTTTTAAGGTATTTTTATGCTACCATAATTACTTTAGTTCTCTAATTGGTTATACTCTTGTGAATAATTAGACTTTGCAAATGTATTACAGTGTTTAATTACCAACTAATACATTTTATTTTCTTTACGATGTGGGATTTTTCTCTCAAAAGATATTTGTCCACATAATCACTTATTATATATTTATTTTATGTTTATTTCCTTATAATTATGAGGATTTTAGTTTTTTTACATACCTCCTCTCAAATATTAGTGTATAAACATATTTTTTGCATCAAGTTCATTTCAAGCCATAAATGGTTAGCAAAATCATCAGCTCAAATCAATAGCTAAATCTTAGTCCAACTAATCTAATTTGAACCCACATGCTAACCTCCAATTGTAATTCCTCTCAAAATAGTAACCAGCCTCATGAAGAACATGTATCCCTTAGCAAGGGGATCAATTTTTTAACACCAAAGCACTCTATATGGTTGAAAAAATATCTCATCGACACCTCTTACATATGAATACAAATATTTGGTAAAATATGCCATGTGTATTCCACTATTAATCCATGTTTTCAATGATTCTATGCAACTATCCCTCCACATGTAGTGCCTCATTCCATGATGGCCCAACATTTATAATATATTATAATTATTAAACAATTACAATAACTTTAAACTAACAAGCTATACAACAGCTAGTTCTATTGTGATTATTCTTTTCCTACCATCAACCCTTATTTTCATATATTTCAAGATAGATTCACAACATTTTAACTCTTCATATGGTTTGTCATTTTTAGCACATCATTTTTTTATTTTTTAAGAGTTTCACCCAACATACGATCATTTCAAAAAGGCTTAGATGGGAGTATAAATTGAGGAGAAGGAGAAGATGTTGACTACCTAATTGAGGACTAGATCACAATTCTTAGACATGAAACTACTAAGTAGAAAATACTTAAGGCAGAGTGGGAAATGAGAATGTGTTTTCTTAGAACAATGGGGTGGTGAAGACAATGAAATTCAATCATGAAGTGCATATTCTATTATGAGATTCAAGTACAAAGACAAATTGAAAGTGGACAACCTAATTTACTTACTTTTGGAGGGCTTTCCAAAATAGGCATTCTAATAAAGATCCATAGTAGAAGATTTAATTTATAATAAGAGGAATTTTCTTTAAGATTATTTTAACAACCCTTGTAATTGTGTTGATGTGATGTACTTATATTGTAACTCTTTATTCCATAAACTACTTATAAATATTATAAAAATCATTCATTAATTCTATAAATCACAATTAAATGTAAAACTTTGTCAAACCTGATTTGTATTATTTAATCAAAACTACAAACTTAAATAAATAAATAAATAAATAATGATGATTACTAACTCTATAAATCCTCTATTTTTTTTCCCTATAAATTATCTCTATGCATATTCCCATGTACATATACAAGTTTGTAAAAATGAATGATGGGGAGTAGAAAGAAAAATTAGATGTTATTCTTTCCTCTTTTAAATTTCTTACATAAATAAAATGCCCCTTCTCATTTTATTCAAATTTACTCTATCTGACTTTTGAATATTTCAATTTAACATTTTTCATTTTTCATAAATTGTTTAATATTTTATCTTCTATGACTTATGTGTGTCATCTTTGTGCTCGGCATGGTAATCTTCTTTGTATCATTCTAATTTTTTACATGTAATTTTCTACATTTTTATTTCAATATTTTTATTTTTTCTATTTAGAACTATTAGAATAAATTAATATGTCAGACCAAGGTCTAGTTCCTTAAGGAAAAAAGATAGTGTTTAAAAAAATTGAAATGTTCAAAGAATTTGTGGAAAATCAAAGTGGGAATAAGATCAAGAGAATAAGAATAGATAATGGTGGAGAATATGCTAGATCAAGAAGTTCAAATCCTTTTACCAATATCATGGGATCAAGAGAGAAATGACTAACAGATATACTCCTCAGCAAAATGGTGGTTCTAAAAGGAAGAATAGGACCTTAGTAGAAATGACATAGTGCATGATAAAATCCAAAGTTCTCCCTTTGTTTCTTTGGACTAATGATCTTCATACTGCATCTCATATCTTGAATAGATCTCCTACAACTTTCTTGGAGAAAATAACTCCCAAAGAAGCATGGAGTGGAAAGAAACCAGATGTTAACTATTTTAGATTATTTGGATGTGAAGTATTTTCTCACATACCATATGAGCTTATAGAAAATAAATTTGATAAGACACGAGTGTTAAGTGCATCTTTGTGGGCTATAATGATCAAAGGAAAGGATATGGGTTGTATGATCCTAGTGTGAAGGATGTGTTCACAAGTAGGATGTAAAATTTAATCAAGGGTTTGAGGATATGATACAATCCTCTCTTATTCCACAAGTGGACATAGATAATGGTGAATCCTCTAAGTCCTTTGAAACCAACGAAATTTCTAAGGAAACTTCAAGTGTAGTTGAAGAATCTAGTCATCCTGCTAAGACCAAGAGTCTTCAAGAAATTTATCAAAAGACTTAGCAAATTAATTATGCTCTAATGACACCCATAATTAAGACCAATGATCCTAAAACACTTGAAAATAACATGGAATAAAGGATAAACACAAAACAAAGAAGACTCTGAATTTGAGCTCTCACCATATCTCCCATGTTCTACCTCATTATTCCTCAACATATAGTTCAACTTCTCATTTTGGCATAGCAAATAGTATGCAGCTTACAATCAAACTAGAGGACAATTGCAGACTGGCGCTCACTAATCTTTCCCCTCGTGGCTCTGATAACTTGAAAACATAACACAATCAGATAAACAAAGAAGAGCCAAACAAAGAAACAAAGAAGAGTGGCTACAAAGTAGACCACTTAGCTCTTTGCATTTATATTCAATTTATAGAAAAATATATAATGAATTCTATAGCTACTCAGTCAACCAGTTAGTTCAGACTTTAATTATGATCTAATGACCAACATAATAAAAACCAATGATCCTCAAACATATGATGAGGCTAAGGAAAAAAATGAATGGGAACAAGCTATGCAGAATGAACATGACTCTTTAATTAAGAATATAAAATGAGAATTGGTGGAATTTCCCAAGAGCAGGAATGTGGTAAAAAATAAGTGGGTGTATAAGACTAAGTTCAAGTACGATGGGAGCATTAAAAAAAACAAGGCAAGACTAGTGTACTTGACACACACTGAACCAAATATTTCTTTTGCAATAGGTGTGGTTTCAAGGATTTTGTGTTCTCCTAACATTCCACATTAGATGATAGAAAAAATAATATTGAAATATGTACAAGAAACTCCGAATATGGGTGTTTATTACTCTTCTCATGGAGATTTTCAACTTGTTTGGAATTTTGATTCAAATTGAGTAGGTTGTGGAGATGATAAAAAATTAACTACAGGTTATGTTCTCTCTTTGGGTTCTAGTACCATTTCATGGTATAGTAAGAAGCAGTCTACTATTGCTTTATCAACTATAGAAGTTGAATATACTACAACAAATGAGGTGGCTAAAGAAATAACTTGGTTGTGAGCTATTCTTTCAGTACTCAAATATCATCAAACAGGGCATTCAATACTTTATTGTGACAATCAAAGTGCTACTTGTTGTCCAAGAATCTAGTATTTCATGCTCAAACAAAACATATAGAAGTCTATCACCATTATATCAGGCATCTCATCCAACAACAAGTGATTCATCTTCAATATTGAAAATCAAAGGATCATATAGTTGACCTATTTACCAAGGCCTTATGTGAAACTAAGTTTGCATATCGTAGAAGTCTTTTAGGTTTGCGACATGTCACATGAATATTTGATGGCTGTCATTCAGGGGGCATTATTGTGAATGTATGGCATCATATTAGTGAATAAGTGGTTGTAAATGGGTACCTAGCAAGGCATTAGGCTAGGAACCATCTTTTCTAAATTATTGGGGGGGTATATAATTAATTTATTGGGGGATGTTAGAATAAATCAATCTGTGAGATCAAGACCTACAATTGTTTGAACCACCTCCTTCTCTAGCAAGCCATCTCCATATCCAACCAATCCTCCTTCTAACTAGTTGATTGAGTAGCTATAGAATTCATTATGCATTTTATATAAATTGAATATGAATGCAAAGAGTTGAGTGCTCTGTTTTGCAGCCACTCTTCATTATGTATTTTTCTATAAATTGAATATGAATGCAAAGAACTAAGTGCTCTATTTTGCAGCTACTCTTCTTTGTTTGGGGCTCTTTGATTCTCTAGTTGTGTTATGTTTTCAATACCTACCTATTAAAAAAGACTTACCCATCTTAGTAGGCAAAAGATACTAGTTTGTTGATTGTATGGCTGATTTTTAAATTAATAAAATGCTTTTTTAAATAATAAAAAAAATGTTTAACCCATCCATAGTGCCTGACTATCTACACATTTTGATGTTTTTACATTAATTCAACCATATGCATCTTCAATGGCATTCTTCAGGATGCAACATGTTGATTGTAGATTAGTAAATCATTGTAAAGGTCATTTTAGTGATGTCGGTGATTGCAATCCAGTCAACCATGTAATTGGCTATACAACTTGTTTTTCTCTAAGTTCAACTTCTTTTTGTTTTCATTTTGATTCCAAATTTTGTATAGCTTCAACAAAGTTCTTCAGTGGGCCACATGATGATGGAAGTGGTTTCATTGATGTGAATGATTGGAATCATGTCAGTCACATGAATGATAATATAATTTGTTTTTCTCTCTTTAGTTTTTCGTGTTTTTATTTTTATTTTACAAAGTGTCATATTTCAATAAAGTTAGTAGTGGTCACATGTTGATTGCAGTACAACAACTAAGGGATGCTAGTGGTTTCAGTGATACTCAACCATGTCTTATAACTCATTTATTTCTCTCTAAGTCTAACTTATTTTCATATTTTACTTTGATTCCATAATTTACGCAACTTTAACGTACTTCTTCACGATGCCACATGCTAGTTGCAGTATAGGAAATTATGATAACTGTTGGGATACCAATGATTTCAATGTTATCGGTGACTACAGTCCAATCAACCATGTGACTGGTCATAAAACATACTTTTCTCTCTCATGTTCTTGTTTCACTTTGTTTCAACATTTCCTTTAAAATAATTAATAGCAGTACAAAGCTTAGTATAATTTATTTTTCCCAGTGTAGGAGCTTACAACTACCTTCATGCCATTACAACGGTCTTTCTTCATTTGAGAGACATTATTGAAATGTATGCTATGGATTGAAAATAGCCAAGTGCTCCAATGGGGAAGAGGGTCTTTTCTATTTTTCAATTGATATTTTTCAAAACAAAATAATATTGATCCAACGATATTTGAAAAGTTAAAATAGTTTGGTTTTTTTAATAGTAAATGGAGCATAAATAGAAAATAAATTACATGAACAGTAATAGGGTAGCATACAAAACAACTGTTATAAAATCATGAACATTTGTAAAAACACGTTATTTTCTTTTCACTTTTCATTAATATTTTGTATTAATATGAATATGCATATTGTTTCATGTGTATGTAGATATATATAAGAATTTGTTATTTTAGTTAAGCAAATTTTTAAACTTTTATTAGTGTTTTTATTGCATTTTTACTATTTGTATGTAAGAGTAATAAATCTTCTAACCATTATTCTTGAAGTTAGTGAAAGCACAAATAAAAACTAAAAATTTTAGTCTAAATAAAATAAATTTTCTTGTTATTTTAGTTAGGCTAAAGTCTTTTAACTTTTAATAGTGTTTTCACTAAATTCAAGAATGATGTTTAGAGGATTTCTTGCACTTTTACTAGGTATATATAAGTTGCATTTATTCATTTATATGATTATCCTTTAGTTCATTAAGATTGAAAATAAAAGGTAATGCCAACAACAATTTGCATTATCTTGAGCATTATCTTGATGTTAAGGACTGCAATATCAAAAAATAGTTGTACTTTGAGGGCTTGAAATTATTCGCGTTTACCTTATGAAAGCTTATGTCTTAAAATTTTGAGGATATTGGAGGTATATAAACCTCTTTTGGTTTATAGGCATTCTAGGGTTTGAGAAATATTATATCATTCAAAAAGAGTTACTTTCTTTTGTTCTATTTTTGGTTGTTCACATACCAAATCAACTACTATGTTTCTAAGTGTGAAGCATATCTTGAGAATTCTAGGTTGTATTTAAATTTGTGTGTTTTGGAATCCTAATGAATTTATTGTAGTAATGTAAAGACTAATGAATGAGACATTGGTGTTGAATGGGTGCCCATAATGAATGTTAGTAAGAAATCTGGAGAAACACAACAAATTTTTGAGCCCCAAGTACTTTTGAAGTCTTGTAGTTTATACTCCAAACTCAGCCATATAAACATGATCGCCAATTGATTCAAACATGTGATTAACTAATTATCCATTCATAGATTGATAGGTAACATCATATAGATAGAATTTTGGTAATAATTGTATCGAAGAAAATTTGTACCCTTTACATAAATTCCTGTTTCACACACCCTCACCTTAGAATATCAAATACGAAGGAAAAATTCTACATCACCCAACTGCCTTCCTTCCACTTGGTGTTTTTCCTTTGTGTTAGTGAGAGAATATTGTCAGGGATGCACATGCAGCTTGTCGACGTCCACACAGTGTGTTGTTGTCCTTGATGGATTCCCACATCTGAAGATGGTAGAGGCATTACACACTTGATTGAGGTTGATTTGTAACATCTCTCTTCAACCAACCAACCCCAGAAATAGAAAATTCTTCTTCAATCTCCTACAAAATCATTCATTCTTCACTCAATCCATCTTTTTTTCACATCTCTTATCAATTCATTCTGACCTTCTAGCATCTCATTCACTCTCAAGCAACATTTTATCACTCCATTGTAGTAGTTGTAGCAGTCCATCAACTCTAAATTGCAAGAGTGAAGTAATCCATAGAAGCATTCCCTTGGAGTCTTGCGAGACATCCCTTCATCATAGTTCCATCTATAGTGACTTAACCAAGTCCATATATCCTTTATCGATTAGTGATCTTTTGGGTGGAGGTGGTAACATTTCACTCCTCAACTTTGTGATTTGGTTGAGTAGCATTGCATTGTTTTGTAGTGTGTATTGCTCTTTTTTTTTTCCTTTATCACATATTCTACTATGTTGAATTTTGGTTGTCCATGGAGGTGGAAACACCAAAATGGGGATCTGACTAAGGTAGGACCCTATACAGCCCTAACAATTTTCCCCTTCTTGCTTGTGTGTAGGTGAATGTACATGTGGAGCTAGCTGGGAACAAGCACTTTTATGAGAATATCTTCATTACCCTAGCTTTCATTTACTTGCTTTATCATTTTTCGTCTCTATTTCTCATACTTTATCACTCTATTTTTCTTCTCAAATCCAACTAGCTAGGCTATCAATTAGTTTTTAGGCTTTTTGTTATGTCTTTACTATTTTTTGACTGTACAAACACCAGCGCACCCAAGAGAGGACATCATGTCACACTATCATCCCATAACCACGCTACCATCCTTGGATAGAGAGTTGTCTGAGACATAGTATCGATTCCAAAAACCAGCTTGCCTAGCCCAAACCTAAGTTCAAGATTTTTAGGGTTGTAGAAGTACGTTATAGTGCTCATCATTCTCAATTCTTACCCCAAACCATCTTTTTGAGTGAGGTAAGTTAGGGAAGCCCTCCACTCTTGACTCTCTATTACCTAGGGTCTTGATGTGGTTGATCCCCCTCTCTTACATTTTTGGTGAGCCTGAAATGAACCATTTTTGTTTCATTTAGTTGTACTAAAGGCTCCTTTCCTCATGTTCTAGGAGCCTTGTGGGTGTGAGTGTTGTGAGAATTTATGCCTTACAACCCAACCTGCAACCTCTAGTAAGCGTAGTTGGAAGGTTTCGTAAGTATTCTAAAGAAAAACCTTAATTGGGTTACTGCCCTATTTCAAACCTTTGGGGGGCTTTGTGAGAGTATCATTTAGTGTGTGTGATGGCCTCTTTTCTGCATATTCCTATCCCCTTTGCACAACCTATGAGTAGTAGTATAGGTATAACCTTCACCTCGTAGGACTTATCGATGCCCTTTAAAAGAGAACCATCTCCTTTTTATATCTCTATGTGAATCAATGAGAGCAGTGTAGCAAGTGTTCTTGTTGACTCCACATCTCAGGTGAATATCATAATTGAGGAGATCATGTTAATTAACTTCCTACATAAAGATGAGTATGATGCACTTGTGAGCACCATCCGTACATATAACGAACTTTCTATACCTCCCCTTGGTAGCATCATTTTGTCAATCCTTGTTGGACCTAAATCCGTAAACTTGATCTTTGACATAATCTCAAGGTTTCAACTCTTCAGAGTGAAGCTGGGTATCCCTTGTTTAGTAGCAATGAACACAGTTCCCTTGATTGCACACAAATCTTTAAAATTTATTCATGAGGGTTCCATGCATGTGATCCATGACATCAATTATAGACCATCGGTTGCACATGGCAGTTATTCTTTAGATCACTTTTGGCCTACACTCGTTGGTCCTCTCTTGCCTAGAAAGAATCTCTTGTACTGAACATATATAAATTACAAGAAAAGGAAATTAACACCTAGATTGAGGTACCCTCGATCACTTTATGTTGTTTCGCATAGGGCATGCCCAAAATTTGGTAGTGATGTTACCAAGGGCCATAGAAGAGAAGAAGAGAATCCTTCCTAGGGTCCCTCTTCTTCCTCTCTCATTTTTCAGCCTGACGCTTCCTCTTGCCTTGTTGTGGTGCCATTGGATTTTCTTCCATGTTTACAAGAGAATCTTATGGTGTCCCCTTGGTGAAATTCCAAGTATCTCGCATTTGAAACTCCTACTTTAGAGCCTCCTACCATGTCCTCCTCTCTTCTCCCCTCTACTTTAGAGCCTCCTACCATGTCCTCCTCTCTTATCCCCTCTACTTCTGTTCAATCTAGTTCAGTCTTGCTTTTGACTCTCCCTATGAGTGTGAATGTCCCTGAACTTGAAATGGTGCAGGTGTTTATCGCTCCTTCGGTTGAGTCATCCCTATTGATGTCCCTTCCAGACATCACATCATTCCCTAAACTTGTGGATATGTTGAATAATTCGATGGTATATGTCACAATATTCTCCTCCTCCTCTTCCTCCATGCCAGAGCTCGCCTCGTCTATCAGGAGTTCACATTCCCCGATGAAGAAAAAGGTGGAGGATGGAGCTTCCACCAATGGAGGACATAAGAGGATTCCACCTTCTCCAAAGGGTGGTCCTGTAGTAGCTTGTTATATCCTATTAAAGGAGCAAGTCTTGGCTTCCCCTGAGTTTGTCACCGCTCCCAAGTCACTTGGTGAGCCAAGTGTTGAATCTTAGGTGCAATACTCTTTTTCCATTGAGGTACAATAAGACACTCCTATAAAGTGCATACTAAATTTTTTGGATGAAGTTCTAGCCTTGTTAATAATCTTCACAAATTCATTGACCATACCTCCACAAAAGCCTAGTGGAAAAGACCTTTTTGAGTCTTCTTCCTTAGCCCTTGTTGCAGGAGGGTTAGAAGCTCCTGCCCTTAATATTCCTCCACTGCAGGCTCATCCTCCTTCCCCTTATAATTATCTAGATTGGGAAGTGGATGACCTCTTGGTCGATCATTTTTAGGGGGAGGCCTCTTCTTTATCTTTAGATTAGATATGTGTGTTGTGATTTTTTCCCTCATGATTGTGTTCCTAGATGACCCTTGTCACCCTTATTGGTGCTTGGATATAGGAGTTATTTTGCGTCGTGAATCTTCATCTATTTGTATCACCATTCTTCCATCTTTTTGTTTTATTTTCAAAAAATTGGAGACGATGCAAAGTGTTGGGGAAATTTAGGCTTCCCTTCCATGTGTTGGTTGTTTTCTAAGAACCAAGTTGATCTTTAGAATTATCTATGGAATTTTCCATTTCCAATATTTAGCAATCTAAAGGGATTGGCCAATGAACAAGTAAAAGCTACAAAAAATTCACTCCTGTACTTTGGGGTCTATGAAACCTGGGAGGGTGATCCCACAATGTATACTCAAGAACTTATGCAACTAATATTTAAATACATTATAAACAACAGATAATTCTCATATAACCACTCAACAACACAGTGTATCAAAAAGGTTGGCAACTCTTTTAGCAATACATTACACTTTGAGCATGAGAAAAATGAAATGTAACATATAACTAAATGGTAACTCATTTGAAATGTTTGTAAATAAAAGGTGATTTGTTGATTAATTGACCCATAAACTGAATTATGAATATTTATCTTAACTAGTGCCTTATCCTAATAAAAAATTCTATCATAACCTATGCAACTTGATAACAATTCTACACGTAGCAACATAAAAGCTTCAGAAACACCGCACTATAACAATTCCATATTACATTCTTGACCACCACTTCTTATATATATCCTAGCACATAATGTCATATGAGTTAACAACTTCACTCAAGCATTTACACTAATTCCTTGAATTAATAAGCAATAATGAAACCATCCATCCACTAGAAAGAAATAGAGATGAACAACATAGTCCTTGATTATACTTATTCATAACTCATAGAATAAGTCTAGAGGAGGGAAAATGGCCATGAAATTAGCACCATTTTGTATTGTATTTTCTATCTTGTTATCAAAATTACATATAAAACTATAGACTCAGAACCTAAGACAAAACTTAAAATATGCTCTGTATTATTTTTATAATTCACTGTGACAATTACAATACAACGAACCCCATACTTCTAGCCTTGAATTCCTTCCTATAGAAATGAAGGAGAAAAAATAGATTTGGGCCAAAAAGCACACATGTCACTATTCTATTGGACCATTGTAACATATATTATCTTTTTAGTTACATTTGAGCTCTCAGATAGTGGCAAACATATATATGAGACAAAAGTAATGATCATTCATTGTTGGAGATTTGATCCCACCTTCAAAAGGCATCATTTTTTTGTTACAACTCCCAAATATCTCCCATGCGATCATAAAGGGTTTTTCTTCTACACATCAAGTCAGCAAAATTTAAAAAGCATGAAAGCAATAAAAGATACAAAGTTGATTTATCCACATCAACATTTATGCCACCATTTTTCATGCTAAGGAGAGAACAATATCTTTTGCAATACTTTAAAAAGAGCGTAATCTATACTATTTTTAGGCCATGCATTGTTTCTCTCATATCCATTATTCACCACATTCATTATCATCCCCATAAAAGCTTATTTAGTATACTTTTCCAACCAGGTGATGTAGTCATCCTTAGTTGGTCATTTTGTATCCAATAGTTTCTGCATTTTTACACTATGTTGAGTGTATCTAGCATCATTTAATGCTCCAACTTCCCTAACAATACATCCATCCTCATATCAACTCTAGCCATGTTTTCAATGTGAGGATTTAACATGGATTCAAATCAATTTCCGTCAACATTTCCTTAGCCCGAGGAAACCATTCTCCCAATTTATTCTTCCACTATGTAAACTCCATCAACTCACCATTTTCATCAAATATTTTAGTCATACCATGCTCTTCCATGTCCACGAACATCTTCAATTTATTGTCAAGCTGGATTCCTAACTTCCCATGGAAGGTTGTTATTTCATTAATCAGATCAATGGCTTGCAATATCTCAGGAATATGAGTTGGGGCCTCACGATACTCCTTCATTTTGGAAATCATCTCTTTAAATGTTCTAGTTCTAGAACTCCATTTGTTCCACTTAGTTTGAAAAACCATTTGGACCTGTAGATCTATTTAATGTTAACTTCATGGTTTCTTTTACAAGTTTCCCACACATTATCAACTCTATTAACCAATTTGGTCACTCTATGTTTCAATACATCCTCAAAAATGCCACCTTCCACCTTAATTGTTTCCATTTTGGACTTCTTTGTATTCTTGTTTTCCTTTAACTAATTTTTTAGATCATCAATCCTTAAGGTTAATGTCTCCTTGTCTTGTGTTGACAAGTCTTAAGAAGAAGAAGATGGAAAAGATAGTGCCCTCACTGACTAGCTAGCCGAAATAGTGGCTCTCATCTTTTTTATTTCATTCAAGGCCTTATTATACACCTTCACCAAGGAATCATACTTCTTCTGAAAAAATTGTTCTATGTCAACACTAAGCATTGTAGCATGAGCGGTTAACTTAGTTGCCTGGAAAGGTGTTATATATATGGCTCTTTTCTCCACCAAGGAACCCATGACCTCTTCAATAGGCCTAGCAACCTCATGCTTTCCAGTATTGGGTGCCATGGACCAAATTGCAAGAGTACATGTAGCTTTGGACTATATCTAGATCTAAACACCTTGTTTTCAATATGCTCCTTAGATATAGAAGCCTAAGGGTCTCTTCTTATTGCATCAAGTGTAATAGCTAAGGTGATAGTGCACCCTAGTAGAAAAATCATTCCACTATTTGAGACAATTTTTCCTAGCTTCAGCAGGAGTGATAGCTACAATCTCAGCCATAATCTTTTCTTCCTCTACCCGCTGAGCCTCTTCTTGTTGAGAAGGATCAAGATTATCCCTTGCGTGTTGAAGCCTCTCCTTTATTTCATTGCTCCTCTACTGAACCATAAACTTTTTGAATTCCTTAGATTGTACAAACTCATCATCTGCAAGGAATTCATTACAATCCTTGATCCTAGGATAATCATTATTCTTCTCACCATAATGCCATTAGATAATTCTATTTTGGAGAACTTTTGAATCAAGAGTATCTTCAATACTAGGGGGAGGGAATTTATTTTCCACCTCCTCATCACCAGGTACATGTTCTACCATTTGTTCCACCTCGATTTCTTTGAAATCTTCTTCTTGCACATCTACAGGCTACTCTAGAGTATCCATAGCTTGCGGTTGTTGTCCTAAGAGAGTTTGTGCTCTCTCAACAACCTCTTTTACCTTTGCCTTGAAATTTCCATTCTAGAAATCCCTTAGCTTTGCAAAAGCTCTTTCAAAAGTATTTTCAATTAGATCATAAGGACTCACATAGAAGACACTCCTCTTAATAATACTCAACACTATGCACCTAACTAAATTGACTAATACCAAAAAAAGGTAAGAAAAAAAGGATTAATAAAATAATGAAAAAATCAAGGGAAGTATGGTACCCAATTTCCATGACTCGCATTCCAAATCCCTTCTTCCATAGTGATTCCAAATAACTAAAACTAGTTATTTCATAAGGTTTCATACACTTGTCATATCTAAACCACAAATTTACATGCTCAAAATTTTAAATTTAATGAATTTAGAAGGATTCTTATGGCATATATTTGTTTCAAAGAAAAATGGTGGGTTTATCAAAATGAATTTATCAAGATGATGAACAACAATTTTTTACTATGAAACATACAATTATGAAGGCCAAAATACATAAATAAAAATCAGAATGATTCCTAACTATTATAGAAACTATAAGGGAAGTTTAATAAGGTTGAAACAATGTGTACCTTGTTGAAAATGTGCTAGTTTTAGGTAACAAAGGTTTCCTTCACCTTTACTCGTGAATGGGTCCCTATTAGGGTTTCTAAAAACTGAGACCTGGGCTCTATTCTTCAAGATATGCACTTTTGGCTCCTCATTGCTTAGCACCAAAAATCCTAAAGAAAATTTTGTATCCTTGTTTTCATATTCTTGCAATATAGGTGACAACTTTGCAACTTGACAACTTTGACAGTTTTGCTTCAAAGTTGTTCTCCACTTGATCTTCAACCTAAAAACCTACAAACACACATCAAGGAGGAGAAAAACTTGTTGATTGTTAGAGAATAGAGGTTTTCCTAGGTCAAATCCCTTTTAGATAATTAAATCTTATGATGAAACAATGAAATAAGGACATGAAACATGAAATATAAAATAATAATACCTTGGATGATGTCTTGGAATGTAAATCTACAAACTAACATGAAGTGGCCATGTAGAATGTAGATCTTGATCTTGAATTAGATTTGAAACAATGCTTGCAAATGGATCTTCAATATTGCATTAGCATATTAGCTCAACCACATGTTTGATACATTATGCCTTTAACATGATGATATAACCTTAAATTGTTGCAATGAAACTTCAATAATATTCCTTTGAATGCCTTTGAAATGGACTATAATTCTCTTGATCTCAGGAAGTCACAAATAATTTCTTAGGTTCAAAACAATGTGAATTAACATTATATTTATACTAAATCTAAGAATTAACCTTGAAATTCAAATAATCCAAGGAGATATCAGATCTAGGATTCAAAATAATTTTAATCCCAACACAAATAAATTAAAAAAGGGGTGTCCTAAGTGAGGATGACACATTCACTACGGCGGGAGAATTGTTCCTAGCACAATTTAGTATGACCATGCTTCAGGGGGATGAACAAACATCAAAAAACCATTTCAAATATGCCAATAAAGGGGTGTCCTATGTTAGGAGGACCCATTTTCCACCTTAGGTGAATGGGTCCTAGCACATATTTCTAGGACTCTAATTTTGCCAAGTTAAATGTCATGCAATATCATTAATGGTTGTTGGGATAGATCCTTGAAAATTTCAATTAATAAGGCTTAGATTTGAATTAAATGGGCCAATTAACCTTAATTAACCACAATTAATTAATGAAACCTTAGATTAGTGTGAAAGTGTACAATAAAACACTAAATACAACACCCTAAATAAGACGCAAATTAATTACATTTTATCACAAAAGGGCCCTAGACTCAATGTGAATGTATAAAACACATTACAACATTAAATCAAGGAAAAAATAGGTTCATTTGTCATTAATTATTTTCAAATGCAAGAAAAAGGGATACTTTTTTTGTTAATACATTTTTCAGGTGGCAAATGAGAGTAATATTAGCCTCGCATACCATACCAAAGTTATGATCCTAACAACTTCAATAAGGCACCATAATGCTATTCTTTTGAATTCTTTTGAATGTTATGCCTATAATTTCTTGTTAAAGGGGATTTTTCTTTTTTCATGTGAGGTCTTCTTCTTAGAAAACATCATGTCTAATGTCTCTGAGAGAGAAAAAGTTAAAGAGTATCAGATTGCCACTTATGGGATGCCTCTCACTTCGCATCATGCCACTAAGGGAAATAACATGCTTAGAAATGTCACACTCTTGGAGGACTTCAAACCCAATGACACCACCAAGAAATGGATGTCACAAGAAAAAAGGAATTCATGCCATGAAATATGTTGAAAGATGTCATCGATGTATTCTCCCACTTTAAAGTGGTTACCAACACCATTACTATGAGCAACTGCTTTAAAGTAGCCATTTTTTTCTCCTATGACATGAGAGCTTTCCTCAAGAAACCCTATGAAAAGTCATATGTTTCCAAAATAAAGCTACGCCATGAAATAGGAAGAAAGGGTTGCCCCTAAAATACATAAGATATCTATGGATTCAGGGTTAGTATGTATTTGCTACAATGTTGTTAAGGAAATTAGAACTGTCATCATTCCCTAAATTCTCATAGAACTAGAAGAATGACACAAAGAGAGCGAAAATAAAGAAAAATCCTTTCAAGTCAACATGCAAGAGACCTTAATGTTTCGACTCCTTGTGTCATTCCCAAAAGGAAAAAACAAGACAAATGAAAAGATAAAATCAAAAAGATTTTTGGTCAACATGGAAGAGACCTAAATGTCTCGACACCTTGCATCATCCCCAAAATGAAAGCACAATACAAATGAAAAGATAAAATAAAAAATCTTTTGAGTCAACCTAGAAGAGACCTAAATGTCTTGATGCCTTGCGTCATCCCCAAAAGGAAAACACAAGAAAAAATACTTACGACATAGAGAAGAATGTAGGTACATATAAAAGAATGCACAAAAAGAGAGAGAGATACATCAAACAAAAACATTGTGAGGGATCACATTATGCACATGCAATGACATAAAGAAACATGAAAAAAAAAAAAAGACTAGTAAGGCACATACAAGTCAACCTAAAGCACATCATCGACATCCCAATCTTGGTTTGTATTATAAATGGAAGGTGGAAAATTAGCCAAAGGGACAACAACAAGTGCCAAACTAGGTGAAGCACCAAGTTCAATGCTCTTTTTAGGAGATTTTTCATATAAATTCATAGAAGAAGAAAACAATGTTTTCAATTTATTATGCACTTGTTCATCAATCCTTGTAATATCAATGTCATCGTCTAGATTAATCACAATGGGAGATTGAATGAAAATTCCCATGGATGATTCTTGTTTATGTTGTGGTGAGGATATAGAGTCATCATGCATTCCTTCCTGGGTAAGTTCATATTTTTATTTTTTATATTTTTCTTGTCTTGTTTGGTTTGTAATATACAATAAATAGCATAGAGTCTATGCCTATGCTCTCTAGCATTTCAATTATATTTTAATCTATTGTCAATTCAAGTATTTTTGTAAGAGTGGGTTTTTCAATCATAGGTTTCTTCTCTTCCTTGAGAGGAATGGAAGAAATAATAGGAGGTTGTTGGACCACTTTTTCTTTAGCTCTATAAATTTGTTTTATTTTAGGAGGGACGGTGGAATTGATTTGGTTATCTTGTGGTCTCTTATAAGAAATTGTAGGAGGATTTTTTGTAGGTTTCTCTTGGATGTTTAGAAGGGCTTTCTGTTCAATCATTATTTTGTTCTTGAGGATAGGTGGTTCAATTATAGGTTGAGGCATGTTTCAGATGGATAATTTTTCCATGTGCTTTTCCTTGAAATTTTGATATGATTTGAAAAAGAAGTCTTCATGAGGTTTAATAGGTTCCATAGGCTTGGGCCAAAACAAAACTAATGAAAAGTTCCATCAGGACAATGTAGGATTAAGTTAGCCACTATGATGCATTGTAAAGATATCATTTCCAAATGGAAACTTTAAACATTTATGCACAACTAAAGGGACAACATTCATGGACTGAAGCCATGGGTAGCATAACTTCACATGAAATTTTTCTAATTGTTAGATGATGATGAATGATACATTTACTATTTTTAGTCCAACTTTCAAAGGGAGATCTATTGAGCCAATTGTAGGACAAGCAAAACCAAATGTTATTTGTCTTGATCCATGCTTTCGATTTATCATATATATCTTGATATAGTTCATGCACAAATAGAAATTATTCAGTGATCACATTCACTCCACATATGGGATCAATTAATATCACATTAGTGGGCTTATTATTGATTCTTCTAGCTATGTAAAGAGGACATCAAGTGCATGTTTATGTATGTCATTTTGTGAGAAAGTAGTATCAAAAGGATTTTTAGTTGATCCCTTACAATGTCTAGCTTCAATAAAAGCCACCATAGTATCTGTAGGAACTTGTTCAATAGTATCCATGATGTTGTCATCATCTCTGTCAACATTCATCACATCATTCTCCATTTCACTAGCTTCAATAAAGTTTATCCTAACATGTATGTAATTATTGTCTTTGTTATTCAAGTACTCATGAAAGAAGCAACTAACGATATAGAAAATTTGTGTTTTTTTTCCAATTTTAAGCACTTTCTTTAGATTTTATATAATGGGAACCATGCTAATTTCTATGCTTTCACTAAGAATATGGTCTTGTAAGTTTTCTATATTTTCATCTAATATTTTAATGTCTTCTTGCGAGAGATGGACACCATACACATCAGTGAATGTCGTAGTAAATGAAGTATGCAAACTATGATCCATAGAGGGTTGATTATCAACACTATTAGAAAGAAAGCTAGAAAAACCAAGATCCATGGTGAGTGAGATATCATAGGATGACATGATCCTAAAACTACGTCTTACAATAGCATTGCTAATAGTACACCAAGTTGTAAAGCTCATATAATTTTTAAAAACTTGGTGCACAAAAACCCAAAATGGAAAGAGGTAATGCAATGACCTAGAATAAAATGAAACAATGCAATTTACTAATTACTTAATGCAATAAACTAAAAATGAAATGTAAATGAAATTTTGAATTTTGATAATGCACTAAATGAAGAAAATTAAGTTAGATGCAATGAATTTGATGAAATGAAAAATTAAAAAATAATACACAAATATAATATTAGCAAACATAAGCCTAAAACAAATATTTTAGATTCCATAAAATTCAAATTAGCACCTGATCAGGAACTCATTCACCTTTAGTGGTGAATGGGTCCTGAATGAGGATTTTTGAAATTTTTTATTAATCTTTAAGTTTTTTTAATGAGTTTCAGATGCCAAAAAATGCAGGTCAAGCCTAATCAGGGACTCATTCAACCAAGTGGTGAATGGGTCCTAGATTAGGGTTTTCTTAACTATTTTTATTTACTTTCAAGCTTTTTTCAATGTGTTTTAGTTTCAAGTCAATAACAGTAACCTTGAGCTTTAGATTTTTGCAAATTTATTATGAAATACAATGTAAAAATGTAATGAAATGATGAATGCAAATGCCTAATTTGAAATGAAATTTTGGTTTTTTTTTCAAATGAAAATTTATAAGATCTAAATAATATGCAAGATGATTATTTTTTTTTGTGTTTTTCATAATTTAAGGATGCAAAATAATACAATTCCAAACCCTAGATGAGATGCAAGTTTGGATTCCAAGTAGGAAACCCTAAATGATATCTAATTCAATGTAAATGAATGGAAATGAAACAAAGATCTAACCTAACATGCAAGGAAAGATTCAAAAATTAAAAAAGACTATAGTGTTCAATAAGGTAGGTTCACCATTATGTTCCAAAGAAAAATAGTGTGTTTATCAAAATGAATTTATCAAGATGATGAACCACAATTTTTGGCTATGAAACATACAATTATGAATGCCAAAATGCATAAATAACAATAAAAAAATGATTCCTAACTATTATAACAACTATAAGGGAAGTTTTAGAAGGATGAAACAATGCGTACCTTGTTGAAAAATGGTTTTAGGTCACAGATAACTCATTCACCTTTACTAGAAAATGGGTCCCTATTAGGGTTTCTAAAAACTTGGATTTGGGTTATGTTCTTCACAATTTGCACTTCCATCTCCTTGGTGCTTGGCTCCTGAAAACTTGAAACAAATTCTCTGGCCATGTTTTCCTATTCTTGCAATATAGGTGACAACTTTGCAACTTGACAACTTTCACACTTTTGCTTCAAACTTGTTCTCCACTTGATCCTCAGCCTAGAAACTTCCAAACACACGTCAAAGAGGAGAAAAACTTGTTGATTGTTAGAGAATAGGGGTTTTCCTTGGTCAAACCCCTTTTAGGTAATTAAACCTTATGATGAAACAATGAAATAATGGCATGAAATATGAAAATATGAAATGATAATACCTTGGATGATGTCTAGGAATGTAAATCTATAAACTAACTTGAAGTGGCCATGTAGAATGTAGATATTGATCTTGAATTAGATTTGAAACAATGCTTGCAAATGGATCTTTAATACTACATTAACATACTAGCTCAACCACATGTTTGATGCACTATTCCTTTGACATGAATATATAACCTTGAACTGCTGTAATGAAAATTCAATAATATACCTTTGAATTCCTTTGAAATTCTCTATAATGCTCTTTCTATTGATCTCATGAAGTCACATAAAATCTCTTAGGTGAAACAATGTGAATTAAAATTATATTTATAATAAATCTAAGAATTAACCTCAAAAATAAAATAATCCAAGCCGACATCAAATCTAGGATTCAAAATCATTAAAATGCCCCCACAAATAAATTTAGAAAGGGGTGTCCTAAGTGAGGACACATTCACCACCTTGGGTGAATGGGTCCTAGCACAATTTCCTAGGACCAAGCTTTGAGAGGATGAAATAAAATCAAAAACCCATTTCAAATATGCCAAGGGTATGTGCAGGATCATGATGGGAGAAAAAGTGGCGATATGACGAGTATGTGTACGGTATGTGGCTGACAACCTTTTTTTACCTAAAATTGATGAAATGAAAAGGGTTTTTAAAGGATATTCTCAACTTTCCACCAATATAAATTATGTTTTACTTTGAATTTAATTAATAATTATTATTCATTTTCTATTTGAATTACGACTAAATTCCTAATTGATAGGTTGATTGAAAAACATATATATCTTTCAAATGGTATTACATTTTTTGAATCCAAAACATGCATCACATTCTATGCTTCACATACTATAGGATTAAAACAAAATTGAATTTCATACAGTTTTGATCAAGTTAAGGTGGTCAGACATATGAGTTTTTATATTTTTAAAATTTGTAATAAAAGAATCATAATTAATTATTTACGTGGAATTTTTTTGAATTTTTTCCCACTTAAGGGCCTATTTTTTCCATGATGATGGGTGATCCCATAATAGTGGTTTACAATTTTTGGCCAAACTGGACATTGAAATTATTATTTTTAACTAAATCTTCACATTCGGGCACCTATAGCAGCTAAACTGTGAGGAATTTGAAGATGGTGCAAACTAGAGTCTCATCAAATTTGTCTGTAGATTCTAAAAATATTTTTTCAAAATTTTTGGAATCAAATTTCACTTCTTTTTCCATCTCCCACGAAAATTGTTTTTTCCAAAACAACATTTTTAAAAAGTGCCTTAATCGTATAACACATAACTTTTTTCCATGAAGGATAAAATTCTAATTCTTTCAAATTTAGATTTGTAACTCTGATATCTACTTCTTCCACTTGGTTAGATATTTTTTTATTGAATATTTTTTCCTTAATCAAGTTTCAAAGTCAAACAAATTACAATTCGACAGACCGTGATAATGTAACTTTTTTTGTATATGTTAAAAAATTTAATTTTGTTTGTTGGATCAAGGACTTCAATATCTGGTGCACTCATATTTTTCAATTTTTTTTTTTGATAATCTTCTATTTTTCCACATGTGAAGAACAAAGAAATTCATTTTTGATGAAAAACCTATGTTTAATAAAACTTAAAAAAAAATACATAACAAAGCCAAAACATATTAAAATTATATTCATTGGATAGCTTCTTCTGAGGAATACCATAATCATTTGAAATAAGTTTTAAATGAATTCATTTGATCCCCAAAAGCTAAATCAAAAGTGATTTTTTATCAGCATTTTGATAGGTGTAAAGGAGACGCATTTATAGGTATGGTTTAAAACTAGCGAGGTTCTATCCAAGGGGTTTTGATCTAAGGTGATTTGATCAAACCCTCTTCAATTGGAATCCTTAAAATGGAACTTTTTAAGGCTTAAATCATTATATTTTCTAAAAATATGTGATTTCAACTAAAATTCATTCCTCTCAGGAATTGTAAACCACTATTATGATAGCACCCTGATCCTTCACATACCTTGAAGAAATGGGTTTCCTATGTTAAGAGGACCCATTTTCCACGTTGGGAAAATGTCCTAGCACAGATTCCTAGGACTCTAATTTTTCTAAGTTAAATGTCATGCTATATCATTAATGGGTGTTGGGATAGATCCTTTAAAAATGAAATTAATAAGTCTTAGATTTGAATTAAAGGGGCCAATTAACCTCAATTGACCACAATTAATTAATTAAACCCTAGATTAGTGTGAAAGTATAATTAAACACTTTAAAACACCCTAAATAAGACACAAATTAAGTACACTTTATCATTAAAAGGGCCCTAGACTCAATGTGAATGTGTAAAACACATTACAACACTAAATCAAGGCAACACTAGGTTGATTTGTCATTAATTATTTCCAAATCCAGGAAAAAGGGATACTTTCTCCATTAATACAACATCATAAATTTTCATAATGTTATACAAGATTCTTGGCCCACTTTGTAACACCTTGTAATTATGTTCTTACTTATGTCATATAATTTTTTACATGTAACTATTATTATGATGACATCAAACACTATACAAGGTGATAACTATGGGAAAACAATGCCACCTCAATATGGAACACCTATCTCCTCATGCAAGGAAAATTTTGAATAAATACAAAATTCATATTTTCTCAAACTGAGATGGAAACATTCACACAAGAAGGAAGAATACATGTAAAATATGAAATAGTGAATGAATACAAAAGTACTATATTTGAACATTAGGAATGCAAGTTTGAGGCACCTTTCCCTAACAAGTACTCTTGCAATGTGCTCAATAAAATGAGAGAATTTCATGAAATATCTTTGAACCTTTCTCCTAATGTTAAGAATATAAAAATGTACATTTTAGACTATGAAAGAAGAACTCAATTATTAGGATAAAGCTTTAAACTTTAGAAAAGATAAATATTTTGGATTCTTCAACATTAGATTTAGGGATGTCTTATGCATATATCTCTTCAAGACATACAATTTAAGAATGAAAAGCCCCAATGGCTTCCTAGAGAAAAATTGATTCCCTTCAAAAGTTGGTAGATGTAAATTTAAAATATAAAACTATATGTATACATAAAAGAGCTATGTTGTTGAATGCACAAGACAACTAAGAGGGGGGTTGAATCATTTTTACATTAAAAATTCATAACCCTCACAAACATTCAGATCCACATTAATCCAATTAACCCTTAATCCATTAGAATAATTTATCATGAAAGAAAATAACAAAAATAGAACCAAATCAACAACATACATTAGGAAACACCAAATTTATGTGGAAAACCCAAGATGCAAAAAACCATGGTGAGGATTATCTCACAATATAAAGTAATATCAACACTAACTATAATAGGGCTCACTGTCGGGGGGTTACTACCCAAAAAAATGAAAGGCTAATTGTTAGAATAGAAAAGAAGATAGAGAAGAGTTTTACAATGATAAATCCATCTCAATGCAATAGAGAAATCCACCACAACATTACTAACACCTTTACATTCTTTATGAACAATTGGAGACACCTTCTCCGCATTTCATTTAGTAATCTAACACATGAAAGCTCACACAACACTCCACAAATTCAGACCCTACAACTCTGCACTTCACACCATTTATATCTCTCCCATCCATCTTCATATCACTCAACAAATAAAACTCATATTTATACCATCTTCAACCTTGAACACATTTTCCAAGGTTGGCTATGCACCTCAATAGTGCAAATTCAAATTAGGTCAACACCAAGACTTTCCCGTGGTGGAAAGAAATGAAGGATAACCACAACAAACCTTAGCTAGGTTCCAAAACTACTCATGCACACCACTACATGCTTCCATAAACATCAATTTAAAAATTTCACAATTAGTGTAAACAACCAAGGTCAACTGAACTTGTGTTAACACCATTAACACTTAAGTACATGCTTCCTCAAATACAAATATGACTTGCAGAAACCACATAACACTTGAAAATGATCTATAATATTCCATAAAAACCCTAGAAACCAACAAATTCCTTCACAAAAATTTTCACTTGAATAATGTACACACCCATTACACTCAAACAACTTTTCCATACATTGCAACTCAATAAACTGACTTCTAAATAACCAAACCTCAAAAAACTTCAACAAAAGAAATATAAAAATAATATTAACACCCTTCCAAATCCACAAGACCTGAAACCATTTTGCTAAGAAATGTGGAGCCAAAACATTTCTCCTAGATACCTTTGCAATGCATAGTTCACACTTGAGCTAGTGAACACAACTTTCTTTGCATAGCAATCTATCATGCCAAATTTGGGATGCGACACCTCTAGACACCTTTGATCAATGTATCCAAACTACACGATAAAATCTTCAACCTAGAAAAATTATGGAGAAAAACCATATATAACACTATTTTGCAAGAAAGTACACCACTTTAACACATTGTTTCCTCTTTTTATTTAATTTTTTTGAAAAGCACTTGGAAACCAAGTACTAGAGACACATCCCCAACATATTTAGTACTTCCTCATCACCATCAAACCAATTGCAACATAGTAACTCAACCATACATACATAGGAAAAATCTTATCAAATAAACACTAGAGATTGACACCAGTAGCTTACTAATGCCAACATAATGAAACTAATCAAAGCATAATCAAAGAAAACAAAAACAAGTCAATACTAGCTGCACACACCCTTGCAAAAAACTCCTCATACAATTGACACCAATGACAACACCAAAGCTTGTTGACATCAATGACAACTCCAACTACACACAATTGCAACACATGTGTTAAATAATGTATCATAAGACATATTTGAATAGAGATAATGAGACCAAAATAAAACATCCAAACTGGTGGTCAGATTATGAAAAACTTAAATGGTAGTTTCAAGTAGTATGATACTTCTATCCTCTTGAATCTTCTTAGGATTTGGGTGTTGTACTTTTAGCTAGGAAATTAGGTGCCAAAATTTTGCATGAATTTAGCTCATGACTCTATTTGATGGTTTTGTGTATAGTTTATCCTATTTATTGGGCGCTCGAGATGTAGGTTTTTTATAGTGATCTTTATACATAAATTATTATTCTACCAAAATTACTCCAAATCCATTTCTGGTAATACATTGGTGAAGTATTAAAATTTTCAAGTGTATTGCAATCTTTAATTAGTAAATAATTTTTTTAGTATTCTTATGCTACCAAAATTACCCCAAATCCCTAATTCCTTATACTCTTGTGAAGAATTTTAGAATTAGCAAGTATATTGTAATGTTTAATTATAAAATAATAAATAAATAAATATATCACAAAAATCCTCCCCAAAAGAGATGAAAACAAAAATTCTCTCATTGAAGAATGAGAAGGAAAGAACCCCATGTGAGGAAAAAGATCCACCCATAAGAGAAAATACAAGAAATCATGCAACCCCTCAATGTAGTGTCTCCTACAATGATGGTAGATTCTTGATATTGAATGATGAATATGATCCAATATCATCGAAGAAAATTCTTTCCCTTACAAAGAAATATAACCAAGGTGGTATGGATGATGTCTTCCCACTATTGAAAATAAGATAATTGAAGAAAGATGATGAGTAATGTCTTTGAACTATGCTTAATTGTATCCAATATGATGTCAAAAGCTAATGCATCCCAAATAGGCATTCTAGGCCACACTAGTGAAGAAGATATTAGAGAATATAGTAGATATGTTTGTAGACCACAATCCAAACACAAATATATCTCCTCCCAAAATAAAGAAGCCTCTTTCAAATGTTGTTCAAATATATCCACTTTATGTCAAAATGTGAAAATAATCAAATAGATAATGAACAAGAGGGTCAGAGTGTTCCCTCACAACAACTAAAGAAGAATCATCTCCATCAAAGAGAAGATGTATGCAATCAACAGTCTCTCCCAAATCTAAAATGTGTGATATAGCAAAAAAACCTGGAATGTTTGTAAATTATTCATTCCATGTAGCTTCATATCTAGAAGACAATGTATTTTCTATTGCACTAAATCACAAGAGGAAAAAATTGTGACAAAACAAGCATCATCAAATGTAACAAAATATGGAGGAGATGAATTGAAAATATCAAGAATGAGATTGCGAGAACACCCAAATTGAAGTAGCTAGATCTCTCCTCAAAATCATGGTCCACACTAAAAGTGTGATAAACAGTTGAATGATCAAATACATCATAAAAATAAAATATGAAGAGGTGCATAACCAATATGAATGATAAACCATCCGTATAGAAATAATATCTCTACTCTCCAAGTCTCTAATGATAACTAAACAAGGAGTGAATTCCAATGTCTTCCCTACTCCACTATGGGTGATTTTAAGGAGGGAAAGAATATTTTTTGACAAATAAGGTACACATGAAATAACATCAAAATTTCCCTCCTCAACATTAATAGATCAATTCCCAATTAGACTAATGTATGCATTTTTTCCTATCAAAATAGGTGACATAACATTATTTGCAAAAGAAAATAAATTTGACTATGAAGTTTCAATATGGAAAGATGCTCTTGAATCTAGAATCCCTCTCCCTAATCAAAGACTTGCATATGCACAAAGAGCTTGTCCTTTATATTTACCTAATTTATATTAACAGAACAAGCATGCATTTCTCCCTTATTAGACTGTTTTGAAGAAGAAATTGACTAAAAAATTCTAGAAGGTAGATCAATGTGATTCTTTTTATGATGTTTCAATTCATTGATATCATTCTTATCATAAGAATTTTCTTCATGTCCAATATTCTTCCAATATGAACAAGTATGATTCTCCTTCTTAAATGATTTCTCTTTGGAAGATGATTTATTTTTTGCTTCATCTTAATATGGATTGTTCTTTGATTTCCTCTACTTCTTATCAAATTATTCTAGACTGTTTCACCTAACTAACCATCAATTCTTGAGTTTGAGGTGAGTTTTAAAGAACTACAATGCATTGGACATAAAACTAAAATGCTCCTCAATACCTTACCAACATCATAAAAATTGGACAAAATGGCAAAAATTTATGAACTGGGAGGTCCAAAAAGAAAAATATGGCTTCAATGAACAACAAAATTTACTTACAAAAAACTCTTTTAAAATGACTTGCACTAGTGTGAAGTTCTCATAACCAAATTTCCAATTATATATCATTTACAAAATTTTGATACTTTGGAAAAAATTTATGGCATTTTGAAAAAAAAAGAAAACCCTATTTAAGGGCTTTAGGGGGTGAATTTGGTCCCCAAGGCAATTAACCCTTGGGTGTTGATATGATTGTATTGCTAAGAAGTTTTAAAAAAAACCTCCCTTTGGGATTTGTGAGGGTAGAGCCCCACTAATGGAGTGGCATTGAGTGATAGTGACTCCCCACATACCACCCACAAGGCTAAGCCCCTCGACAATCTGTGAGATGACCAACTTTCTTCTAGATGTGACCAAGGGTTGGGTTTCTTAACCTTAATTTATCTTTGAAAAAAATCAAAACTTAAAAAACAATTAAAACCAAAAGATGACATACCACATACAAAAATGACACCAATATTGTATGCACAATTTGCTTAGGAGGAATATGTCCATTCCTCATAATATGCTACTGACAATTGCAGAGTACCAACTGACAACTATATATTTGTATGGTCTATAGGGATTTTGTATGATGTATGGACTGTATGGATAGCCAACTATAAATTTTTTTCAAACCCTTCAAAAATAGTTAGAATTATTTTTATCCAAATAGTAAGTATTTTATATGAAAATAAAGGGTTATGGGTGGTTTTGGATTCAATGGTTAGGTTCATTTTGCCCCAATGTGCACCCAACAAAATCCAAAGCCCAGGTCACCCTTACATATGAGAACATGATTTATAGATCTAAAGCTTTGATACCATGTTAAAGTCACTCAAGGACCAAGGTTCCTAAGATCACATGAAAAACCAAAAAGAACATTCTACAAGAGAGAAAATATAGAGCTTAAATTTGTAATAATGGGCACAAAACAATATTAGACCAAATGTGATCAATTTACAATAAAATATAATGCAGTTGACTGATTTACAAATGAGAACCCCTTGATTATATAGCTAAGGTGAGACATAGGATTCGATAGGATTGTGACAAGTGTCTTAATCATATACCATTAGACAACTAACTCAACAAATATTAAATGGCCTAGGACTGAAGAATTGAATGTGATGAGATAAGATAATATTTAAATTAGAACTAAGAATTCTAGAAAGATTCATAGTACCTAAGTAAACTGAACATGTCAATAAAACCTACTAGTGGACTAGTTAGGTAAAACACCTTATTCTTACCAACAATTATAACCTTGAATTAATAAATAATAATTTTTGTAGGTATTCTTATGATAACAAAATTACTCTAGTTCTCTAATTGGTTACACTCTTGTGAAGAATTAGACTTTGCAAATGTATTGCAATGTTTAATTACCAAATACATTTTATTTTCTTTGAGATGTGGGTTTTTTCTCTCAAAAGAGACATTTTCTACACAATCACATGTTATATTGTATTTTTCTTTTGTATTTATTTCCTCATAATTATATGAGGATACCTCCTCTCATATGTTAGTGTATAAATAGATTACACACATCTATTTCAGTTTAAACCATAGATGGTTAGCAAAATCATGGGCTCGCATCAATAGCTAAATCTTAGTCCAACTAGTCTAATTTGAACCCACTTGTTAACCTCCAATTGTAATTCCTCTCAAAATAGTAACCACCCTCATGAAGATCATATACCCCTTAGCAAGGGGATCAAGTGTGACACCCAAGCACTCTATATGGTTGAAAAAATCTCTTCAACACCTCTTAAATATGAATAGAGAGAGTTGGTAAAATATGCCATGTGTAAATTCCACTAATAATCCATGTGTTTCAATGATTCCTTGCAATTATTCCTCCACATATAGTGCATCATTCCATGATGGCCCAACATTTATAACATATTATAATTATTAAATAATTACAATAAATTTAAACTTACAAGTTATACAACATTTGTTTCTATCATGGTTATTTTTCTTCCTACCATCTACCCTTATTTTCATCTATTTCAATATAGATTCACACCATTTTAACTCTTCATATGGTTTGTCATTTTTAGCACATTCTTTTGTATTTTTAAGAGTTTCCACCAACATGGGATCATGTGAAAAGGGATTCTAGATGGGAGCATGTATTCAGGAGAAGGAGAAGATGTTGATTACCTCATTCAGGACTAGATCACACTTCTTAGACATGAAACTAGTAAGTGGAAAATACTTAAGGCAAAGTGGGAAATGAGAATGTGCTTATTTTAGAACAATGGGATGGTGAAGACTGAATGGAATTCAATCATGAAGTGCATAGTCTATTATGATATTCAAGTACAAAGACAACTTTAAAGTGGACAACCTAATTTACTTACTTTTGGAGGGCTAGACAAAATAAATGTTCTAATAAAAGTCCATAGTAAAATATCTAATATAAAAGAGGATTTTTTTTTTTAGATTATTTGAACAAACCTCATATCTTGTAATAATGTTGGTGTAATATATTGTAAGTCTTTATTCCATCGACTATTTATAAATGTTATTAGAATCATTCATTCATTCTATAAATCACAATTAAATCTAAAACTTCATCAAACCAAATGTATAGTATTTAATCAAAACTACAAACTTAAATAAAATAAAAAAACTAACAATTACCAACTCTATAGATCCTATTTCTTTTTCCATGTAATTAATCCCTACCCATATTCCCATGTACATATACAAGTTCGTAAACTTTGTAAAAATAAATGAGGGAGTGGAAAGAAAACTTAGATGCTATCCTTTCCTCTTTTAAATCTCTTACCTAAATAAAATGCCCCTTCTCATTTTATTCGGATTTAGTCTATCTGACTTTCACATATTTCAATTTAACATTTTTCCTTTTTCATTAACCGTTTAATTTTATTTTTGCTATGACTTATGCGTTTCATCCTTGGCGCAGGGCATGCTAATCTTCTCTGTATCATTCCATCCTTGGCGTAGGGCATGCTAATCTTCAATGACGTTCTTCCAATCCAGTCACTGTAAAGGTCGTTTTAGTGATGTCGGTGATTTATGTCGGTGATTCCAATCCAGTCAACCACGCAATTGGCTGTATAACTTGTTTTTCTCTAAGTTCAACTTGTTCTTGTTTTCACTTTGATTCCAAAGTCTTCAGTGGGCCACATGATGATGGCAGTGGTTTCATTGATGTGAATGATTGGAATCATGTCAGTCACATGAATGATAGTATAATTTGTTTTTCTCTCTTTAGTTTTTCTTGTTTTTATCTTTATTTTACAAAGTGTCAGATTTCAATAAAGTTATTAGGGGTCACATGTTGATTGCAGTACAACAAATAAGGGATGGCAGTGGTTTCATTGATACTCAAGCACCTCTTATAACTCATTTATATCTCTCTAAGTCTAACTTATTTTCATATTTTACTTTGATTCCATAATGTACGCGACTTTAACGTACTTCTTCACGATGCCACATGCTAGTTGCAGTATAGGAAATTATGATAACTGTTGGGATGCCAATGGTTTCAATGTTATCGGTGACTCCAGTCCAATCAACCATGTGACTGATCATAAAACATACTTGTCTCTCTAATATTCTTGTTTCACTTTGTTTCAGCATTTCCTTTAAAATAATTAATAGCAGTACAAAGCTTACTGTAATTTATTTTTCCCAGTGTAGGAGCATTCAACTACCTTCATGTCATTACAGCGGTCTTTCTTCATTTCCGAGACATTGAAATGTATGCTATGGATTGAAAATACCCGAGTGCTCCAATGGGGAAGAGGGCCTTTTCTATTTTTCAATGGATATTTTTGAAAACAAAATAGCCTAATATTGATCCAACGATATTTGAAAAGTTAAAATAGTTTGTTTTTTTAATAGTAAATGGAGCATAAATAGAAAATAAATTACATGAACAGTAACAGGGTAGCATACAAAACAGCTGTTATAAAATCATGAACAGCTGCAAAAACACGTTATTTTCTTTTCACTTTTCATTAATATTTTTTCATTAATATTTTGTATTAGTATGAATATGCATATTGTTTCATATGTATCTAGATATATATAAGAATTTGTTATTTTGGTTAAGCAATTTCTTAAAGTTTTATTAGTGCTTTTATTGCATTTTTACTATTTATATGTAAGTGTAATAAATCTTCTAACCATTATTCTTGAAGTTAGTGAAAGCTCTAATAAAAACTAAAAATTTTAGTCTAAATAAAATAAATTTTCTTGTTATTTTAGTTAAGTTAAAGTCTTTTAAGTTTTATTAGTGCTTTCACTAAATTCAAGAATAATGTTTAGAGGATTTATTGCACTTTTACTATGTATGTTTAAGTTGCATCTATTCATCTATATGATTATCCTTTAGTTCTTTAAGATTGACATTAAAAAGGAATGCCAATAGGAATTTGCATTATCTTGATGCTAAAGATTGCAATATCAAAAAGCAATTGTACTTTGAAGGTTTGACATTATTCACATTTACCTTATGAAAGTTTATGTCTTAAAATTTTGAGGATATTGGAGGTATATAAACCTCTTTTCATGTAGAGGCATTCTAGGGTTTGAAAAATATTATATCATTCAAAAGAGTTACTTTCTTTTGTCTTATTTTGGTTGTCCACATACCGGATCAACTACTATGTTTCTAAGTGCGAAGCATATCTTGATAATTTTAGTTTGTATTTAAATTTGTGTGTTTTGGAATCCTAAAGAATTTATTATAGCAATGTAAAGACTAATGAATGAGACATTGGTGTTGAATGGGTGCCCATAACGAATGTTAGCAAGAAATCTAGGGAAACATAGACCAAAGTTCTGAGCCACAAGTACTTTTGAAGTGTTGTAGTTTACACTCTAGACTCAATCATATAAACGTGAACACCAATTGATTCAGACACATGATTAACTAATTAGATATTTATAGATTGATAGATAACATCATATAGATAGAATTTCATTAATAATTGTATTAATTATATCAACATAGTGCAAATATATATCTTCTCCTTGTAGTGTTCGAAATTGTATGCTCTTGAGTGCGAGACAATTTCACACTTAATTTGGACCTATTTTGGCACCCTTGCATTAATTATCCTTCCAATCATCATTTATAGGCCCCTAAGACCCATTATTTCAAATCTCGAGGCTCATTTCACTCAAAAATCCCATAAAATCACTCAAATCTCTGAAAATCTCAAAAACCCACCTCAAAAAGCTAAGGTGGGACTCATTCGCCACCTTGGATGAATGAGTCCCCTTAGGTGGGACCCATTTGCCAAGGGTGGCGAATGAGTCCCATTTGGGGACTTTTTCAATTTTGGGTAGGAAATTTATGTTTTTAATTCAATTTTTGGTGGATGTTGGTTTTTGAGATCTAAATAATGATCAATTAGGTGTTAATGCCTATAAAAGAAAGTTTCTAAGTCATTTTTATCAACTCTAAGCATTTTGAGCAAGCATTTTTCAAGAGATAAGCATCGAGAATCTTCAAGCAAACTTTCACAAGAGCATTCTAATTCTAGAAACAAGCAAAGTTGAAACATTGGAGTAGCATTAAAGTATTTCTACAAGTCTTCAAGCTCACTTTCAATCAAGACCAAGGGTTGGTCTTGGTTGTCTATGGTGAATCATGATGGATTCTAGGCTGGGGAGATGCAACTAGCCATCAAGACAAGCCTAAAGATTTGCTTCTTAAGTGATTCCATCTTCCATTACCACTCTACATTCAGCCTAAGGAAGGTACATACATCATTAGATCTCATTTGCGGTGATTAGAGATCTCCACAAGTGAGTCATTCGTCTGTATATTTCCATTATTGCATCATATTATTGCATAATAGAATAGGATTGCATAATGTTTCAGATTTCTTAGTCTTAGACACACTTAAGGCTAGGATTTTCATGCACATTTCATTATTTCTATCAAGGTTTAATTACCAAAATAGGGGTTTGACCAAGGCAAGCACCCCATTAGAAAATCAAGTTGAATTCTTTTTTACAGGTTTTCTTTTCAAGTTCAAATCTAGAATTCAAGTTGGAAGGAAAGGGCAGGTGTTGAAGTGCAGATCAAAACTTTTAATTTCTGAAAAAGTGGAACAGGACTGATTCACCAAGAGTGGCGAATGAGTCCCACTATAGTTGTTTGCTAGATCTATTTGTGGATTTTGATACCCTTTTTCTCAAAACAGACTATTGTCTAGAAACCCAGATCTAGGACTTATTCACCAAGGTTGGCAAATGAGTCCCAATTGGTCAAAACATCAAAATTTCCAAAATTTTAGAGTTGTTTCCAGTCACTTCAAGGTTTCCAGGTGCACATTATTTACATTTTTCTTTTTTGTTACATTTTTCTTGCATTTCTAAGGAATTTTCTAAGTCATTGCATTGATTGAACTAGGGTTTTGTCTTACAACTTGTATTGCATTGTCTTTTCCAAGTCTAAACTTGGTGGTGAACCCCTTAATAGATCATCTTCAACCCCTAAGACAGTCCCTTTGCAATATTTCAATCTCCTTTGCATTGAAATCTCAAGGGTTTGTTCTTGAGTGAAGTGTGTGAATATTGCCTCTCCTTTTAGGTCCTAAAACCTAAAGGCAAAAGAGAGACCAACAATTTTCATCATTTCATACTGGTGAACTTGCATATAGAGCATCATAATTCTGATTTGGAGTGTATTTACATCCTAGATTTAGCTTGCATTAACATTGGCATTAGGTTTTGCATTGGTTAATTTGCATTATAGGGTTTCAAATTTTGTGCCATTAGTGAAAAACTCATTTAGCTTGCATTTTTGCATTTAGTTTCATTGAAAATCAATCAAAATATTCATTTGTGTCTCAGATCTAGGTCATACAACATAGAAAACATAAAAAGCAACCAAAAAAATTTGAAAATTTTCAAAAAAATCCCTACTGGGACTCATTCTCCGCCTTGGGTGAATCAGTCCTAGTAAAGATTTTGAACTATTGTTGAAAAAGTTAAATTTTCATTTTTCAAGCTTTTGTTTGTTGTCATTACTTTTCTATTTCAGTCTAGTTGCTTTTTGTTATATTGCAATAATTAGGAAAAACATCATTTACATTCATTGAAATTGTGGATAGAAATAGTTTTTTGCATTTTTCATTTTCAACATTTAGATTAGACTATAGTAGACATAGATCAAAAAGCAAAACAAAAAAAAAGACCAAAACACCTAAGCCACTTGGAGAAAGTATAGTTATTTAACAATGTCAAATCTCTCTTTCTAAGTTAACCTAACCCTCAAGCCTTTTAATCATGATGACTTTGACATGTTAGATGAATCCCTTGAGGAATTCATCTCACAAGGTTCATCCACTAAGGATTTTTATGAGAAACCAAAACCAAGAGAAGTTAACATGATTCAACCTCAACTCATCCTTTACCCATTGTCCTGTAGAAAAATGGATCATTGACATTTTCATGGTCATTAGGTCTCGCTTTCTTAGTATTTGATCTATTTTGCTTGATTTAATGATGTAATATGACTTAAATATTCACATTAAACTATAAATATTCAATTTATTGATGTCTTGTGATAGTGTTGTGAAGTGTTGTAAAATATTTCTACACTTTTCTAGACTCTTCTCATTATAATTCATCAATATATTCCCTTTTTATTCCCTATAAATTCCTATTTTAAAGTGTTGTAAACTCTTGTAACAAGATTTCACACTTTTCTAGGCTTATTTTCACTATTTACACCTTTATTATGTCTTTTATGACCCCTTTATACACTTATAGGTCACATTTAAGTGTATTTTTTAATGTAAACCCAAAAAACAACATTAAATGCATTTTAACTCCCAACACCCACTTACAAGCATAGGGTGGGACCCATTCACCATGGGTCGTGAATGAGTCCCCCTTGGCTCCAAAATTAAAATAATTCAAATTTTCTTTTGGGTTTTTATTCTAAAATACCTTATGTTGGTCTGTGATGTGGTATCATTGGGTAATTAGGGCATAAGTGTGTATAAATAAGTGATTCTCTTCTCATTTCAACCCCCATTTAATTTCTTAATTCATTCTTCATTATTCATCATCTATCTTCTTTCTCAAGTCAAGCAAGTAGGGTTTTATCATTCCAAGTCACCAAGATATCAATTTTCAGACATTCAAGGTTAGATCCTTCATGTTTTGTTGCAGACTTTCAAGATCAAACATCATGGCAAGGTAATCAACTCCATTATTGCATGTTTCATTCCATTATTTCATCATTTTAGTTTAATTACCTAAAATGGGTTTGACCAAGGCAAACCCCCATGCCCTAACAATCAACATTTCCTCTTCTTGACTTGTGTGTTTGCAGATTTAGAACTCTTGGAAGCTTGGAAATAATTGAAGATCAAGTTGAAAATTTTCTCAAGTCTTCTCTTCATTCAACAAGTCAAAATATCAACAAAAACTCATTTTCAGGTTCGAAAATCAGAGTTTCTGAAGTGAACACCTGTAGGAAACCAAAGTACAAACCGGAAGCTTCAGAATTCACCTTTTAATATTTAGAAATTCAAAAGTGTACTATTTCACCATGGATGGAGAATGAGTCCCACTCTAGGGTCAATTTTGATTTTTTTGCATTTTTAGATACCCTTTTGTCAGAGACAGGCTTCAGTTCAGTTTTGCAAAACTGGGATTGATTCGCCATGGATGGAAAATGAGTCCCAACAGGCCTAAAAATCAACATCATTAGCATTTCAAATGTGATTTCAAGTCTTCTTCCACATTCCAGGTGCACACTTTCAGTTTGGTTCATTTCTATTTAGTTTTACATTCATTTCTAAGAATTTTGTATTACACAATGTGTTTTCAAACATCACTTGCTTCTTAGGTTTTTCATTCATAATCAATCAATTTCATTACATAGTTGCATTCATTTCGTTCCATTTAGCATCTTGCATGGACTTATTTGAGTGAGCCCTTCAATTTTGGTATCATTGGATTGTGGCCTAAAGGATTCTATCTCTCTCCTTTTAGGTGAAAGACCCTAAGAGTGTAAGAGAAATACATAGAATATTCCTCTCCCATTTCACCCCATATACCCAAAATAGATGGTTCATTTTGGTGAACCTAATTTTCACACCTCCTTTTCTAATTTGGATTCATTCATAATAGATCTAGCCATGCATTGACCTTGCATTAGGGATTGCATGGATTCATTTGCATGATAGGTCTCAAATTTTGCATTCATAAAAAAGTGCATTTAGGTCGCATTGTTTGCATCTAAATTCATTTAAATTTTCTGAAATTCTACATTTTTTACTTAGGTCTACATCATAGCACTCAGCAAACATCAAAATCCCATCAAAAACTTTTTGAAAATTCAGAAAAAAAAGTCCATATTGGGACTCATTCACCACCTTGGGCGAATCAATCCCTTTTGGCCCCTAAAACTACCTTTTACAGAGCTAAAAACCTTGTTTTTAGGCCTCTGTTTGGTGCCATTTCCTAGCTGTATTAGTTGGTTGCATTTCTGTAGCATGCATTTCATCCAATCTAGTCTAAATTAACTCATTTCATGCATGGTTTAAATTTCGCATTTGCATTCTCATATTGTTACATAGTATAATCAGTCAATTAATCTCTGCAAATTAAATTTCATTTCATCATTTTACATTTTGAGTTAGCATAGATTGTTATTTCACAATGTTAGTTTCAATCTTCTCCAAACTTGCAAAGAAAAAGTTAGTTAATAAGCATGATCATCATTCATTCAATGCATGTCCTAGTTAAATGAGAGTCTCTTAACACAAGAAAGTGAAAATGACAATGTTCACCTTAACCATACATCACCTCCTATCTCTCCTATTTGTGTGGATGATACAGATAGAAGAGCATACAAACATAGATAAACATGATGATCATATTTGTTCTTCTCACAATACCTCACCTTTTAGTGATGAAGGTATCTTGGCGAAAGAAGATACACTCATTGAAAATCATGAGGATCTTGTTTTTCCTTCTCCTCATCCCCTTTGGAAAGATATTTTAGCACAAGAGAATGAAATCATAAACACATTCTTAGACACCACTCTACCTAATTTTCATTCTTCTATGGATTGTGAGAATAATTTTGAGGAAGATAAGCTTATAAATGATGAGGCTATGTTGGTCTACGACAACCCTCTTTATGACCCTTCCCCTATTTCTCTTATTTTGGAAGACTTTTGAGAACAAAGGCATGACATTGTAAATTCTCATGATAATCATACTTGTTCTTCTCCTAGTATCTCCCCTAGTTGTACAGAAGATGCTTTGATGTTAGAAACACAACCAATGTGAGTCATGAGAATCTTAGTTCTCCCCTTTCACCTAAGCAAAACCTTATTGCGCAAACCAAGTCAACCATTAATCATCCTCATACTTGTGATGATGTCCTTTTAGGAGAACCAACCTTAGAATGTCAAGAAAATTTGGTTTGTAGTTCTCCTCAAAACTTTTCTCCTAGGAAGGATAGCATGCTGCAAACCAAGAATATCAATAATGATTTAGACTCTCACTTGCTAAGGGATGTTAACATTATTCAACCTCAACTCATCCTTTACCCCCCTTTACACAAACAAACTCAAAATAAACCTGAACTCATCCTATACCCACCTAAGAATAATGTATCGCAGTAGCTGAGTTATAATATCGTTGCTCATACATATAACACTCGCAATAATCCACAACCACTGCAACCAACCCCAACCTCTTTACCTTTACCCAATCCACCTAGTGCTCCTCATTACCTCCAACACACAAAGGAGTATAATCTTGTTGAACAGTTATAAAATACTCTTGCAAATATTTTCCTCCTCTACCCCCCCTTGATTCCACTTGCTTTATGGAGGTGGAATCAAGGTAGCAATCCAACCACATTGAACTGGACAAGTCCATCATAGGGAATTTCCAAGTACCATGCCACCTAATGATAGACATTTGATGAGAATGGGAGTGGAACCATGATTCCAATGCAACCAATGATGTTTAAAATGAAGTTTGCTAGCTCCAAATATGTTAAGTTAAATAAAAAACACTTATTTTTCTTTTTAAACAAAAGTGACCTAAAAATGCATGTATATAAAGGGTAAAAGAGAAGGTAAATTTCATTCATTTTATCTTTTACCTTTTGCAGAGTGATCTTGGAGTAGAGTGAGCCACCATGCCGAGCATACGTCCATCCACCCGTCTACTAATGAGATTCTACGGGAGGCGGTTGCACAGGGTGAGCTAAAATATACTGTGAGTGGATTTCACCTTCTCTGTACTTTGATTTAATCATTTTTTTTTATGTTTTATGAAATTTTGAGATGAATTTATAGGCTAGGGAAGGTAATTCTTTCATCTTTTTAGATTGTCACAAAGTGTCCTAGTTAAGGAATAAAGTGTCTAGAATCCTTAATTAAGATATCCTAGAGCAACTTTAGCATACTTCTTGACCATTAAAGGATAGATTTAAGATTTTAAGATGTTTTAAATGACATTTTTCTTCTTTTATTATGGTAGACTGCACCTCAATCGTGCAAACACCTGGGTGGTTGTACGTTCATCCAACTTCGAGAGCTCATTGATCAGCTACCTAAGGAGGATGTGCAGATCCTCCAGGAGACGGGTCTCTATTGGGCCTATCTCTTGCTAGTCATGTAGTATCATGATGCCATGTTGATGGAACTAGCAAAGAGATGGGATGTGAACACCTACACCTTCCATCTACCGACAAGAGAGATGACAGTCACACTAGAGGGCGTTCACCACATATTGTTAGTGCCTAGATCGGAGGAAAGAGGGCATTCCCAGCGCAAGGTAGGAGCTTCAAGGAGATGCAGGAAAACACTGAGTATTACCTAGGCAACCTGGTCTATCACGGGATCTTGGGACCACTCACCAATCTGTCATGGCTTCTTAATGCACATTCACCACTAGTTAGATGGATTATGATTTTCACAGTAGTGTTGGTACTAGTCCCCAATGGCTGCAAAGCACATCTAGAGGGGGGGCTAGTGCACATGATTAGAGACATGGAGCACTACCATGTCATCTACGCATGGGGTCAAAGAATACTGGCACACTTGTACTCTGACTTGGGTCTATTTACTTACGAAGAGTTTCACATGTTGCACTACACCTTATTATAGGCCTAGATCCTAGAGCACAATACTTGCACCAGGCCTACAAGATTTCCAATTGCCACAATGGTGGGATATTGATGGGCCTTCAGTTATCCCCTTAGGCAGGCATGGCAACACAGTGATGTACTATTCTAGAGGATTAGATTTGATAGAATGAGTGAGGAGGAAATTGTATGGAGACCCTATCTGATGGGCCATTCTAGCTAGACACTATAGGAAAACTAAGATGGATATAGAGGGAGAGACTTCTATTAGGATGACACGATCACATAGTGAGACCCTTCTAGTATGATTGTGTCATGAGATAGTTTGGGTGGGTACAACAGTAACCATGGCTACGAAATTCATATAGATGGTCAATACGGAGTGCTCGTAGACCAAGGGACCTCAAACGCCTAACAACAAACGATGTCATCCCGAGCAATGTAGAGGAGGAGGATACAAATGTTCCCCTAGTTTCCAACATAGACTACGTCAACATGACCAAGGAGTACAACAAGTGGTGTGAGGTGGCTTGGCTAGGAGCTATCTTTCCTATGCACTATCCTATGGGCTTCGTAGGACCTTTACTAGATCTAGGGGAGGAGGATAGAGAGTCAAGAAGGAGGGTAGATCTAGCAGATATATTCCCAGAGGGGGATGAGGAGTTAGAGGAGGATGATGAGGAGACAAAAGATAAACAAAGCTAGTTGATGAGCGAGGATAGTGACATAAGTGAGGCTAGTCCTCCTAGACCCAAGTGGAGAGATACAATTCCTACATGTGTTACGAGGTCACAGTTTTCACATGCCAGTATCTGAGAGCACAGGGAAAGCAGTAGGTCGTTCAAGATTCCTATTGATCATGCTACAAACCTAGGTGATGATATTTATTGTTATTATGCTTTATGTTCTTATGTATATCATGCTCATGTATATGTATATATATTATGATGATGTATACGGATTATTCTTATGATTTCTATCTTGTAAGGCCCGTGATAGATCCTAAGGATCTCTTTGAATGTGCAACTACAGAGATAGTGCCACCCCTTCCTACAAATGAGGCTATAGCCACAACGTACATGCCTCCACCTTTTTTGGTAGAGTGCATGGACTTGTTCGAGCCTTACGTGAGGCTCAGGGGAGCATATGTCAGTGAATCCAGAAAGACTAATTAGGATGAGGGTCAGATATTAGCAATGGTAGTAGAGTTAGAGGAGGCTCGAGTAGTTCAATGGTCTAAGAGAGAGACTATCTTATAGTTAAAGGTCGAGTGGTTGTAGAGAGAAAGTTTTAGAATCCAAGCTGATAGAGACCTTAGAGCGAGAGTGTGTGGAGGCACTGATATGCGAGGGTGAGTTACATGGGTCACTATGGAATATGCAGCAGATGAGCAACATGAGCAGATCACAGTCACACACCACTATCTCTCGACAGGTGCAGGCACCACATACTGAGGAATCCAACAATCACAGGCCATAGTACCATTGTACTATTGATGAGATGTATTAAAAATTTATATATATATATACATGAGCATGCTTGGATTTAATGTTTATGTGTTAGATGGCAATGTGATTTATTAAATAATCTATGTTAGACTATTCAATAAATATCTCCATGATCTAGCATGTCTTTTCTTAATCTTTATGTACCATAGAAAAAAGAACCTCTTACTTGACATGGGAATAATTCATGATAAATTGGACTTCATAAGGTCTTAATCTAGTGTTGTGAGGTGTTTTTCACATCTACACTAGGTCTTGGACCCTTTCAAATGCATTTAAAGATGTCTTGTAAAGGTGTTGTAAAGTGTTGTAAAGGACTTTCACACTTCTTTAGACTCAATGAACTCACTTCCCTTAATTCAACATTATAAAATGTATTTAATTAAATTATCACATCAATCTAGAAGGCTTGTAAAATAAACTAGATGTTAATCTAGTGTTGTAATGTGTCTTACATATTCACATTGGATATTGCGCCTTCCTAGGCTATGTGGACCTCATTTTAGTGTTGTAAAGTTTATTTAGTCACACTTTCACATTGAATTTTGTGTGCCAAGCCCTAATTCACCTTTACATTATCATTAATAGGCCCCTATTACCTTATATTGTACATCCCAAGCCATAATTTGATCAAATAATTGACAAAATCATCATTTAAACCTAATTTATGCATACCCTAACAACCTAGTTGGCAAATGGAACCCCCTGAGACTAATTCATCATTTGTGGTGAATGAGTCCCTACTAGGTGGGACTGATTCACCCAAGGTGGCAAATGAGTCCCATTTTGGTCAATTTTGACTTTTGAGCGGGAAAAATTAGGTTTTAAGTTTAATTATTTTTCATGTCGATCTTAGGAATCCAATTTATAGGAAAATAAGGTGAATTTCCTATAAAATCAAGTCTCTAAACCCTAATTCACAATCTCTTAACTCATTTACACATCTCTTCACATTCATTCATCATCTATCTTCTCTATCAAGTCAGGCAAGTTAGGGTTTCATCATTGCAAGTCATCAAATTAGCTTCCTAAGACATTCAAGGGTAGATTATTCATATTTTGCTGCAAAAATTCAAAATCAAACATCATGGCAAAGTAAAAACTCCATTATTACATGCTTCATTATACTCTTTCATCATTTTGGTTTAATTACCTAAAAGGGGTTTGACCAAGGCAAACCCCCATGCCTTAACATTCAACATTTTCTCTTTCCTTTCTATGTGTTTGTAGATTGAGGCATCTTGGAAGCTTGGAAATCATTAAGAATCACATTTCAAAGTTGTTTGAGTCTTCTCTTCAATGTCTAAGGAAAATAATCAATGAAAAAGTCACTTTCAAGTTCAAAAATTAGACTTTTGGAGGTGGACACCTATTAGGAGCCAAATTGCAGACCGGAGACTTTTGTTTCCACCTTTGGATTTTCTAAAATTCAAAAGTGGACTGATTTTCCATGGATGGTGAATGAGTCCCACTGTCAGGCCTGAAATAGGTTTTCTGCAGTTTTAGATACCCATTTGTTTGAAACTAGCACCAGAAAGGTTTCATAGAACTAGGACTAATTCGCCCAGAATGGTGAATGAGTCCCATCAGGCCTAAAAATTAGGATCAACAACATTTCAAAAGTCATTTACAGTCTTCATCAAGGTCTCAAGTGCACATTTTCAGTTTCATCCATTTTTGTTGCAATTTGTATTCATTTCTAGATGTTTTTGCATTGTACACAATGTGTTTTCCAACAAGTTGCATTTCAATAGTTTTCACTTAATAATCAATAGCTTTTACTATTTTTCTGCATCTAGATCATTTCATTTAGTCATAATTACATCATGCATACACTAGTTTGAGTGAACCACCTAGATTTTAGGTGTGGGATCTATCTCTTTCCTCTAGGTGAAAAACCCTAATTGAGCAAAACAGAGTCATAGCATTCCATAAACCCTAAAATATATGGTTCATTTTGGTGAATCTTCTTTTAGAATACTTTCTTTTCTGATTTGGAGTCCATCCTAGAAATAGGTTACATGCATTAGATTTTGTATTGTTTTGCATTCTAGGGTTTCAACAACTTAGATTAGTAAAAAGATCATTTAGCTTGCATTTTTGCATATAATTTCCTTCAAAAAATTTGAAATTCTACATCTACATCTTAGGTCTACATCTTACAATATCAAACACATAAAAAAAATTCAAATTTTTTGAAAATTTTGCAAAACAGCCCTACTGGGACTCATTCGCCATATGTGGTGAATTAGTCCCTATTCAGGCTTTTCACTGTTTGTTACAGCATCAGAAACCTCATTTTTGTGCCTCCCCAACCTCCTAGTACCAAATACTATAAGTCTAGAAAGTTTTTGGAACATTTGTTTCATGCATTTAGGTCAAAAACATCATTTTAGGGTAGTCATTTTTGCAATCAGTTCAATTACAAACATCATTAGATCTGAAAAATGCTTACATTTCTAAAATTTTGTATAACATTACTAAAATCATTTTTCAATTTTGCATATACAATATTTATATTCATAAAACTTTGCATAGGTTTGTTAAAAGTTCTTTTTATTCTTGCATATTCATTATGTACATTTTTCAAATCTTGCATATATTGGATAAGAATGTCTTGCATCTTTGCACATACATTGTTTATATTGCTACAACATTGCATAAAATGGTTAAAAGTGTTTTTCATTTTTGTTCAAACAATATTAGTGTCTTGCATATTTAGGCATGCTAAGAAACATTTCCTATCCTCTTGTTGACTTTTTCTTTGTGCATATTTGTCCTTGATGTCAAAACTGATAAGATGGCACTTTGGTCTTGGCATATTCATTGGTTCAGTTTTGGCAATTTGGTATTATGACTCATGGCATTTTGGTATTGACATTGTGATAATTGATTCAGTCTTGGATTACTCTTGGTTCATTCTTGTTCTAGCATTCAATACCTTGACTATAGACAATATTATGACTTTGGCATATTCAGTGATTATCTTGTGGATCAATTTGATCATAATTCTATATTTGGACTTGGCACTATTGTTTGGCACTTTTGGTTTTCGTATTTAGTTTTACACTTAGAGTTGTAGCATTGTGATGTTTGTCTACATTCAGATTTATCATATATTTTGGTACTGGTCATGTTGAGCTTCATGTGCACATAAAAGTTATTTTACCTATTCAAGTGGCATTGGCTTTAAGATGATATTTTGTCTATTCAGGTGGCATTGGTTTTTAGGTGATATCATGGAACAGTTGATTTCATTTTGACAGATTGGTACTTCTTTATTACACATCAGGTATATTATCTCAATTTCTCATTATCAGGTTGATCATGGCATCATGGACAAGATTCATTTGATTAGGTCTTCATGGTATTCTATTGGTGATCTTCATGGCTATCTCATAATTCTTTGGTATCCATGGTTATGATATATTATTTGGTACATGGCATTTTGGGTTGGAATTTTATTAATGCTCTTCTTGACACTTGAGTTTGATATTCATTTGGCATCATTGGTATATATACACTCTTTAGTTGGTTTTGTCATTTCTTATCTTCATGGCTAGATTATTTTGGTGCATATGTCTACTTGATATACATATAGCTTCACAAGGGTTATTGCATTATAAATAAGGTGGAGATTATTACTTAAAATGTTTATATTGATACACAATATATGTATTGTGATTGGGTATTATTTCATTGTATCCCACCTTACATATTGTATATATGTATTTGGTTGGTCATCGGGCTTTATATGACCTTAGCCTAAATGTTGAATCGGTCTTGACTTATTTGGGACACTTTATCATATGAATTATTATGTTTATTTGGTAGCCAACAAGGTATTATCATTGTATAGTTGTGAGCTCATGTGGACTTTGAACAACATTATCATTTTGTTTCATTCTTGTCGCTTGCTGGCATGCACAGTTGGCAAGTGAGTTATCATAACTCACGTAGACTTTGACATGGCATATCATTATATCGGTATCTTGGACCTCAAATTCATTACATTGCACTTTATGGATTTCAAAAATCATGTGTTATGATTTGGTTCTCGATGAAAAGTGGAAATAGGGAAAAATGAATGTTTGTTTTTTGATAGAACTCTAGCCACCATGATGCATTTTCAATTACAGTTCAAGTTTGATAAAGGAAGCATTTTGAGCTAGTTTTCTGGTATGATAGAATATGGAGGTTGGCGGTTTCTTTGGTGGACTCTCCGCAAGCTTGAAATTTTTTGAAGGTCTTCAACAGCTTTTTCTGGTATTTATTCTATTGTCTCTCACTATAACAAGTATTTTTTCTCAAATTTGGAAAAATCTTATAAGCATAACTGAAGTTAGTTAAGGTTTATGGTAAGTAGTTGCTTAACCCGAGTTCTTCATTCAAGGGTTTTATTTCTCCAGTGATATTCATTGACATATTGTTGTATTTATGTGATTATACTTAAAAACCCTTTATGGGTATCATGATTAAAAAAAAAAAATTGTTCATAAAAACCTAGTTATTGGATGTGGGTTTTGAGACGAATAATTGTTTGTAAATCATTGTATAAATTGTTGGAAAAATCATACGATGCGGTAATGAGAAGATATAGTATGAACAGAGTATTGTTCATTGTAATATCATTCTATAGAAAAGAAAAGTGGGCTCATATTGTTTTCATCTCTAACTATATTACAGAGATTATTTTGAGTTGGGCATTATTGCAAAATCATTTTGTATCCTATTGTAATTTTGTAACTACAGATAGTCATTGCAATTATAAGGTTCTAATAGGTTGCAATGCCTTGAGTTTTTTATGAAGTTGGTGCTTCAGAAAATTTATGGGAGTTGGTGCTCCACATTGTAACAGAGTTGGTGCTCTTTTGAATGAATAAAAAAGATCATTTTGCAAGTGGTTTTTTATACCCTAAGAGGGTTTTTCCACTCAGGAAATCTTTGTGTTATGTGATGTGCTTTTGTCTCTCATTCAGTTTCATGTTAATGTGCTCATCCAGTTGGTCAATGCTTTGATACATTGAGTTTGTTCAAAAGATTAATGTCAATCTGTTCAAGTCTGTAAATTGTGCAAATCTGATCATTAAAAGTATTTCATAATTCAAACTGAAATATGCATTTTATACTCCATGTGTGAATGTTTAAAAGTATGTCAAAATTAAAGAAATGTTATATTTTGTGGAGTCCTTAAGTTTTGTTTTGAAAAGCACAACAAGATTGTTCATAAAGCTTAATTGAACATATCATATGATTCTTTTTATATGTGTTAAATGTTAAGTCAAGTCTCAAGTTGCACTCGCATAAACAAAGTTGCATTGAGTTAAAGGTCAAAATTTTATCTTGTGCTTTTAGAGTTAAAATTTGTATCACTCTGATTCACCCCCTCTCTCAGAGTGAATCTACTTCCAACACCTCTCCCTCTGCGAGTATTTTTGTGAAAGAGACTACAACTTTGTACATTCCTCACGATCATACTCAAGTTCTTCTCATAATATCTCTCTTCTTAGTGATGAAGATATTTTGGTAGAAGAATCAATCAATGAGAGTGTTGAGAATCCAAGTTGTTTCTCTCCTCTTACCTCTCTTAGTAAAAAAGACAACACAAACATAGCTAATCATCACAATAACATTTTCCCTTCTCCTAGTGTCTCTCATAGTTGTGAAGAAGATACTTTGATTGATGATGGTCATGAATATCTTAGTTGTCCTCCTTCTCCTAGGGACACCCTTAGAGAGCAAGACAATTCAACAATTGATCATTCCCCTATTAGTGATGAAGTCCTTTTAAAAGAACCAACCTTTGAATGTCATGGACATTTGGCTTGTAGTTCTCCTAAAAACTCTCCTCCTAGGGAGAATATCATGGTACAGAAAAATATGAACATTGACACATATCCTTCAAACAATAAACCTTGCCTAGGTGATGATAATCAAGTGACATTAGATTCCTCTTCACTAACAAGACATGAACATAAAGACAAGACTCTTGAGGTTCTAATGACACAAGTTGGATATCCTTTAATTAGTGAGCTTCCTAAGTCACCTCTCGCTAGTGAATCACACAAAAAACTAAGAGATGTCTTAAAATCCACGATGCAATCTAATCATAACAATTTTTTGCAACAGCTAAGTTGTAACTTAGTGACTCAAACATCTAAGCGATCACCCAACACTCCTACTCCATTACCTTTTCTTCCACATAGAGTCCCTACTATTGAGGACCTTAAAAAGACTTCTGCTAATATATTTGTATGACAACTCATTCAACTCTCCCCTACAGTCAAATTTCTATTTCACAAAATGTTGGAAATATAGAAGGAAGAGATCCAATCTTACATAAAATCAAATAATGTAATATCTTCCTCTCATCCCATGCAAGTCATCCAATCATAAATCACATTTCCTAAACATGAATTTCCCTCACATGAGATTCAAAACAAGAATGATCCCTTGATGATAAAAGTGATCATCAATGAAACTTTAATTAGGCACACTATCATAGACAATGGATCTGAAACCAATGTTTGTAGCATTGACCTCGTACACACACATGGCATGGAAAAAAAGCTCATTCAACTTACTGATGTTCATATTCGTGGCTTTGACAATGTTAATAGGTGACCACTAGGGATGATCACATTACCTATTGAGGTTGGACCTGTAGTGTTCCCTACCTCTACTCATATCATGCAAGGACCCCTTCCATACAATCTTCTCATAGGAAGACCATGGATTCATGCTATGAAAGGAGTCCCATCTACCCTTCATTGCACAATGCAACTTGAATGCAATAAGAAGATATACACGGTTGATACAAATGAACGAAGCTATGAATCAATTCATCACAACATTTCCAACTCTCCTTATACTTCCATTCCTAGATCAAAACTTGAACCTATACAAGTTAATGACAACTCTGATGGCACTCTCAAATTTTTCCAAATTTGAGATGCCCATTTCAAAATTTTGCCTCTGCACTTTCAAAAGTGCACTTGAGAAATTTTCCTAAGTGGCCTACTTTGGAGGGTCATATTCCTAGATCAAAACTTGAACCTATACAAGTTAATGACAACTCTGATGGCACTCTCAAATTTTCCAAATTTGAGATGCCCATTTCAAAATTTTGCCTCTGCACTTTCAAAAGTGCACTTGAGAAATTTTCCTAAGTGGCCTACTTTGGAGGGTCATATTTCAGAGCCTATTGATTTTCATACAAAATTCCTTTGCACATCCATTCATGTGACATATGAGAATGTGCATGTCAATTTTCAGCTTGATGTGATGAGCTTTGATTGAGTTTTGAAAAACAAAGCTAGAGGGTTTTGTCACATTTATGTTGTTTGCAAACTTTCAGTTTTGCAAAGTGGCCTCCTGTTTGAGCCTGCATTTTGCAACCAGTTGATTGTCATGTCAGAAAGGTTGTTACTCTCAACTATACATTCTTAAATGACCTCACATGTCAGTTTTTAGAGCTTCATGAGTTGATTTGCTATTTTTAGCATATCAAAACCAAATGTAGTTTCTCCAGTTTTGCATTTGCATTTTCTGATAGCATTTCAAGGTGGTCAAATTTTACATCTCATATATTTTGATCAGTGATGATTCAAGCAAATCCTTCTTTCACGCATGTTCAATGTACCTAAATGAGCTACTGTGTCCAGTGGCAGCTTGCTAGGACTTGATTTGCTACTTTTGCAAATTGGTGATTGGGTCAATTTTAACTAGTTCAGAACAACTATTTGTTGCAAACAGTTCAAGTAGGAAATTTTTTTGATTAATATCTTTCACCTCATGACTCATTTCTTCAAGTTGTTTGTTGCATTCAAATCTCTGGATCAAAATCTGCATGCCTACAAGTTTTTATTTCTCCACGATTTCCTTTGATCAGTTTCCTAGGCTGATTCTAGAGCCTACTTGGCCTGTTTTTCCCATTTTTCAAAAGTGCCAGAAAGTTGTTTTAATGAAAACCCAATTTATGTTTTCACTCCAAATGTATTCAAAAGGCAGCATCAAGTCAATTTGAAAAGAAAAGTTGTTTGAAAACAATTTTTTTTTTAACTGGATACACATGGGACCCGACATGCTCCTATTGAAGGACACTTTAATTATAGATGGCATGGATTTCAAATGTAGTATTTCATCATTGGTTTTCATTTTTCCTCATTACAAATTTCTTCCATCTAGCTAGTTGAAGGAGATGGATGCATTTGGGCTACCTTGGGACAAAGTCACAATTCTTTTAATCTAGCTAGATTGTTGCCATAAATGTATGCAAAATGTGGAAACATAGACAACAGCAAGAACTTGTTTGACATACCCACATCAAGGAAAGAAAGTAAAGGGATATGATTACTTTTCTATGTCCCACACCATGTATGCTTAAGGAATCATCAACACATTGGCATGTCTACTGATGAAATTCTCACTCCAATTGCCAACAAATTAATGGAAGAAAAGTGGATAAATGCTCTTGCAGCTGCATTAGCATGTTCCAGTGGATTTAGTAAACCGCCCATCTTCTTGCTTTCTCATCTGTAATGAAGAGGGATGGAAAATTACACACATAACTATAAAATCTCCAGTGATGACAAGAGGACAAGACATAGTATTAATAGAGGATGTGCTTTCAATTGAAAAGTTCTATGTTCTCAAAATGATAGGGTGATTGAAGATGTTGCAATTAGGAATTTTACACAAAAACAAACGAATGGATACAAAAGAGAAAGTGGAATGTCAGGTAACGCATTTCAAAAGGGAGCAGCAATGTTAGAAGATGCTACGCATATAACATGAGCTGTTAAAAATGCTTCAGGAAGCTTCAAACAAATATTTTTGAATGAGGAATTCATATGTATACACTGGATTAATAGAAGCTTTTGAAATTTTCAAACAAATGTAGATTTAAGGGGTGCACCTATGTGAAGCATATACAGGGGATTCCACTAGCAACAATGTTTAAAATAGAAATTGAGGTGCCAGCAATGCCCTAAATAAAACAGACACGAAAGTATTTTGAAATTCTAATGCAAATGTGAGAAAATTGGGGCACGCAGCTGGAGAGAGTAAAGTGTAAACATCTATCAAAGCATGATAAGGAGATCGATCAAAACAAAAGACAGCCAAAAGAAAAAATTCCAAATTAAAGAGGGAGGCAGTCACTATGCTGTGGGATGAGGGGAAGCCACGTAGCCATGAGGTAAACCAGCTAGCCACACATGGCTGAAAGGAGACGCCATAAGGTGAAAAGGCTCAAACCATGCATTGAGGAAAATATGTATTTCTTGAATAGGCTTTAGAAACCTTTGCAATTCAAACATCAAACCCAACATAAAACCAATCAAAGGGGCAACCCAGACAACACATCACACAAATGAAATAAAGAAACCATCGTTGAGAGCTTTGTGCAACCACCAGCAGAGCACGATAAATCTATGAAAGCCTTCAGAAAATTAAGCACACATATTTAACAATAAAGAAAATGTACTACAAGTTCTTCATGCCCGCACCAAATGAGGATGAATTTGAGGGGATGGCAAAGAAAATGTGTAGATTTTCCAACACAACAATGAAATGAATATGCTGGAAAGGGCTGTAGAAAATTTTACAAGGGTGCGAACCAGATTTTGATCTCAAAAGGAATGCACCACATAATGATTTGTTGAGATTGTTGTAGAAACTACATAGCAACTACAAAAATGAGCATGAAGAATGACAAACAAAGTTAGGAAAAATGAAATAGAGAATGAAGGCCCCCCGCACCAGAGTAATGCATGAACCAAATGATGTTGGAGGCAGAGGAAGCTGAGGGCATTCATAAAATGCAACCTGCAAGGAGAGGAGGGTCGAACCTTGTTTCTGTGAGAGTTATTGATGCTATGAATAGAGAATGGCCACCTTCATCAAGCCAGGACTTGCAGAAGCATGAACGACAAAGTGTTAGGTCAAAATGTGAAATGGAATAGAGAGCAAAGAGATCAACGACCAATATTAAAGTGTGATAAATGCAGCAGAATCGTAGCCCTTCCCCGCTAGTGTTGAAGGTGCACGATTTTTAATTCCCGCGGGATGAGCTTGGATAAGATGCGTGGCAGGGGTGGTCACGTGAAAAAATTTTGCCTGATGAAAATGTTGAAGAAGGTTTATTAAATTTTAAATGCTTTTGATTGTCATGGCATTCCATCACCATGAGACCTCATTTCTTTGAGGCATTTTTTCAAAGAGTTCACTACCTTGTGTATGCTAACACATTTTTCACGCATGTCTATCAAAGCATTTTATCAAATAGTTCATTGCCTTGCTGCTATGGCTAAAAGCCTAAAACAGGTGCTTTCAAACAAGCTATGGATTGTCTTGGCATTCCATCACCATGAGACCACATTTCTTTGAGGCATTTTTTCAAACAATTTGTTGCCTTGTCTATGCTACCACATTTTTCATACATTTTCACCAAAGCATTTTATCAAACAGTTCACCTCCTTGCTGATATGGCTAAAAGCCTAAAATAAGTGCTTCAAAACAAGCTATGGATGCTTGGAAAAAATCTATCAAAGCATAATAATAAGCAATAGCATAGACAAGACAACGGCTGTTTGAATAAAAGCCTCAAAGAAATGTGGTCTCAATGGTGGTGGAATGCCATGACAATCCATAACAATTTCTGTCATGTATTAGATCAAGCCATTCCATCACCATGAGACCACATTTCTTTGAGGCATTTTTTTCAAACAGTTTGATGCCTTGTCTATGCTACCACATTTTTCATACATGTTTAACAAAGCATTTTATCAAACAATTCACCTCCTTGCTACTATGGCTAAAATCCTAAAATAGGTGCTTCCAAACAAGCTATGGATGCTTGGAAAAAATCTATCAAATCATAATAATAAGCAATAGCATAGACAAGGTAGCAAACTGTTTGAATAAAAGCCTCAAAGAAATGTGGTCTCAATGGTGGTGGAATGCCTTGACAATCCATAGCAACTTTCTTGTCATGGCATTCGTCAAGCCATTCCATCACCATGAGGCCACATTTCTTTGAGGCATTTTTTTCAAACAGTTTGATGCCTTGTCTATGCTACCACATTTTTCATACATGTTTAACAAAGCATTTTATCAAACAATTCACCTCCTTGCTACTATGGCTAAAATCCTAAAATAGGTGCTTCCAAACAAGCTATGGATGCTTGGAAAAAATCTATCAAATCATAATAATAAGCAATAGCATAGACAAGGTAGCAAACTGTTTGAATAAAAGCCTCAAAGAAATGTGGTCTCAATGTTGGTGGAATGCCATGACAATCCATAGCAATTTGCTTGTCATGGCATTCATCATGCCATTCCATCACCATGAGGCCACATTTCTTTGAGGCATTTTTTCAAACAGTTCACTGCCTTGTCTATGCTACCACATTTTTCATACATGTTTACCAAACCATTTTATCAAATAGTTCACCTCCTTGCTGCTATGGCTAAAAGCCTAAAATATGTGCTTCCAAACAAGCTATGGATGCTTGGAAAAAATATGTCAAAGCATAATAATAAGCAATAGCATAGACAAGGCCCAACCAACTGTTTAAATAAAAGCCTCAAATAAATGTGGTCTCAATGGTGGTGGAATGCCATGACAATCCATAGCAATTTTCTTGTCATGGCATTTGTCATGCCATTCCATCACCATGAGACCACATTTCTTTGGGGCATTTTTTCAAACAGTTTGATGCCTTGTCTATGCTACTACATTTTTCATACATGTTTACCAAATCATTTTATCAAATAGTTCCCCTCCTTGCTGCTATGGATAAAATCCTAAAATAGGTGCTTCTAAACAAGCTATGGACGATTGGAAAAAATCTATCAAAGCATAATAATAAGCAATCACATAGACAAGGTAGCGAACTGTTTGAATAAAAGCCTCAAAGAAATGTGGTCTCAATGGTGGTGGAATGCCATGACAATCCATAGCAATTTACCTGTCATGGAATTCGTCATGCCATTCCATCACCATGAGACCACATTTCTTCGAGGCATTTTTTCAAACAGTTTGCTGACTTTTCTATGCTACCACATTTTTCATACATGTTTACCAGGCATTTTTATCAAATGGTTCACCTCCTTGCTGCTATGGCTAAAGCTAAAATAGGTGCTTCAAACGAAGCTATGGATGCTTGGAAAAAATCTACCAAAGCATAATAATAAGCAATAGCATAGACAACTGTTTGAATAAAGCCTCAAAGAAATGTGGTCTCACAGGTGGAATGCCATGACAACCATAGAAATTTTCTTGTCATGGCATTCATCATGCCATTCGCCATGCCATTCCATCACCATGAGACCACATTTCAGGCATTTTTCAAACAGTTCATCACTTGTCTATGCTACCACATTTTTCTACATGTCTACAAAAGAATGACAAACACCACGGCTTGATGCCATGGCTAAAAGCATAAAAAAAGTACTTTCGAAAGCTATGGATCTTGGAAAAATCTATCAAAGATAATAGTAAGCAACAAGCTATGGTCTCATGGTTTTTTTCACACCAAATCAATGTGATTTTATTCACATTTTTTTGCAGGTTATAAACACATTTTTTTTGCCAATTTTGTTATTTTAAATGACATTAAAGTTTATGGTGGTTTTGTTGTTTATATGATGATATGTGATATTCTAATCCTAATTCATGCTTCTAGGTTGCATAGATATATATTTTGTTTTTACATGTTTTATAAACCAACGAACCCAAAACGAATCAACCCCTCCAAAAAAATTTGGCCAAACCGCAGAACCCAACCCCCAAACTCAACCTCAAAACTATTCCAACACTCTTCATTTTTCCTACACAAACATAATTTACCACCAAATTATGTTGCCCCTTGACTTTACCCATGTTTGCTCCCTCAAACCTCTCTTTTTCATTCAAAACCCCTATTTTCCCAACTAGGGCATGCCATGCCATAACATACTTTTGACCTCCCCTATCCTTGCAGACCCTTTGAACACATCAAACTCCAAAATCTCACCCTATTTCCAACCTATTCTAACTTATTTTCAAGCAATTTATTCTTTTCACCTCTTCTAGCCTTGCTTTTAAGGGGCCTCAATTTTGAATTTTCAACAGGGGCAGTGTTAGTAATCCCTTCCAATGCACTTAATAATGCTATTTTCTTATTCCTACTCTTTATCCTACTTACATCATGCCCATATCATCGAGACACAGCCTGAACAATAGGTGAAATGGCCTATTTCAACATACTACACTCAAACCCTTAAGGGATCGATCTGATTGAACATAGCTCAGAGTGATTCCACGTGTCTAGGTGAGAAAGAGGACCATGCCTATTTGAACATGTTGGAATAGTCTATTTGGTCACATGAGTTGTAGAACAAAAGTTGAACGACTTTGCAACTTTTCACTACTTCCATTTGACACTTTTTCCATCAACTAAAATCTGGACACCACGAGAAAAGCACTCTAAGATAACAAAAATTGAGAGAGGTTATTGTAGAGGGGCCCAACAAAATCCCATGGGATCAGATGAGAAGTTTCTAAGCATCACGGTGTCCAAGAAACCTCATGTTTAAGTTTGCAACTATTTTGCCCTTTGGACCCTTAAGGGATCGATCTAGTTGAACATAGCTCGGAGTGATTCCACGTGTTTGGGTGTGAAAGAGGACCATACCTAGTGTAAAAATGCTTATTCAGACACATTGGAATAGTTCGTTTGGTCACACAAGTTGCAAAACGAAAGTTGCGCCACTTTGCAACTTTCCACTACTTCCATTTAACACTTTTTTCATCAACTGAAACTTCAACACCATGGGAAAACCACTTTGAGATAACGTAAACTAAGACAGGTTATTGTAGAGGGAAACAATGCAATCCCATAGGATTAGACAAGAAGTTTCTAAGCATCACGGTGTCTAAGTAACCTCATGCTAAAGTTTTCAGGCATTTTGCCTTTTGGACCCTTAAGGGATCGATCTGATTAAATGTATTTCAGAGCGATTCTGCATGTTTGGGTGTGAAAGAGGACCATGTATAGTGTAAAAATGCCTATTTAGACATGTTGGAACAATCCGTTTGGTCACAAGAGTTGCATAATGAAATTTGCACCACTTTGCAACTTTTGTAATCGTTGAAAATTATAATTGAGATTTGGCTTCATAATCAAAATAGGGATGTTGCATTACTTTTATGCCTGAGATTCTCTTGGATGGCTCATAAATATGCATTTTATGCAAGGGGACACCATTCAATGTTTACTAGGTTACTTACAAACACAGTGTTGGAAAAGAGTTCAGTGGAGGATAAGAGATCAAAGGATGTGATGCATCAAGTGGAATGGAAAAAATCAAAGGAAAGGTCTGAGATAGAGTTTGTAGAAGGTGCAGTCACCATAAAAGGTGAAATTGCAAATACAAAGTGTTTGAATGACTCAAAGATGGAAGAGACTAAGGAAGAGATGTTTATAAAGGTTGGCCAAGTGAAGGCTAGAGGAAAGGTGAGAGTGGGATCTCCAAATGAAATGGAGAAGAAAGCAAAAGATGAGGCTAGGACAATGGATGGTCCTAGATGGGTAAGAGTACTAATGTGGAAATTGTATGCAGTTGTGGAAATGGTTCCTAGATGGGAGAACCTGAAGCAGATGGTGAAGAGGATGGATAAGAGGAAAAGAGTGAAGGCAGTTCTTTATTACTTCCTTGTTTTGATGATCATGTTGATGGAGGTGAAGCCAAGGGTGAAAAATAAAACAAGGACAAAGAGTGGACTATTTGGAAGTAAGTGACACCATGGAACAAGTTAGGAGCAATTGGATGCATCCATGGATGATAGGACAGAGTAGGAAGGTACAGGTTCAACATGATCAGTCAAGAGAGGAATTGTTTTGCAAGCACAAGGCCAAGCCTAATGTGAAGATGAAGGCAAGAGGGAGCAATGGCGGGAACAAGGAGGATCATCAGAGATTCGTTGTAGGTCAAGGTGTTGCAGAATTCCAAGAGACTTGGAAAGCTTTCATGGCCGGATGTATGGTGCAAGAGCACCAAGGATAGCTAGGACCATTAGGTGGTCAAGTGATGAATTTTTTCTTTGTAATCATGAACGTGATGTAATAAGGTCTCAAAATACCATTAGGAAGTGTTTTGAGTCATGTTAGGTTGATAGGTTTATGAAGTTGCCATGTCTTGGCAAATGTTGTCAATATGATGGAATGAAGCCTTCAATGACATAAACATGAAAATGCCTATAATATGGAAATGTAAAGGTCAAATTAGTGTGATGAGGCTATCATAAGGCCATTAGAATAGGTTGAAAGTTAGTTTTAGTGTCAAAAAGTGAAAAAATTGCAAAAAAAGAAAAAAATGCAAAGTTGCACTAAAAAGGGAATTGAAAGGTCAAGTTGGTAAAGGGAAGTTGTAAGGTGGTTTTAGGTGGTTTTAGAGGTTGTATTTCCTTTAAAAAATTCCATGTCAATGTTGGAGGGATGTTGGCATTCAACTCCATTTGAAAATTTGAATGAAATCTTTTGTTGTTTCCATGTTTTTCCTTGTTTTTTCTGAAATTTGTTGGCAATAAACAGTCCGTACAGTGAATATTGTGGCATGAAATGAATTGGGAATGATAGTGGAGTGATTCTACTATGATTTCCATCAAATTGGAGGCTTAACCATTTAGTTTCGTGGGTTTTAGAGTAGATTTTCAAAGACTGCATGTGTAACTCAGAAATTAAGGGTTTGAGAGTACAAAGAATGCAAGCTTGATCCATTCCACCTTTTGTAGGTATTGTAACTCTGTGGAATGGATCATAATAGGTAGGTTTAAATTTTTGGGGGTCTATTTTGTGTGTGCAGGTGTTTTCATTTGAGTGAGTAGGAGTGATGCCTAGGGCTGGAAAAGTCAAATTTCCTTGTGAATTTGAAGGCTAGATGGTGGGGTTTGTCAAAATGATGAAGAACTTGTTGATCTAATAAAATTTTAAGTTTGTACAGGGTATTTGGAAGGTGTTTGATGCTTTGTGGGGGTCTGGAAAGGCTCGGGCTTATGACTTTCAATAAACCCTTGTGTTTTAGCATGTAAAAGGAGGGTTTGCTGAGACAACACTAGAATGTTTGTGTTTGGGAACTAACCATGGATTTTGTTGTTTTAGAACATATAAAATGACTGTCCCTTGGTTTGGAGTAAAAATAGAGTCTTTAAGAGGGACCTCCTTTGTAAAATGGGGCTAATCCAGTAGCCTTTGGGCAGGGTAACCTATTGAAACTACATACTGTTGCAAGGGAACCTTATGTGATTTGTTGGGCATTATACTTGGGGTCTAAGTGGATGCTAAATGGATGATGTGTTGTACCTTTTATGGCCTTCTCTAAAACATAGGTCCATTGGATGAATTTTGAGACCTAGAAAGCAAAGGATATTATTTTGGGCAATTTGGGAGAATGAAGTTTTGAAGGTTGTTTCTTTGCATGCATATGATCAAATTGGGTCGGTTGTTGTGTTTCTCCACCTTCTCTACAACAGTATTTGAATTGATATTAGGTTGTTATGATTTAATCTTCACCTTGGCTCTGCATCAGGAAGGCCTTCGAGTTGTGAAATATAGAAAACCCTAGATATTTATGAGCAAATTGAGGGTTTTTGTATTGGAAACCTATTTGAGCATGCATTAGGAGTATATTCCAATTTTTTATAGAAATGTATGGAAAATTTGGTAGCATAGACAAGGAAATCAGTTGGTTTGTATAACTGTTTGACAAAATACCTCAATGAAAGCTTTGGAAGCATACACAAAGAAACTCAATTGTTAAATTTAACAAAATGCCTCAAAGAGATGTGGTTTAAAAATGTAATAGGAAAGTGTATAGAATTGTGTAATTTAAAATTTTTATTGAAAAACTAAGGTTGTAACATGACAAACAAACAATTTGATCAACATGGAAATAAGCAAAACAACAAAAATGAAAGCAAGCCATAATAGAATGAAAGAAAATGTACAAAGACTTCACATACCTAAAAAACCAAAGTTTCAAATGGAGGAGTTCTACCCAATTATGTAGCCTTTGCTTCTTCTTTCCTCAAATTCCTCAAAAAATGACTTTTTCAAAAGCTTGTTCCCCTCCAAACTTCAATTGTATATTAGTTATCACTACAATTCAAACTTGAATTCATATTACATGCCTTCCAACATGAAAACTGCTATTTCATGCAAAGGTGATGGAAATATCATGAAAAAGGTGGTGGAATCTAAATATCATGCATGCACACTTCACTCAATCACCAAAAAGCTACTTTTTGTTGGAGCACACATAGAACCAGGAGAATATGTAGAATGTGGGTCTACATCATGGGTATATTGTGTTTTTTAACCATTTTCAGTGCAAGAAATAACACACACACATTATAACGTGCTCGCGTTATTTCCCACTAAACGACCATCTCTCTATTTATCAATAACGTGCTTCTGTTATAATAAATTTATCTTTTTTAAAGATTTATATGGTAGACCCACTCCAACCCACTCCCACCCTATCTCCCACACACTTTCACCCTC